>CM021107.1:545561205-545930899 GCA_007115665.2 Sequoiadendron giganteum | reverse complement strand
TAATGAGGAGATTAGGCAAATCTTGACAATGTTGTCTTGGCAATTTGTCCTAAAAGTTTGGAAATGGCATTAATGATGTTCTAAGCCCGACCTAAGGGTCCTAACATGTGGGAATAAGGTATATAAGGTTAGAAAAACCCTAATATGACATATGGGGAAGCTATTGTATGGACTGAGATTTGGGAAGAAGAGATTGTGACTTGGAAAAGAGCAAGTTTGTTTGGATTTCTATGATAGAGCCTTCATCCAGTCAATTAATGAATTGAAAGGACTGAAATTATGCTTTGATTCTTTCATTTGTGACTTCTTCCTACCTTGTGCAGCATTATTTTAGTCATTTAGTTTGACCGGTTAAGGTTTTGCAAATTCTTTTGGTTGTTGATTTCACTACCTGGTTCAGGGATAGTTTTGTAAACAATGATACCCCACTTAACTTCCCATGGAAAAGATTCCATGGCCACTTGAAATCAAGTAGGGGACTATGTACATAGTGTAAATATAGCTTTTGGAGTCTTTGTGTGCAGGGGAGTTGATGTAACCATCAAGTTCTAGGCGAGTGTAGGGGCATTCTGGCTAGGTGCTTGGACAAAACAACAACAAGAAGACTTGCTAAATGGATTGGTTTGTGACAATCCATGGTGTAGGAGTGTAGGGGCATGTGTCTTGGATATGTGTATGCAAAGAGAAGTGCAAATGAGACCGTTAAGGCACTCAATTAAGTAAAACAATCCAGAATGTGTCACATGCCCTAGAAACCCTTGAAAAGAGGGGTTTGGTGAAAGGCGTATCTACAGACACCAAGGAGGTCTACACCCTAGAAAATATTGGAGCCTAGGAGGTCTAAAGAAGGAATCCCTAAAGATTTTGGGGGTTTGTTAAGGAAGTTTAGGCATTATTCCAAGAACACTAGGTTTTGGAGGCCTAATTGACCAAAAAGGCTACAAGGCCCAAAAACTAAGTTTCTTGAATTTGATAGCCAAATGAAGAGGGGATCCACTAAGATGGATCAGAATGGAGCAAAAAAAAACAAGGAGTAGTAGGAAGATCTATTCCTAGTCCCAAGAATGGTTTGGGAACTTTGTAGCAAAATTGAGCCCATGGGAGCTCATGGTGATTTGAAAGAAAAGGTGAATGTTTGAAGTTGGTGGAGAGTACTATAAGGGAACAAGGGTCCTAGGAGTGATCCCTGAGTAGGGTAGAGAAGCATACCCTAGGCAGGCCAAATATTAGGTCTTAGAAAGAGCAAATGTGCTCTTGAGAGATAGCACTCCCCACCATTACTGCTATACCACAGGTAGACTGAACGAACACCATGGTAAGGCGATAGATGATGGAGGAAGTGGTCAATCATAGCAGGGAATGCCAACTGCTATGCCACACATAGTTAACATAGTGACCACGGTAGTGCGGTGACAAGAAATCCATGGGGAGATAAAATATAAGGACCGATCAAAGAAATAAATGGAGAGAAATGTAAAGAGTGGTAAGGATAATAAAAGGCTATGAAGGAAAAATATTAAAGGGTAGTAAAGGTACAGGTAAGAAATGTAGGAAGGGAAAATTGAATGTTCATCTATGTAATTGAAATATTTGATTTGCCGATAAGGCAACTTAATCAAATATTTTATTTTCTGTCAAGAATAACAAACGGCTATAACAGTAAAATGAAGAGTCGTGACTCTTTGAATTTACTGTATAAAATGTATTGAAAAAAATAGTAAAAAAGGAGAAGGAAGGGGGTAGAGGTAGTTAGAGTAGGAGATAGTTTTTTTCCAGAAATTGGACTAGGGAATGTAAATAATGACAGAGCATTTCCTGAAACAGAATTAATGGAGATAAATGTTTAAATTGATGATATTCTTTTGGTATTTAGTTGTTGTGTTGTATAAACTCATATTCTTTATTTTGGTTGTCTCCAAATCGAAGTCTTTTAATGATTTAAATCAGCATATCATGTATATCTCTTCTTTTTCAAAATGCACTCTCATTTTGTGTGATTTAATTAACTAGTGTTTGCAAGTTACAATTAAAATCTTTTAATAAGTCACAGTGGTTTTAAGATTTATTTTGGATTTTTGAAGTAGAACTTGATAGAGAAACATTCCAATATTGTCTATGCAAGTCACATATTTAGTGAAATTTTATGCCATCCATAGAATTTTCAAAGTTCCTAAAAACTAGAGTTAGTTCCAATACGAGGAAACACATATCATTTTGGACTCCATTGCCCATGTGGATAGAAGGCACGGATCTGCCACAACCTAGAGAAACAAATTCATATCAAATAATTTATTCAAAAACCTTTCATTTGTGCAGTAGGAGTAGGAGTAGTTGTAGTGATTTTATCTGTCCGCTTCCCTTTGCCATTGTGGATAGATTGTTTTACTAGGAAATACATCTTAAATCTGTAACATACACATAGGTGCACCCGTCTGGGTTTTGTAGAGCCTGAAGAGTAGAAGGTACAATTGCATCAATTGGCCTTGTACATTGGCCAAAAGTGTTGTGAGAGTTTGGAAACCTCTGATGGTTCAAACCCATGTTTTTGAGACCCAATAGTTTGGCAACTCTATTGGGGACTATAATTAGGAAAAAAATTCAGCCTATCCATTTATAGAGTCATCAGGGTTTCACATTTTTTTGGACATTCCATTGGGGAAAACTAAATAAATCCATTTCATTTTCCTACTTTTGGAGAAGTAGGTGGTGACTCTATTTTAATTTAATATATAATGCATGGATTTTGTGGAGTAGTAACATTTTGTCAAGATGTTAGGAGTAGAAAGAAGACACCGGTCAATGAAATATTTTGAAGAATTGGAACAACAAAGGTGGTATTGGAAATGAAAAAAATGACAAGTGGAACAATGAATGTTTGAGTTGAGAGCAGAATGTGTTCCAAATACATCACCAAATAGGCCATCATACATTGAGAATGAAGACACAAATACTAGGAGATCTTGGACATGATAGGCACCACATGATACAACTGAGAACCTTGACAATGGAGGTAATGTTCTCTATTCATAGCAGAAAAATTATGAACCATGACCATTACATCAAATGAATATTCATCTTCCATTTCCCGAAAAAAGATCAATGATCTACCAAAACCCATATGGCCCTCCAAATTTTTTCTCAATTATTGATAAACCATTCAACTTTAGTAATGTCCAAGGCTACCCAAATCCTTACCCCTATGATGGGATAGAACTGATAATGCATATCCCTAAATTTCAAGGAGAATGTGATGAATCAACTTATGAGCATATGGAATGATTCTGGAATTTCATTGTCAACTTTCAAATTTATCCAGAAGATGTCATTATGAAATTTTTTTCAAGATCTATGAGGGATAGTGCAAGGGAATGGTTTAAAAGTTTTCCTGTGCAAAGTATATCTTCATGGGAGGATCTGAAAGAAATTTTATTGAGCCATTATGAGGATAAAGATGATGATTATTTACATAATCAAGAAGAAGATGATGATGTACATACTCAAATCCAAGACTCCATTACAGAATCAGAATGTGGAATTTCCCCCTTAGATACATTTTTTAACATAAGGAAATATGAAGGAGAGGATGAAAACTCTCTATACAATAGGATGGTAGACATTTGAATGCAATTACCTCCTCATCATAGGCCTACAAGACCCACATTTGTTACACAATTTGCAAGAGCATGGGAGCCTGAATTAGTTTATTGGCTAGAGTCATCAAAATAGAAAACCTTTGATGTAGTAAATAAATTTCTTGATTCCATGCTTGAGACAAGGTATATGCACACTGTCAACAATGAATCTAGTAGTGATATCATGAATGATAAAATAATGCAGCCAATGGAGTATAAATGTGTCATTGGGATTTTTAATGACAATTTTTTAGATTTGGAAGATGATTGCAGCATTAATGATATTGGTGGGGACACATCATTTAGGGAGTACATCAACACTACTTCAGAAGTTGAATTCGAAGAGGATATTGTGCCATCCAACAATGAACATATGGAGAGTCTCTCTTGCATAAAAAATTGTGATCTAGATTGTGAAGATGAAATGGTGGATGTTGATCTATGATAGGATGATTGTTTCAGTTCATATGGAGATCAAGAAGTTGGAGAAATAGCAGGAGATCCGGATGAAACATGTTCACTCAACAGTGAGCATGTTTCATATCTATTGACTCTTGAATACTAGAGATGTGCACATGAAGATGATTCCAAGGTTTTGTCTCCAACCTACATTTGTTTTGACAGTGAAAGTAATAATTCATATGACCCCATGTGTATCTCTCATAGTGATGAGGAGTTCTTTGAAGTTGATCAAAGATCTATTTGTTTCCAAAAAGAGGTATGGGACTTCAATAATTTTTTCCTGCAAGAGAAAGATACTGGTTTGCATGTTATTGATGATGAGTATTCAACATTTGTTGATTCAAGTATGTGTGAGGATGACTGTATGGATCAAATGTGTGTGTCAATGCCAACTGGTGATAGGAAACCAATGGAAAGTGATTTGATTGCTTCAGAAAATATTAATGAGATAGAATTTTTTGGTTGCCATAAGGAGTATTCAGATTTTTAGGTCCCAGTGCAGTTGCAGGCACATTCAACAACATATGATAGTGAGCATGCCTATGAATGTTTTGTTAAATGTGGATACACTTTGTATGCTGAAGATGAAAAATATTTTTCATATGATAATAAGAATGATGAATGGAAGAATGGTAAAATGAATATGAATTAGGTTGAATGCAATGATTTCCTGAAGGTTTTCAATGGCAGTGCATATTGCAGGGCAAGTGGGATAGACAGTTTTAAGAGAAGCCTGATGAGCTCAAAATAGAATAAGGTCTATGACAGAGGAAAGTGTAGGGTTTTTATTTTTGTGTGGCCTAGGGCCATCCCTTATGGTTTTATTTTTTCAACCATAGCAGGTACAGAGGAATAAGGATTGCTAGTGCATGAACATTTCTTAGCAAAACCGCTTTAAAAAATTATTTTCCATGCACAGTAGTTATAGGAAATTTTGAAGGGTATGGGTTTTCAAGTACATGGAAATTCCCATAAGTTCCCTTTTTTGAAAGTATTTTCTTTCCTTTCCATGTACAGTAGTGTAGGGTTTTCCATCTCCTCCATGCTCTTTTATTCCCTCCATTTTCCATTTGCCTTCATTTTTCATGTCCTTTACTCGTTCTGCTCTCCCAAAGAATTCTAGATTCTTGCAATGATTTGTTAAATCACTCATCTCCAACAGGAGCCACTGTTAGAACCCAAAAATTCCACCAAAAGCCTAAGGTTTTCCTATTATTTTCCATAAAAAATCCATAAAAAACTAAGGGTTTCCCAATTTTTTTCTAACATTTTCACTATCTTTTCATGAAAATTTCATTTTTTCCCATCCATAATTTTTACATACCTTTACCACCATTCAAAAGGGCTAAAAATTGACTCATACCTTATACCGCTAAAATTTCTCTTAAGCCAACACATTCTACCGCTATACTATAGCCCCTTTCAGGGTGGCTCGCGGTATCATGATGAGCAGTTAATGGTAGTTACAATTGCCCTTACCATTGCACAGTAGGTAGTCAGAGGCAAACAGAGGTGGCACGGTGAATGGAAGTGAATGGTTAGCAGATAGTGGGACAACCAGCAGAGGGGTCACCTTGGTATCGTTGGCAGTCTAAACATAGACCGCAGTGTTCAAAGTAGTTACCGCTCAACCATAGGGAATTCAAATGAAGACCAAAGTGACTACAGTGACTAAGTAAACAGTTAGCAGACAATGAGGAAGTGGTCACCACAGCACCGCTAGTGGTGAAAAGATAGACCATGGTAATGTGGTGGGGAAAAGAAAGGGTGGAAAAGTCAAAGCCAGTGGTGGCCGAGTGGTCAGTAGAAGACAATGAATGTCACGGTCAAGGACTCCACTATGGTACTGTAGAAGACTGGAAGGATGCCTGCGGTTAAGCGGTGGACTGGACGGTTAATAAATATGTTACCGCTATACCGCTGCTAGACTGAACGAACACTACAGTAAGTAGGTAGATGATGGAGGAAGCAGTGAAGCATAGTAGGGAATGCTAGCCGTTATACCGCATGCGGTTAACATAGTGACCGTGGTAGCGTTGTGACAGGAAAGCCATAGGGAGATAAAATATAAGGACCAGTCAAAGCATTAAATGGAAAGAAATATAAAGAATTGTAAGGATAATAAAAGGCTATGAAGGTGAAATATTAAAAGGCAGTAAAGGTACAAGCAGTAAATGTATTAAGGGAAAATTGAAAGTTCATCTATGTAATCAAAATATTTGATTTGCTGATAAGGCAACTTAATCAAATATTTTATTTTCTATCAAGAATAACAAACGACTGTAACAGTAAAATGAAGAGTCATGACTCTTGGAATTTACAGTATCAAATGTATTGAAAAAAATAGTAAAAAAAGAGAAGGAAGGGGGTAGAGGTAGTTAGAGTAGGAGATAGTTTTTTCCAGAAATTGGATTGGGGAATGTAAATAATGACAGAGCCTTTCCTGAAATAGAATTAATGGAGATAAATATTTAAATTGATGATATTCTTTTGGTGTTCAGTTGTTGTGTTGTATAAACTCATATTCTTTATTTTGGTTGTCTCCAACTCGAAGTCTTTTAATGATTTAAATCAGCATATCAAGTATATCTTTGGTTTATCAAAATGCACTCTCATTTTGTGTGATTTAATTAATTGGTGTCTGCAAGTCACAATTAAAATCTTTTAATAAGTCACAGTGGTTTTAAGATTTCTTTTGGATTTTTGAAGTAGAACCTGATAGAGAAACATTCTGGCACTGTTTATGCAAGTCATAGATTTAGTGAAGTTTTATGCCAGCCATAGAATTTTCAAAGTTCCTAACAACTAGAGTTAAAGCCAATAAGAGGAAACACATATCATTTTGGACTCCATTGTCCATGTGGATAGAAGGCACTGATCTGCCACAACCCAGAGATACAAATTCATATCAAAAAATTTATTCAAAAACCTTTCATTTGTGCAATAGAAGTAGGAGTAGTTGTAGTGATTTTATCTGGCCACTTCCCTTTGCCATTGTGGATAGATTATTTTATGAGGAAATACATCTTAAATATGCAACATACACATAGGTGCACCCACCTGGGTTTTGCAGAGCCTGAAGAGTAGAAGGTACAATTGCATCAATTGGCCTTGTACGTTGGTAAAAACCATTGTGAGAGCTTGGCAACCTCTCATGGTTCAAACCTACATTTGTGAGACCCAGCAACAACAACATTATGACTATAAGCTTTAGGAAGGATTCTAAGAATTTTATTTACCACTTTTGGTTCTTTGAATTTTCCTCCAAGACATCTAATGGAGCTGACCACTTCATCTACCCTCTGTGTATAGCTTGTAATGTTTTCATCTTTATAAATCTTTAGGTTCTCAAATGTGGTATTTAAATTATACATCTTAGCTTTTTTAACCATATCATCACCTTCATAAATACTTTCTAACTTTTCCCAAATTGCTTTACCGATTTTCAAATCCATAACTTTCACTATTTAAAAATTTGCAAGACTACTCAAGAGAGAATACTTTGCTTTACTATTGCTTTCATGGGTTTTGATTTTAGCTTCAATACTTGTACCATTTGTATGCATAGTGTATCCATCCCATACATATTTCCACACATCATATCCCAAATTCTCCATAAAGCCTTCCATCCTTGTTTTTTAGAATGCATAGTTTTTTCCATCAAATATAGGGATCTCCTTCTTGTGTGTCATTCTAGATCTACCTTAAGTAGGTGAGATTTCCTCTAAGGAACCCTACTTTGATACTAATTGTTGAGTGTACAAGACAAATGAGTGGGGGGTGGTGAATCATTTGTACCTTAAAACTTCAAAACCCTCATTAGCATCCAAATCCACATTCATTCATTAAATCTTTAAATATGTTATGATGAATTAGTATAAAAATCAAATAATAGAAACTAAAATAACTTAACACCATACACAAGAGAACACCAGATTTACATAGAAAACCCAAGAAGGGAAAAACCATGGTGAGGATTAGGCACAATATAAGTAATATTAGCACTTAATACAATAGGGCTTACTATTAGAGGGCTCACTATCCAAACAAGAAAGGCTCACTGAAAAAATAGACAAGAAGATAGAGAAGGAATGTTATACAGAGAAAATAATCTTAATGCAACAGAGAATCCACCATAATGACTTCAACACCTTTGTTGTCTAATTGAAGAATTGTAGCCACCTTCTGCTCACTGCATCTAATAAACTAATGCATAACACATGAATGATCATATTGAATTACTCAATTTCACACTCTAAAACATTACACTTTTCATCATTCACATCTCTCACATATATCTTGACATCTCTTTACAACTCAACTCATACTTATACCATCTTCAACCTTCAAACCCTCTCCAAGGTCGACTATGCACCTCAAACATACAAATTCAAACTAGTTTGGTGTCAAAACACTTCCGTGGTGGATAGAAGTGAAATTGGACCACATAAAACCTTAGTCGGGACCCAAATCAACAATACCACTCAACCACACTCTTCTAAAAACAATTTTTAGTCATCGCATGTAGTGTAAACACCATTAAAATTTTAATTAAACACTTATTCAAACCCAAGAATGACCTACAAACAACACACCACACTTGAACATGATCTAGAATATTCCTCAAACACCCTAAAATATATAGAACTCCTTCGCAACAACTTTCACTTGAAGAATGTACACAACTAGTACATTTAAACTATACACTGTAACTCAGATTTAACAATCTTCTAAAGCATGAAACCTCAAAACCTCTCAATTGAGGTAAAATACAAACACCATCAAAACACTTTCAAAATCACAAGACCTTAAACATAACTATGAAGAAACATGGAGCAGAAACATTTCTCCTAGACACCTTTTCAATACACACTCACACATTGGTGAGAAAAACTTCTTTTGTACGTCAATCCCACACACCAACTCTTGAATATAACACCTCTAAACACATACCATAAGCATATCTAAATCACATGGGCAGATCTTCAGCCTAGAAGAAATGCAAAGCAAGGCTAGAACACAACTCTATAACCTAGAACACCACTACAATACATTGTTTCTTCTTTTTATCAAATTTTGTCAAAAGCACTTGGAAACCAAACACTAGAGACACATCCTCATCATCTTCAACACTTCCACAACCATATATTGATGCTTATCAAAGAAAAACTAGAGGTTGACACTATTAGCTTTACTAATGAAAAAATAATGTAGCTAATCAAAGCAACAACTGCTCATACTCTTGCAACAATATCAATAAACATTAATGATAACACTAACTTCTCATACATTCAAAAAAAATTCATTCCTTGCAAGAAGACTAATGATGTTGTGCATGTTGCTGATTTATTTTTCAAGGAGATTGTGAGATTGCATGGATTTCCTAAGATTATTGTTTTAGATAGAGACACCAAGTTCATTGAATAATTTTTTAGGACATTGTGGAAGAAGATGAAAATAGATTTGAAGTTCAATTTAGCATATCACCCACAAATAAATGGAAAAATTGAAGTGGTAAATATAATTTTGGGTAACCTATTGAGATGTTTGGTCGGAGATAAGGCATGAAATTGGGATATAGTTCTACCACAATTAGAATTTGCATACAATAACTCAGTTAATCGGTGTACGTGGAAGACACCATTTAAAATTGTGATAGGAGTACATCCCAGAGGAGTTGCAGAGATAAGGGACATCAATATGGAGAACAAGAGGAGTTTAGAGGTAGAAGAGTTTGTAGATTTCATGGAGATATTGCATAATCAGGTTCAAAAGCATTTAGAGGCTATGAGCAGTAAGTATAAGGAGAAGGGAGATGAGCACCAGATACATAAGGAGTTTGATATTGGAGATGAAGTGATAGTGTATCTAAGGAAGGAGCGATTTCTAGTGGGAACATATCATAAGTTAAAGATGAGGAAGTTTGGACTGTGTAAGATTCTAAAGAAGTTTGATTCTAGAAATGCATATGAAGTAGAGTCGCTAGAGACATTGGGTATATCACATATTTTAAATGTTACATACACCTATGAGTATCACGAGGGATAGTCAAGTGGTAGTAGAAATGAAGTGGATTTTAAGGATAAGTTACCACATCAACCATTGAAGGAGATTGAGCAGATTTTGGATACCAAAACTAGATGGAGCACTAAAAAAAAGTAATAAAAATAATATCTGGTGAAGCAGAAAGGAAAACCAATGGAGGATTCATCATCGATTTCTTAGGATAAGATGGAATATCTTGGTTTTAATCTTAGCCCTCTAAAGGGAGGGACTCACTTTTCTTCCAACCCCGAGTGCCTGATGCAGGAGCATCCCTGGTTGTAAAGAAATCTTGTATCAACCAAAAACATTTACTTTCTTGCAATTCATTCAATAGAATTTTTAGCATTTGATTATGCATTTCATAGCATTATCATTTCTCAACTCACAGAGAAAGATATAGAATCTACACATGGACATCTATCACATATCCAAATTTTAGATTGTTTGCATTTGTCTACTGAAAGTTATCGCTCTTAGAATTTCACTATAATTATCAGTGAAAGCTTTTAGGCTCGACCTAGTCCAAATTTATTAGTGCAGTCCTATTCCAAAATGTGTGGAGATTAACAAGACATCATACAAGCATTTTGGGTCCAATGAGATCTATTTTGGAGATTTGTAAGTCATTCCTTTTCACGAAGGATTATCTTTTTTATATTTTGAGGCTGACCTTCATAGTTATTCATTCATCAACTTTTGTAAACCCTTGTGGTCGACGTGGACCTTGTAGGAGTGTGAGAAGCATACTTATAATAATTTGTAATCACATTTAAGTAAATCATTATTTATTCATTCAAATAGAGATAGATTGATACTTAGAATTTTGCATCAACCCTTTAGGACACTATAATAAGGCCTTTGGTAGTTATAGTGTTGAATGCCCTTGCAACAGGCTTGTGAGCCTTGATTATTCGCCCAAGAGGCATATGTAGCATGTAAAATTAACAATTCAATAAATATTCATATGTACATATCATTTTCTTGTGTTATCTTTGTTGTGTTGACTCTAAGATGCATGGTTTGGACTGTTCTTTCTGAACGCTCCATCCATGACTACACCATGTATTGACTATTAAATTTTTAAAGTTGTGTTAGTTGTAAGTTTTAATTTAAACAATTTATTATAAATCTATCCTAAAACCAATCTTCAATTTGTCATTCTTATACATTTAAAACAAGACTAATTTTAAGATTAGATTGTTTTGAGTTATCAAAAAAATGTTTTAATTAATTTAAATAGGGAATCTAATTTCCCTTGTTTCATTTGGCTATTTTGAATTTTCCATTTTAAGCTCAAGTTAAAAAAAAATATTTGATAAAATTTTATTAAGTTAATGTCTTTTGTTACACCCCATTGTTGACTTACTAAATTACTAACTTTTATATTTAAATACAGTTTTAATGCATAATGATGTCATTATGGTATTTAAAAGTTTAGATGAAATATATGCAATGTGATGTATTTACTTTTAAATGATTACATGATGCTTAAAAAATATTGTGATTATGTTTTAATTGAAAATGACTAACTACATGAATGATTCTTTGAGTGAAATACATGAATGTTAATGCCCTCTAGAGAGAGAGGGAGAATATCACCTAGGAGAGGAGTTGGTATATGGATCATCTGGTATTGCCATATGAGTTGACACACACACACACACTCCCTTAGGCTTTTTGAAAACCATGTTGGATTAGTTCAAGTATCAAGTTGGGTGTCATAAATCTAAGTTGATAGGTTAACCGTCGTTAGAGAAATTAAAACCCCCTTTCATTAAAGATCTTATTAAATCATCAAAATAAATTGATTTCAAATATCTTTTGTATTTGGTAAAAATTATACATATGTATATATATTATGAGTTAAATGCATTTATATGTATGTATGTATATAAAAATATATAAAAATATGATAGGTAACATTAATATTTATATATATTCATATATATACATTTATCTATATGGTAAAATAAGGAAATATATATAAATATATATTTATGTATATATAAATATATATTATGTAATTCGGTTGCATTTTGAATGCTATATTAATATGGTAGTTTTATCTAATCTGATTTAAAAGAATTAAAAAAATTATTATGTGTGGCATAATATAGTGCCAACTTGGGCAATACTGAACTATTTGGGAAGCCACGTAGGTGGTTCTGTAATTACACATTTTAAGTTTAAATTAAAGCCATGTAAATTGGCGATGTTGAACCATTCTTCACATGCTCTTATTCCTATGGTCTTCTTGACTTGGAAGTTGAGTTCTATAAGTGTTGTGAGTCATGGCATAGCTTCTATCTATTCATGCCTTCTAAAGAGGCATTTCCTATAGAGTTTCAAACTAAATTTTTAATTCTATGAGCATTAACATCTAGTCATGGATTTGAGGAAGTAATTAGTTTGTTAATTCACCACTTTAGAAATGATCTTTTCAATTCATTCTTATCTTCTTAATCTGTTGGGATAAAAAATTCTCTATTTGGTAAATGGGCATCTATTTTAAAGGGAAAATTAATGTAGAATAAACACAATTTTGGGCAAGATGAGTTAAAAAAGGAAATAAGTGTTCTATTTTGTATTTGTTTTGGATGGGAGGAGGATAGTTTTTCAAGGCTGGGCATAGAAAGAAGTGAAGTTGTGTGTGATTGAGTAGTAATTAAAAATTCTTTTTGTTTGTGAGAAAGAGATTGAAAGTCTCTATTTTGAGAGGTATATATATATATCATAAGTCTTTATTACTTGTACCTGAGTCTGTTGTTGCTTCACCTACTTGTTAGGAGTTGTTTTGTCAATGCCTGTTTTTGGATCTTCATCCCTGCAGCTCCTGACTGCTTAGAATTGAATGAAGTAGGAATTTTTGAATTCACAATTAATGCTGGTAGGTGATTTTGAGTTTGAGAGGGATTTGTAGAAAGAAGTGAAGTTGCAGTAGCAATAGAGAACATTCTATGCAAGGAGTTTCCAATAGCTCTAGATTGCTCAGAGTTGTTGCAAAGTGTTTGCAGCGAGTAGTTAATTTCTCTTGATCGTTGTGATGTTTCCAAGGACAACGGATAGTTTCAGTCGAATAGAAGTAGAGGACTTTGAGTAGCTCCTAATTGTTTAGATCTAGTTGAGCAGCTGATCACTCCCAGAAAAGTTGTAATAGGTAGTATTTAGTTTGTTTGAAGTTTTATGCTTTATGTATTGTCATTTCCAGCATTTTGAATAATAGAAGAAAATATTGCATGTCTCCTCTTGTTTTTTATTCTACATTTTTGAGATTTTGGTATTTCTAGTTTTGCTGGAAATCAGAGCAACAACTCTATGTATTGTTTTGCATTTAAATCTCTTGCATGGTATCAAAACTTTCTATATTTTGACAATAAAAAATCTTTGATTTCTTTACATGGTATTAGAGCCATAGGATCCATTTCCTTGTGAGTTAGGGCATGGTTTTTTCTGAGGTAAGAGACATGGTTGGAAATGATGCAAAGAGTTGGCAGCAGCCACCATCCTTTAATGGAAAGAACTATGATGTTTGGGCCAATAAGATGAAGACCATTATGGTTGCAAATGATTTGTGGGATTTTTGGATGAATGGGTTCATGGATATCACTAACCCAATTGCATTTGCAGCTCTCACAAACAACCAAAAGACCCAGCTGAAGGAGTAGAGACAAAAAGATGCTAAGGCATTGAGCTTCATAGAGGCAACCTTGATAGAGGCCATTTTTCCCAAAATAGCAGCAGCAAAATATGCAAAGGAAGCTTGAGAAATCCTCCAAACCATCTACAAAGGGACTGATAAAGTTAGATCTGTGAAGCTCCAGTTACTTTGAAGAGAGTTTGAGGTTATTGAAATCAAGGAAAGTGAGTCTATTGCAGACTTTCAAGAAAGGTTCACAGGTTTTTTAAACTAGTTGAGAGAAAATGGAGAAATGATAGAGGAGAAAAAGATTATTGAAAAAATCCCCAAATGTCTACCCATGAGGTATAATGCACTCATCATTGCTATTGAAGAGGCAAAGGACCTCTCTAATTTGACAATGGATGAGTTGATGGGTTCTCTTCATACCCATGAGTAGCACCTAAAAAGGTCCGCTACTTCTTCCCAAGAGCAAGATTTCAAAGCTCAGTTGAATGCAAGAGGTAAGGGGAGAGGTAGAAATGGCTCCTGGAGAGGTAGAGGTAGATCTGGACAAGGAAATGCTAGAGGAGAAAGCTCGAGATGAGCAAGCAGCTCTTAGAACAACTTTTAAGAGGCATGAAGAATAGAAGTTCGAGTGGGAGAAGTGACAAGAGAAATGTTGAGTGCTACTACTATCATAAGTTTGGGAATTATGCGAGTGAGTGCTAGAGAAAGCATGATAATCAACAAAAATAGAATGCTAATGTAGCTGATTCAAATGTGGCTGAAGGAAATCAGTCCAAAACCTTCATCATGTACAACATTAGTGAAGAAGGGAGCCTCGAAGACTAGTATTTGGATAGTGGTTGCAGCAACCACATGAGTGAAAATGAAATCCTTTTTTCTTTCATTGATAAAAATGTTAAGTCTGAAATAAGAATGGGGAACAATGGAATAGTTCCAGTCAAAGGTAAAGAATATATTGTGATCCGCACCAAGCAAAGTGAGAAGAAGGAGGTTAATTTTTTTTTTTTTGCACCAGGGTTAAAGCATAACCTCATGAGTTTTGGACAACTAATCCAAAATGGATACAAAGTGCTGGTGGAGAAGGGCCAAAGTGTCATTTATGACAAGAATGAGAGGACAAAGGTGTTTGCATCAGTTGCAATGATAGAGAATTGGATGTTTCTATTGAAGATTGATATGTGCTTCTCATATCAGTCTATTGATGCACCTCTCATGGTTGGAAAATGTACAAAAGTACAACAAGCAACCCTCAAGAGCACCATTCAAGACCCCTCTTAGCTATGACATCTCAGGTATGGACACTTAGGCTTTGTTGGTTTAAGTATTTTGTCCAAGAGTAGAATGGTTGATGGTTTGTCAAGTATAGTAGAGCCTAATGTTAGATATGAGGCTTCCATTTTGAAAAATCAACATAGGAAACCCTTTCAATTGGGAAACTCTACAAGGGAAAGAGAAACATTGGAGTTGGCGCACATGGATTTGGTAGGCCCTATGAAAATCATGTCTATTGGTAATAGCAAATTTGTTATGACTTTTATTGATGATTTCAGCCGTAAGACATGGGTCTATTTTTTGTAGCAGAAGTCTGATGCATTTAATAAGTTTTTATTGTTTAAGGCCCAGGCTGAAAAAGAGAGTGGCCACTTCATTAAGGTCCTAAGGTTAGATCGTGGAGGAGAGTATACCTCCAATCAGTTTATGAATTTTTGCAGACAAAATGGCATCAAGAAGGATCTTATAGCCAACTATACTCTGTAGCAAAATGGAGTGGTTGAAAGGAAGAATAGGACCATCATGGAGATTGCAAGGAGCATGATGAAAGAAAAGGGAATCCCAACTAAATATTAGGGAGAGGATGTAGCAACAGCTGTTTATTTGATAAATAGAAGTCCAAAAAAGGTAGTCTATGACAAATTACCACAAGAGGCATGGACAAAACATAGATGGATGGTTGAGCACTTAAGAGTGTTCGGTTGTGTAGCATATTCTCATGTGCCTAAAGAAAAGAGGTAGAAATTGGATGATAAAGGTGAGAAGTGCATCTTCATAGGTTATTGTTCAGAGTTAAAATCCTATAGGTTGTATAACCCAGTCACCAAGAAAAATTTTATCAGCAGAGATGTGGATTTCTAAGAAGATCAGTCATGGTATGGGACAATTGCTCCCGATCGCTCCAAATCCCTCCTGATTGTTCCTGATTTTGAAAAAAAGGAATAGGAAGTACAAAATGATGATTTAGTGGAACTTGCAGTAGTTCTTGATAATTCTGGACAAGCTCCTGATCGCTCCCAATCATATCTGATTTCTCCTAATCAGAACAAATAGAAAAGCAAGTAGTCATAGTCAGCTAGAAAATAGGTTGCAAAGAACTCTCGACAGCTCCTGACTGCTCCCGATCACTCCCTAACCAACCTATTTAGCAGAACAACAACAACAGTAAGAGTTTAGACCCTACTCTTGCCTCTCTAATGCCAAGAAAGACCAAGAGTCTAAGGGAGATCTACCAAAATGAAAGGTATGATGAAGAGTTTGATGAGAATATGAATTTTGCATTATTTTCTCATAGTCATCCAATTTATTTTGAAGAAGCTCTGAAAGAGGATAAATGGTGTGAGGCCATGCACGAGGAAATCTATGCAATAGAGAGGAACATCACATGGGAGTTAACTAATTTGTCTCCCAAAAAGCAAGTTATTTGGGTGAAATGGGTCTACAAGACTAAGTGCAATGCCAAAGGAAGCATAGATCAACATAAGGCACGTTTGGTGGTCAAGGGGTACAAATAGAAGTTTGAGAGAGATTATGATGAGATGTATGCCCCTGTTGAAAGGATGGAGACCATGTGGGTAGTCATAGCAATTGCATCCTAGAACAAATGGAAGGTATTTCAAATGGACGTGAAGTTTGCTTTCCTAAATCGATTATTGAAAGAGGAAGTTTATGTGGAGAAGCCATTTGGATATGAAGTTCCAGGTGAAGAACACAAGGTGTATAGGATGAAGAAGTCTCTTTATGGGCTCAAGAAAGTTCCATGGGCATGGTATAGTAGGATTGACTCATATTTGATGAGAAATGGATTTAGCAAAAGTAATGGTGAGCCCACTCTTTACATCAAGACAGAAAATGGTAATATTTTGATTGTTGTTTTGTATGTTAATGATTTAGTATTTACTGGGGATGATGATTTCCTCATTGTTGATTTTAAAGAGGCCATGAAAAGAGAATTTGAAATGACAAATTTAGGTCTTTTGAGTTACTTTCTAGGCATAGAAGTAAAAAATATGCATGATTGTATTTTTATCTCTCAAGAAAAATATGTAGATGAAATCTAGAAGAGATTTAGAATGCTTGAAATCAAGCCTACCCCAACACCAATAGCCATAGGTCTAAAGTTGAGCAAGAAAGATTACAGCAGCAATGTGGATCCAACCATGTATAAAATTTTGGTTGGAAGCTTGATGTATTTTACAACAAATAGGCCAGATATAATGCATGGAGTGAGTTTGATTTCCAAATTCATGGAGACTCCAAGGGACACCCATTGGCAAACAGGTAAAATAATCCTGAGGTATGTGAATGGCACCAAATGATATGGTGTGTTGTACACATCATAAAAACTATATGAGCTTGTTGGATACACTAACAGTGATTGGGTAGGAAGTTTGGATGATAGGAAGATCACTTTGGGCTATGTGTTTCCTTTGGGTTTGGGTGCTATCTCATGGGCTTCAAAGAAAAAACCTGTAGTTTCCCTATCAACAACTAAAGCTGAGTATATAACAACAAATGCAATAGCATGCCAGGCTATTTGGCTGAGAAGAATCTTGGTAGATTTGAGAGAAGAACAAGAGGACGGAATAGTGATCTTTTGTGATAATCTTTCAGCAATAGCCTTGACAAAAAATCTTGTGTTTCATGGAAGAATAAAGTACAATGAAATCAGGTATCATTTCATTTGTGAATTGGTTAAAAATGGTGAAATCAAAATGGAGTTTTGCAGGTTTGCGTAGCAGTTAGTAGACATATTCACAAAGCATTTGAGCAAGGATAGTTTGGAGTGCCTAATAAGTAGACTGGGTGTAGTTGATTTGAATCAGGATTGATCTTGTTTTGTTGGCTCGGGACAAAGGGGGAGTGTTGGAATTTATTACTTGTATATGAGCCTATTGTTGCTTAACCTACCTATCAGGAGCTATTTTCTCAATGACATTTTTGGGATCTTCATCCCTACACCTCTTGACTACTTAGAATTGAATGAAGTAGGAATTTTTGAATTCCCAATTAATGCTAGTAGGTAATTTCAAATTTGAGAGGGATTTTTTGAATGAGAAAAATAGAGGGAATTATTTCCCAATCAAAAAAAAAGAATAGAAGAAGTTAGTTTTTGTAGCAGCAAGTGATTTGCAGAAAGAAGTGAAGTTGCAATAGTAATAGAGAAAATTTTGTGAAGGAGTTTATGATAGATCTAGATTTCTTAGAGTTGTTGAAGAGTGTTTGCAATGAGTATTTGATTTCTCCTAATCGCTCTGAGTTTTCCAGGGACAGAAGATAGTTCTAGTCGAATAGAAGTAGAGAGCTCTAAGTAGCTCCCGATTGTTTATGATCTGGTTGAGCAGTTGATTGCTCCTAGAAAATTTGTAATAGGTAGTATTTAGTTTTTTTAAAGTTTTGTTCTTTATTTATTTTCATTTCCAGCATTTTGAATAATAAAAATAAAATATTGCATGTCTCCTCTTGTTTGTTATTCCACATTTCTGAGATTTGGGTATTTCCAATTTTGCTAGAAAACAGAGCAGCAACTTTGTGTCTTGTTTTGCATTTAAATATCCTACATGGTATTAGAGATTTTTGTATTTTGAGAGTAAGAAATCTCTGATTTCTTTATAGTTCGGTTGAGTTCTCACACTAGTATATGTATGCTATTAGTCACACTAAATATATAAAATTTTGAATCAAATTTTAAGTGATAATTAATAAAAAAGCTTTAGACTCTCTAAGTTGTGTTTTACCAAACAAATTGACTTCACAAATTGAATTAGTGAAGAATTGTTAAAAAATTGAAAATAGTATTTCTTTCATCCAATAAGGCAGTGTTTTATATTTTATTATTATCACCATTTATATTGTATTTTCAAAGTAAAGAATCTTTACGAAATTCAAAGAAAGGTTTGAAATATAATACATGAGATGAAGTATTTATTATAGTTCAAATTTATAGGTATTTTATATTTTACCAAGCTTCATTGTTATTTATTGATTTAAAATCAAATATATTGAGTAGAGGACATTATGTTCTCGTTAAATACCAAAGACCATAAAACTAGGAGAGCAGATTACTCCTTTGGTTAATTAAAGGAATCGAATACGAGGTGGCTACCTAGAACCGAAATGTTGTGAGAATGTAACATGGGTGTTTGAGTTATAATTTATATAGTCTAGACTAATGTGTTGTAAACTTTGTAGAACCTACACATTTCATAGGCTTATCTAGCTAAACAGTTCACTCAACATTGCAAAGACTACATTAAAATGTCAACCCAAGGTTTGTAAACTTGTGATTGTGCAATATTATATATGCTTTCAAAGACTCAAAACTACCTAAGCTATCCTATTTAGTTATTCTACTTGCTAGAAATTACAAAATTGCATAACAGTGAAAGAATAAGCCAAAACTAATGGCTACAAGTACCTACATCTGAAACTGTAACTAAACTATTCTAAATAAAAGATCATTGTATCAACTCAAAATTAATCAAAACTAACAACTCAACTAATTTAACCTCTGGAGTACCAGGGTTGGCTAGTTAGAACATATCTAAGCTTCCTTTCACTAGTATATTCACATTATAGGGATATCTCCCTTTCCTTCAAAGTTTGTTTCTACTAATGTGACATCTTCTTGTTGTTGTTATTTGTTCTTTTCTTCTTCTTTAGGTTTCTCTATACTTCCTCTCATGGCACCTTGTCTCCTTAATCTACCGGAATGTCTAGGTGTAAGTATCTCTTTCTCAACTTTCTTATTTTCCTTTTAAACACCCCTCTTCTTATTTAGAACATCCTCTTTCTTTGTTTGAGTATCCCTCTTATGTTCTTTAGTTTTAGAGGTTGTGGAGGATGTGGAGGATGTGGATGTACTACCTTTCCTTCTCTTAGGTCTTTGTGATTTTGAAGAAGATAGAATTTCCTCAATTATAGGTGACCTAGACTCTAGATTATTAGGTTCCTCATGCTAACCTTGGCTACACATAGGTGAAGCCATAAGGGAGACATGAGGACTTTCCCTTACAATTTCATCTTGGGGTTCTAGATTCTCAAGTTCCACAGGTGCATCCAACAAACTTTTAATATCTATACACTCCTTAAAATCTTCCCAATTCACTTGTGGGTACTGAATCCTCAAATTTTTTTATTATCAATAAAGTAATTAAATAGTGATGAGATAGAGAAGAGTTGCTTTTTTTCTTTAGTATTCTGATGCCATCCATTTCAACAAATTATAAAGAAATTTTGGCACATTCACTAATTTATTATGTCAAAGATGGTTGAGTAATTTGAAATGAACTATTTATAAGAGCTTTCGCCTACCATTACAGGTGATATATCTAAAATTTAGGAAGCACAATTCACCCATAATCAAGGAAGAGAGAGTCTCTTCATACCTTGTGACCATGATTCTAATTCCTCCCTAGCTGCAACTGCATTAGCATGTGCTAGAAACTTTGCCCCAATTATTGGTAACCCAATGAATTGTACAATGGAGGTCTCGAATGCATCTAATAATAGTCCCTTCACCATTTTTCATCATACTCAAGTGTAGCTACAAACCTTCTTGTAATATCATCACTGAATTCTATTAATTTTAGGAAATAATCAAGCTAGCCAACCCTAGTAAAAATGGGTAGAATCATTGTATCCTCCAAAATCTTCTTATGAGTTGTCAACTCTCGCCTAATAATTTCTCCTCCCATTATGACTTTTTCTCTACTCAATATATAGAATTGAGTCTTGACAATTCAACTCAATCCACTCTACCACCCTCAAAACCCTTCTTTCTGTCATTTCTTTATGTACTTCTACTACCATACCATAAAAAAAAAAATAAGATGTAATTTAGGAGGGTTTTGCATGTCGTTTATATCTATTGAATTTTATTTAGGTGGCTAATTTCAAAAAAAGTGAGCTGATTTGTACCCTCCCCCAACTTAAAGGTTGAAATGACCACATTTCAACTTGTGTTTGGGAAGTGGTATGATTAATAAGTGATGAAATTAATGGTAAGAACTTTTCGGATGAATAAATCAATATGAAAGATATCATAAAATTTTGTTGAAATTTATCCTAATTATGACAGTGCACCTTATGTATCGGCTTGAAAAGATAATTGATTACTGCACATGTAAATAGAAAAACTTTTATCTTGATTTTGTACTGATGCGATTGGTATTAACTACATGTGAATGGATAGTAAAGTGGAAAATGCAAATGGATGGGATGAAATTGATGTTTATTAGCTGGTGATGTGACAACTTGAATGGTTCAAATGAGAAGTGGCAACAAGGAATAAAAGTTTCATGTTGCGAGTAATTATTTTGAAATGATGGGTATTGCATGCAAAAGTGGTGATAAAAACATGCATGAACTATAGTTAATGTGGTGTAATAAATTTTGAATTTTTTTTCTTCCAAACGGTGCTATGGGTACTATCAACAAGAGGACCCTTTCTAAATTTTTACAGCTATTTCTATAGGTCCCTACGACATCAAGACCCTTCTAAATATGGCTGAAAAATAGGTCCCAATGGAGAAATTAGAGACATAATTAGAACTATGTTGTGTGTTCTTTTGAGATAGAGTAAGATATTAAACCTAAGTGATCTCAAGGATTGATATGTGTAGCTCAATCATTGAGTGATGAGAAGTGCCTAGTATATCATGTGTTACTGAAATATCAATGTGTATGTTGGATTTTGTATTTGGTTCACTTCAAGCACCATATTGTTGAAATAAGGAGAATATAAAATCATATTTATGTAATGAATTATTATATAGAATCAATCTATGGTCATTTACAAGAAGATAAAATTTGACTGCATCTATAGTATGTAGCTTGATTGCTCCATTAGGATAAAATTGACTGATTTCATATAGGCCCAACCATCTGGATTAGAGTTTCCCCTTGAAGTCTTTGTACCTTGAATCATATGATAGTGCCTAGTCCCCTACAATGAAATAATTTGTTTTAATGTATTGATCATGCCACTTCATCCTTTATTGTTGTACTACCTTTGTGTTATGGATTGCCTCCATTAAGATGTCATCTAAACCATTTAAGTTATGTAACCTTTCTTTTTGAGCTTCTATTAGATCCATTTCTAGTTCCATCATTGTCCTTAATGTTTTATATTTAAAATTAATTATAAAGACTGTTGTTTTACCATACACTATCTCATAGGATGTAATAGGTCTAGATAATGGTTTAGTTTCTATTGTTTTTATACTTGTTTTAAGATACTTTTAAACATATTCTCGAGACAATGTTCCTACATTATTCTATCCTTTTATATCCATTATGTGGACTTGAACCTTAAATATGATTATGAAATTATGGTTATAATATATTAGTATTATATGGTTTATATGAATGAATGTATGGAATGTTGATGGAATGCTATGAATTAATTATGATAGTTATCCTCATGTACATGTTTTGCAGACTTAACTTGTTTGTAGCTCAAGAGGAACCATAGTGCAATAGTTGGAGAGTGAACCTATAGTAAAAGGGATGACTGGACACCTAAGTAGGGGAAGCTCTAGGTTAAGCTAAACATGGTGGTCATTGATCAAAGGCTCTTAAACAATATTGGACGTGCATTATTAAGACCATTTTAATAAACGTTGAAGAGGAGGTCTCCTTCATCGATCGAAGTTTGACAAATGGATGTCTTTTACATATAGTTCTGTTTGATAGAGTTTTAGTTTTGATAGGATTTCTCCTTCCTTTTCAATTATAAGTTGAATAATTCAAATCTTAATTCCACACTCTATTATCTAGGAGTGGAGTTAACAATTTCAATTATTTTTTTCTTTCGATAATGATTCGCTCAGCTTGTATATAACTATTGTTGAGTCCATAGGATAGTTGGTTTTTATCATTTTCATGTTACTAGTTACTTTCAGTTTCAAGGTTTGAAAAATATTCGAAATGATCGAGTCCAATCTGTGAAAAGATATTTTGTAATCTTTTACAATATGCAATGAATGGATTTAATATTATGGGATGCATAGAATCTATTAGTTAGATTGTATTTAGCTAAGTGGGAATAGCTACTTGAGCAGGCCACTCAAGGTATTGTTCTTCACTTCATCTTTCAGTTATTTATTTATGTTAATAGTTGTTATTAGTTTATCATATGTAAGTTAATTAGAATGTCATTTCTTTCTTATTATGAATGAATGCTTGTGAATATGCATGTAATGGTTATTAGTAGCACTCTGGAGGATAGTTCAACTGAGTCATTAGTTTTTAGCTAACACAGTATCATTTATTTAGTAGAAATTCAGTTATAGTATTTACTATAGGTACCCATAGCAACTAGTTATGGTTTATGTTCTTACAATTTTGTAGTTCTGTGAATTTCCAGCAATTAGAATAACTTAAGTAGGATATTTTAGGTAGTTTTAAGTCCATTAATTCCATGAAGGTATATATAATGTTGCACCACCATAAGCTTATAAGCCTTGGGTTGAAAATTGAATGTGGTCTTAAGTAGTGTAGAGTGGATTGTTCAACCTCTAAATTGAGTAGATTCTACCAAGCTTACAATACATTAGCTTAGACTCTACATTTTTGGTGCCATTGCCAAGGATGGTTCTATCTTCATAGACTACTTTTTACAATTTTCATAGTTAATTTCTCTTTTCAAGCATTAGGACTATTAGATACCATCTTTTTCAACAATAAATATATTAACATTATGTAAGACCATTGAACTTAAATACATATTTCATGTATGTAGAGGCAGAGAGATTACTTCAGTAGGTTCCTTCCCTCCACACGCTAGGAATTTATTACAAAAATTAGTGACCATAATACTTAGAATGGAGGTACCTCTGAAGAAGATATTTCCTTCTCACTAACCTCTAACACACATAGAAAAGGAGCATACTACACCATGCATGATGCAATAGATAATGATGATGAACAGCCAACATTTGATTTTCGTATTACTGACCAGCAAAGGGTTGTAGTGTTGAAGAAAATTCCTCCTTTGGCCTTACCATTTTTCTATTGGTTAATGACTGAGGACCCAGATACATTCCTCTTTGTGATGTCTTGTGCAGAAGTTATGACTATACTTCTGATGCACATAGGTTAAATATTTTTCTTGCCACTCTCAAAGATGTAGCTTTGAGATGGTTCATGGGATAATGTAAAGATCCTCCTAATTGGGACACCATGAAGAGACTTTTTTTGGAGAAGTATTAGGACAAATGTAGAGGACCTAATAGGAGGAAAGATGATATATTCAAAATGATACAAAAGGCTAATGAGCCTTTAGAAAATTATGTTGAAAGATTTCAATTTTATCTAAAGAAAAATCCTCAAAACAAGTTGTCAAAAGAGTCTCTCAAGTTAGTATTTTTGAGGGGAGTTAATGAAGACTACATGGATGCCTTGAACCTCATTGGCCAGGGATATATTTCTCATCTGCCATTTTTGGAAATTTGTAAGGCCTGTAGGAATTATTTCAAGACCTTCACAAAAAGGCCAAGAGGAGACATAACATCAATTATTGGTAAATCATCTACTAGGGTTTAAAAAGTAGAGTTGAGAAATCTATTATCCAACGTGAAGGAAGATATAATCATTCATTTGTAAAATTAGTTGGATTCTCTCCACATTAAGAAAAATTAGGAGGAAGCTGAGGGTATGCTTACTGAATATTGTCCAAGCTGTAGGCAATGAAAAAAAATTATAATTGCAAAAGAGTTGCAAGTATCCAGCAAGATAAAGTTGAGAAACCTAATTGCCAACCAATTGAAGTAGGTGATGGACAAATTTTTTATATAGCACAAAGGAGGCCATGGCAGAAAATACAAGGTATGCCATAGAACCCCTTAGTTTTAATTCATCCTTTCTTATTGGAAATCAAAACTTTTTTTCTTGGAACTCTCAGCCTTGGAAAGTAAACCAAAACTAGTGGAAAAACCCTCAATAATGGCCACAATCCTAAGAAAATTGGAACCAATAGACAAATCCTTGGCCACAATTTTTTTTTCAAGGTTCCAATTACAATCCACAATGGCAACCTCAATGGTAGAAAGGTCAACAATGGCAGCAACAAAATATGAACTACCTATATTCCATGCTCCCTCCTCCATAATAGCAACAAGCTCTAATGCCTCCATAAAATACTACATCCTAGCCACCCAAGAAATAGCAAATACCTTCCCAACCTACACCTAACACTAATCATGTTTAGTAGGCTTATACTAACAAAGCTATGTAATACCCCACTTATGGGGTAGAGGTGATTGATGTCCACCTCAGATCAAAAAAATAACTTGCTAGACCTTCATCTCCCCAAATTACATAAATGGAGGATGATGAACCTATAGTTGAGCCTTTCAATAAACCATATTTGCAGCCTGAACCAAATCAGGTACACGAAAGTACCTCAAATCCCAATCCACCTTTTCCTGAATGCCTAGCTATGTAAAAGAATCACACACAGGTTGAGACAAACCTTTGAGGATAATTGAAAGATGTGAGAATCAAAATACCACTTATCCAAGCTATCAAAGACATCCCTATCTATACCAAAAATATAAGGGATCTATGCCTTAAGGAACCAGGCATGAAAAGAAAAGATCAACAGACAATCCATGTCTTAGGAAATCTTGTAGACATCATGTTAGGGAACATTACGGTCCCTAAGTGTGCAGATCCTAGTATTCCATTTGTGGATGTTAAGATTAATGGGACCCTTATTAAGAATAATTTGATAGACTTGGGGGAAACCATCAATTTCATGACAAAAGAAACATTGTAGTTGCTTCAGTTGGTCAACCTTAGGCCCACACATATGTTTTTGCAATTATCTAACAAATTCATGGTCAAGCCTGAAGGGATTATTGAAGACATAGTCATTGCATTGGATTCTTGAGAATACCATATGGACTTCATAGTGTTACAACCCAAAGTCAAGCTTTCAAGGTACCCACTCATCCTAGGCAGGCCTTGGTTCGCAACAATTGATGCATTTATAGGATATAGGTTTGGTAAAATGATAATATCCAATGGAAAAATTACAAAGAACTTGGTTCTTTATCCACCGGCCCAACCATATGCAGACCTTGAGCACACCATTTGGCCCAATTTGGTTGAGGAGGAGGAGGATAAATATTCTCTGTAGACACTGATGACTATAGAGTGCAACCTGTTTTTGGATGACTGGGATGAAGATGAGCTTAGTTCTCACATAATTCAAAATTACTATGACAAGATCTTGTAGCAATAGGATTGCCTCATATTCCTACAAGACCCCTTGCAAAGTATTATACCTATTGATTCTATAGAAGAGATATCACAACTATTCCATTCATTGCTACCTCAACAATGTTTACCCATTATACCAAACCTTTATCTCTCATCAGTTCAAGAGTCATCAAAGGAATTGGAAATCATGCTTGGAAGGAAGTTGAATATGGATAATTCCTTGATAGAGGAATAGTATAATTCTTTACAATCAGTGATATAGGCACACTTAGCCACATATGCATGGTATTACCATGATATGAAGGGCATAGATCCTAATTTATGCATGTACATGATTTACATTAATGATGGTTATAGACCCATTCAGAAACCATAATGGTGTATGAATCCTACTCTCAATGAGATAGTAAAAGCTAAGCTACAAAAGCTCCTTGGTGTAGGTTTTATCTATCTAATATGAGATAGTGAATGGGTCTCACCTTTGGTAATTTTCACCAAGAAAGGTGGGAAATCGAGATTCTATGTAGACTATAGCCACTAAAAAAGATCATTTTCCTCTACCCTTCATCAATCAGGTATGTGACTCACTAGCTGGGAAGAAGTACTTCTCATTTCTTAATGGTTTCAGTGGTTATAACCAAATTAACATTGCTTGATAGGATCAAGATGAGACCACATTTACATGTCCTTGGGGGACTTATGCTTACTTTGTTCTACCCTTTGGCTTATGCAATGCTCCAGTTACCTTTCAAATAACAATACTCAGCATATTTTCTGATTATGCACATGATTGCATGGAGATATGCATGGACGACTTCACCACTTATGGTCAAAGTTATGAGGAAGATATCAATAACCTAGAAAAATTATTAAAAAAGTAGAAATAAAACAACCTATCACTCAATAATGAGAAGTGTTTCATGATGATGACACAAGTAATAGTATTAGGACACTTTATATCTAGCGCAAGAATTCAGGTTTATCCACACAAACTTGAGATAATATCTACCTTGTTCCTCAGAAACAAAGAGCTATTAGGAGATTCCTTGGTCATGCAAGCTACTATAGGTGGTTTATCAAATATTTTAGTCAGATTGTTGCACCTTTATTTATTTTTTGAGTAAGGATATTGAGTTTGAATGGACCTCTGAGTTTCAACACTCTTTTGAAGAACTAAAGAAAGCTCTGACTCAAGCACCAGTGTTGAGATGGCCTAATTGGACTCTCACATTTCACATGCATGCAAATGCTTCAGATTTTTCCATTGGAGTAGTCTTGGGTCAGAAGGATGGCAACAAGGAGTATGCAATTTATCATATCAGCAAGAATCTTCAAGGGGTAAAATTAAACAACACTATAACAGAAAAATAGATGCTTGTTGTAGTTTATGTTATTAGTAAATTCAGACACTATATTACTAGCTATCCATTCTTTATCTATACAGATCACACGACAATCAAGTATTTGATGAACAAGCCAATAGTTGGAGGTGGATTGGTAAGATGAATACTTCTCTTACAAGAATTTTACATTATAATTGTAGATAAACTTGGGAAAGAAAATGTGGTGGAATATCTCCTATGAAGACTGTGAACACAATCAACTGAAGGAGTGGTGGATGATTCATTTCCTGATGAACAATTATTTTCTTTGCAAGTACAAATTCGCTAGTATGCAAATATTGCTAATTATTTGGTCACAAGGCATATTGCACCACATTTCTCACCAAGAGAGAAAATAAAGTTGGTTCACAAATTTTTTCCTTACTCCTTGATGTTTGGTTATCTATTTTACACAAGTCCTGATAACATCATGAGAAGATGCATAAAGGAGGATGAGATTTTTGATATCATGAAATCATTCCAAGATGAGCCATGTGGAGGCCATTTTTTAGCAAAGATAATAGCTTTTAAGATCCCCACAACTAGCTATTATTGGCCTACTTTACATAAATATGTTGTTAAATACATCAGGAGTTGTGATAGGTGTCAAAGGATGTGAAGGTCGATAAAGAGTGATGAGATTCCTTTACAAGCTCAGTTGATATTGACACCTTTTGAAAATAGGGTTTGGACTTCATTGGTCCAATATCTCCTACATCTAATAACAAGGAACATATCCTTGTTTGTACTGATTACTTGAAAAAATGGGTGAAAGTTAAGGCTGTATAGTTTTCTAGAGATGGTAATATGGCTAAGTTTTTATATGAGGATATTTTTACTAAGTATGGAGTACCTAGAGAAATAGTCATTGAACAAGGGCCCCAATTTACTTCTAATCTAATCATTAAGTTAGTTGATGAATACCAAATTAGATATAATAAATCCACACCCTATCATCCACAAGATAATGGTCAAGTGGAGGTCACAAATAGGGAGATTGAAAGAATTCTCACTAAGACAATGTAGCTACATAGGAAATATTGGGTTTTAAGGTTACCTAAAGTAGTCTGGGCATATAGAACTACATGGGAAACAACCACTGGATTTACACCCTATGAGTTAGTCTATGGAAAAAAAATAGTCCTTTTTATTGAGTTTGAGTATAAAATATTGAGGATAGCAATACAATTGTGAATGGATTTAATAGAAGCACAAAATAAAAGGCTTCATTATTTAAATGGGTTGGATGAGATAATAATAGAAGTAGTACATCATACAGAGGTAGTACAATAAAAATGAATGAAGTGGCATGATCAGTACATTAAAATAAAAGAATTAACTGTGGGAGATTGGGCCCTATTATATGATTCACGGTATAAATATTTCAATGGAAAGTTCTAGTCTAGATGGCTAGTCCCTTATGAGATTAGCAAGGTTTACCCTAATGGGGTAGTAAAGTTACATGTCATTGATGTAGTCTAGTTTTCACTTCTTGTTAATATCCATAGGTTGAAGTTGTATAAAAATCCATTTAAGAAGGATGACTTTATATTTCACTGATCTAACAATATTTTGTTTCCATTGAAACTGATACAACATTTGATACACAAATTCCTAATTCAGTAATATCTGGCATACCCAAAACTTCTGGTGGCCTAGAGATTGAGTTACACAACTTAGTCGTTGAGCTTCCTTAGCACTAACTTTTCTTATTTTTCTCACAAAGCACACACTAAATGTTATAATAATGTTCAAAATTACTTCAGAGGGACCTGTTATTAATATTCACAAGGGTCCTAATGTTGAAAGGACCTATAGCTTCACACTATCAACATTCAGATTGGGATCTGACAATACAGGTGCCCATAGAAATTTTTGGCAGTTGAAAGAATATTCAACTCACTTGGCATCATATCTACTGCAAGTCTATTCACGTCCATTTCAAATATATTCACATTTAATATTCATCATTTCATTCAAAATAAAGTGGCATAATTATTTTGTCACCTATTCTCATTTCAATTACTTGAGTTGTCACATCACCAACTCATACTCATCATTTATGTCCCATCAAATCCACTCGCCACCCATTAATCATTATCTTGTAGTTAATAAGTGTCACATTGAATCAATGAATAAATATATTCGTTTATTTTCCATGTGTACAAGATAGTTATTTCTATGAGGCAATACTTAAGGTATGATATTATGATTAATCTCATTTTCTCTAAACTTTCATACACCTTTTTATTTAATTCCATGCATGCAAAATATTATATCTTTAATTTCCATCATTATTAATTTATACTACCTCCAAATCATCAATGTGAAAATAAGTCACTTCACCAATTAAGTTGGGTAGAGGGTATGCATTACTCGATATTTTCGCCAGTCCTTTCGAATCTACCACCCAAAACCAAATTTAATGAGTATTATGACATGGAAAACCCTTAGTCATGTTTTTTTTTTGGTGCTATTTCCATTGCCATTTCCAAAATTGCCAAAACTTGAAAAACTTGAAACCCTGAGAGTTTATAAGAAGTTCAACTTAGTTAGACTAGAGTAGAACTCAAAAGGGAATTTCTAGTTGCGGTATGGTATAGTAGTAAGGATATGAGGAAATGAAGGTTTTGAAGTGGTAGAATAGTTTGAAGGTGGTTGGAAGATTGAATTGAATATTTGAAGCTGAATTTGGTATATTGAGCAAAGAAGGAAAAAAGGATAGGAGGAGATGTCATAAGAAGAGAGCCAACAACTCACCAACAAATTTTGGAGGATGCAACAATATTGCCTATCTTCACAAGGATTGTATGGCTCGATTAATTTTTGAAATTGGTAGAATTTAGTGATGATTTAACAAGAATATTTTTAGAAACCCTTCAATACAATGAATTCATGGTAAAGGAAATTTTGGTAGATGCATCTAAAACCACCATTGTATAGGTTATAGGAATACCAAGGACAAGAATAGAATTCCCAGCTCGTTTTGATGTAGTTACAACTCATGATGAATTCTGCATAAGAGGAGAGGAATTGGATTATTCATCACAAGGTATGAAAAGTATTTCTCTCCACTAGTTGTGGGCAAGATGTGCCTCTTATATTATTATACATATTACATGTGATGGTAGACAACCTTTTTTATATGGCTCATTTCAAATTGTTAAGTCATCTAAGGCATATTAGGGTAATAAATGTACTAAATTTTCTCTATAAATTGTTGACACGACTGGCCTCAAAATACTAGAAAAGGTAATGTGATAATTCTATCTCTCATCGTTGCTTGGTTACCTTATTGATAAAAAGGAGTTTAAGAATCCAATACCCACAAGTGAGGTGGGAATATTTTAGGACAAAAGAATGCAAAGACATTAATATTTTGCTAGAATCACCCGTAGTGCCTGAGGATACAAAAAACCAAAATGAGTCTGAGGAAGTAGAAAACCAAAATTAGCCCCAAGATGAATCTAAAGAGGAAAAAACCTCATATTTTTCCTATGGCGTCACCTACCCATAGCCAAGGTGAGCATGAAGAACTTGTAGAGCCAAAGTCTAGGTTTTCCATAAGTGAGGAATTACCTTCTTCTTCTAAGTCACGAAAATATAAAACCCAGAAAGGCAATGTATATACCTCCCCTATGCCCTTGAAACTAGAAGAATATATTTCAAAGAAATAAATGGATACCCAAAAGTAGAAAAAGGAGGAATCACCTAAGAAGAAAAATAGTGTTTAAAAAGGGGTGGAAAATTAAAGAAGTATTAACACCTAGAAACTCTAGTAAGCTCATGAACCAAAGTGCTACAAAAAAAAATGTAGAAGAAAAACCTTGAGAAGAACAACACCAGAAAGAGCAACCCCAGGAAAATGTCACGCTTGTAGAAACTGACTCTGAATTGGAGAGAAATGCTCCTAGTAATGAGAATGTACTAGTGAAAAAGAGAAGGTATGTAGAGACTACTTTTGATTCTGAATTAGAATACATATTTGATGCTAAGAAATTACAAACAAAAAAATTTCCCACTCCTGGAGATTATGAAGATAGTAATGAGCCATTTGAGAATGTAGAGGAAGCTTACATTGAAGACATGGATGTTAGAAAGGAACTCCAGGAGGCACTAGACAAGATTAAGCACCTAGAAGAATTGGTGCAGAATTATGAATAGAAGTATAAAGAAAGAGAGGTAAAAATGAAGGAGATGGGGGAGAAACTATAGCTATATGGTCATGGCACTAAAATTTATGTGCTGGCACAGTTGGTTGTTACTAAGACGGGGGATAAAGAATTGGAAATGCCAGAAGTTTGACCTCCTCCTCTTAAAAATACTGATTATCATAAAACTTGCTCACTTGGATACCAATAGTGGAAAGTAATTGATAAGTTTACAAAGGAAAAAGAAAAATATGAACAAGAATTGGAAAAGAGGGATATGGAACTAAATAAAATATTAGTTCGATTGGAGGAGATAGTAGATAAGGCTGCACAAATAGTCAGGTGTAGGCCTCCATTGAGAACTTATGCATTGTTCCTACAAGAATTTTTTTTATGTTTTTAGTTTATTAGATTAGTTATCAAGCATTCAATTGGTATGAGTCAAACCTCTTAGTTTCTTGAAGTTTTTGCTACTTCCACACCCAAAGACCAGGATCAGTTGTGTGAATTTTATTTACACAACTATGTGATACCTGATGAAAGAAAATGGAACCCTTTAATCTTTGTGGGGGATATTTAGATCAGGGCACTTGCCTCTTACTACAGAAATGAATAGCTTAGGGGTGAGATTATGGAAGATATGAAGAAAAATAAAAATATATTGCACTTCCAATCAAAAGAGAGGCTGGGGATCCAGATATAGTAATTGATGAATGGATGAGAGTCCTTACACACAAGAGAGTAGGAAAGAAAATCATGAAGCTCGAGGAATCAGACTATGAAAAAATGAAAATGTTAGCTATGGGATTAGAACAACAATTTTTGAAATATGTGCAAGATAGATGGAATAGTTTGACACCTGAACTACAAAAGAAGGAGCCACATTCCATGCATAATTTCATTTTTATGCTTCAAACGGCATGTACTTACATGGAAATGGGTATCAACAAGGGAGTTCATTGGATTCCACTCACTTTTCATCCACGGATTCTCCTTTATCTGATTCTATATTGGATAGGGGAGAAAAGTGATGAATGTGAGAGAGTGGGAGCTATTTGGATGAGGCAACTTTTAGAACATCAATTTTTTTATCTGAGGAAAATTTAAGGTGCTAGGATAGTTATGGACCTAAGATAAATTTCTCAATAGTACAATCAAGATCCCCAATGTTTTTCTTGGGAACAAGCAAAAAGATAATTGGGGGGAGTGATAGGTCTATATAATGGTTTAGTATTTGTTGTTTTTATACCTATTTTAAGATACTTTTAAACATATTCTCCAAATAATGTTCCTACATTATTCTATCTGTTTATATCCATTATTCAAACTTGAACCTTAAATATGATGATGAAATTATGGCTATAATATATTAGTATTATATGGTTTATATGAATGAATGTATGGAATTTTGATGGAATGCTATGAATTAATTATGATAGTTATCCAAATTTACTTGTTTTGCAAGATTAACTTGTTTGCAACTCAAGAGGAACCATATCACAGTAGTTGTGGAGTGAACTTGTAAAAAAATGGATGATTGGACACCAAAGCAAGGGAAACTCTAGGTTAAGTTTAACGTGGTGGTCGTTGATCAAAGGCTTTTTACAAGGATTGGATGTACATTATTATGACTAGTTTAATAAACACTAAAGAGGTCTCCTTTACCGATGGAATTTTGACAAGTGGTTGTCTATTTACATATAGTTATGTTTGAAAGAGTTCTAGTTTTGATAGGATTTCTCCTTCCTTTTTAGTTATAGGTTGAATAATTCAAATCTTAATTCCATGCTCTATTATCTGGGAATGGAGTTAATGATTTTAGTTAGTTGTTTCTTTCAATAATGATTCCCTCAACTTGCATATATTTGTGGTTGAATCTATAGGATAGTTAGTTAGTTTTTATCAGTTTCATGTTACCAATTGCCTTCAGTTTCAAGATATGAAAAATATTCTAAATGATTGAGTGCATTTTATGGAAAGATATTTTGTAATCTCTTACAATATGCAATGAATGGAGTTAATATTATGGGATAAATAGAATCTATCAATTACATTGTGTTCAATTAAGTGGGAAAAGTTACTTGAGCAAGCCACTCAAGGTATTTTTCTTCACTTCATCTTTCAATTATTTATTTTTGTTAATAGTTGTTATTAGTTTATCATTTTTCATGAATCATATACAAGTTAATTGGAATTTCATTTCTTAATTATTATGAATGAATTCTTGTGAATATGTATGTAATGGTTATTAGTAGCACTTTGGAGGATAGTTTAGCTAATTCATTAGTTTTTATTAAGTTTTTAGCTAACATAGTATCATTTCATTAGTAGCAGTTCAGTTATAGTCTTTACTATAGGTACCCATCACAACTAGTTCTAGTTTATGTTCTTACTATTTTGTAGTTCTTTGAATTTCAAAAAATTAGAATAACTTAAGTAGGATAGTTTAGGTAGTTTTAAGTTCATTAGGTCCATGAAGGCATATATAATGTTGCACTATCATAAGCTTACAAGCCTTGGGTTGAAAATTTAATCTGGTCTTAAGCAATGTAGAATGGACTGTTCAGCCAAGTCAACTTTTGAATTGAGTAGATTCTACAAAGTGTAAATCCAGTTGTTGTTTTCTAGGTTGTTCTATATGCCCATACTACTTTTGGTAACCTTGAAACCCAATCTTTCCTATGTAGCTACATTGTCTTGGTGAGAATACTTTCAATTTCAATATTAGTGACTTTCACCTGATCATTAGCCTGAGGGTGGTAAGGTGTATACATCTTGTCTCTAATTTGGTATTATTCAACCAATTTGGTGATAAGATCAGAATTAAACTATGGACCTTGATTAGTGACTATTTCTCTAAGTACTCCATACCTAGTAAATATATCCTCATGCAAAAATTTAGCCACATTTCCATCTCTCACAAATTGTAAGGCTTTTACTTCTACCCATTTAGTCAAGTAATCAGTGCAAACAAGAATGTATTCCTTGTTGTTGGAAGTACGTGAGATTGGTCCAATAAAATTTAGACCCCATTTATCAAAAGAAGCTAATGTTAATTGAGGTTGCAATGGAATTTCATCACTCCTAGCTGGTTTACCCATCCTTTGACACCTATCACAACTCCTTGTGTATTTAATAGAATCTTTGTGCAAATTTGGCCAATAATAACCAGATGAGAGGATAGTAAATGTTGTTATTTTTTCTGCAAAATGACCTCCACAGGTTGATCATGACAATCCTTCATAATATCAAATATCTCATCTTCCCTTATGCATCTCCTCATGATGCTTTCTAGTCTAGTATAGAACATAAAACCTAATATCCAAGAGTATGGAAAATATTTGTGTACCAGCTATCTCTTTTCTCTAGGAGAAAAGTGTGGTGGAATTTGGCTTGTTACTAAATAATTAGCAATGTCAGCATACCAAGGTATGTGTAGATTTAAAGAAAATAAGTTTTCATCTCATAAGGAATCATCCACCACTCCTTCAATTGATTGTATTGGTAACCTTGGTAGAAAATTAGCCACTACATTAGCTTTACCATGATTTTCCACTATGGTAATATCAAATTCCTATAGGAGTAGTCATCTAACCAATCTACTTCCTACTTGTTAGAACCCAATATTTCCATCATGAATCTGAATGATTTTTCCATTTTTTGAGCTTATTGTTTTTGTTATCTCTCTCATAAAAAAAATTGTTCACCACCCTTTTCTATATTAAAAATGGCTTTACCCATGTTTCATGGTCTCATATTTTTGGCCTATTTTCCCTCACATTTTACCCTCATTTGATTCCTAATATTTCACTATCCTTTTCCTTAAATAATTCATTTCTCTCATTCATAATGTTTGAATATCTTTTACTGCCATATGTTTACCCTCATGGCTTTCACCGCTACACCGTAACCTCTTATAAATCCATTTGCAGTAGTGCATTCAACACATTAAAGCCTACCGCTATACTACAAACGGTTTAGTCAATACCCATGGTATGACGGTAGCGGTTCAGGAGAAAACATAAATTTCCTACTGCCACACCATGCTCGATCAATTCATTGACCGTGGTATTGCAGTGGCAGTGAGGTAAATGGTGAGGAAATAGCTGGCAACAAGCGAAGTGGTTACTGCTATACTGCACATGGTCTGAACATAGACCACAGTGGTCATGGTAGACAAGGGATAGCAGCAGAGGTGATGGTCTAAGATGACAATGCGGTACCACTGGCGGTCAAGCCAGGCACCGTGGTGACTATGGTAACATAGACTTAACGGCTGGCAAAGATGGATACTGCTATACTATAGTTGGACAAGAGGAAGTCAGCGGTTGAGCGGTGAATTGAGAGAATATGGTTAGATGCTACACCACCATACCATGAGTAGGCTTCAAACACACCGTAGTAACGTGGTAGGTGATGGAGGAAGCGGTGAAATACAATAGAAAATTCCAATCAGTATACCATATGTGGTTAACATAGTGATCGTGCTAGCATGGTGATAGGAAACTGATAAGGTGGTAGGCAACAAGAGGTGACAATAAATGTCAAACATGATACCACACATGGTTAGCATGTAGACCGCGGTAGAGTGGTAAGAGGAGAGGAGATGGCTAGCGGTTACCCCATGGTACCGTGAAGAGGCAATGAGTTGACCACGGTAATGCGGGTAATGGTGAGAGATGACAATAAAGGATAATATTGCCACACCACAAGGAAATAAAGCTTGACAGCGGTAGAGCGGTGGAAGAGTTGGAAGCCATGATGGTTAGTGTGTGGCTGATCACCACTGTACCACAGAAGAAAAGTCAAAGCCCATGGTATTGCGGTGAACATAAAGGCATAAAGTGAAAAATGATGGGAAAGGTATTAAAAGGAAAAATCAAAGGCAAAGATATAGTTGAAATATTTTATTTTTCAAAAGGCAACCTAATCAAATATTTTATTTTCTGTTAAAAGAATGTAAGCGAATGTAACAAATAGTGAATGGTCATGACCCTTAAAATTTACTGTATAAATACTTGTAAAAATCAGTGAAATTAAGGGAGAGATTAGAATAGGAAAATTGCAGCAAACATAATATTTTTAGAATGTTTGCATTGAAGAAGACTATGTTGCACATGTAATATTTGAGGAAGATAATGAAAGACTGTTGATTTGGTGGCTTCATTTTGGTGTCAATTGTTTGTTGGATTTCTGCAATTATTTGATTGTCTCCAATCTAATATTTCTTAATTATTTAAGTTGAAATATCAAGTATATGTTCAATTTATCAGTGTACATTTGTTGTATCTGTGTGGTTTGATTAATTGGTTTCTTCAAGAAAGAATTAAATCCTTTTCAGTCAATTTCAATAATCTGGGAATTGTATTTGGATCATCAAGAAGAATCAAATAGTTAGGATTGATATTCTGCCTCAAGTAGGGTCTGTCAATCATATTTTTGCATGTTTATACCTGTTATAAACTCATATTCGTATGCCAAACAATTAGAGATTTGCTAGATATAAGTCATTCATTTGGGACTTTCATTTGACTTCGTTTTACCCAACAAGGCATTGGTCTCCCTTACTTTCATTACTTAGTTTTATTCATTTCATTTGAAATCTGTTAACTGAACATATCAGGCTTCACCTTGATAATTGCTTACACTATTTATACCAAATTTAGATCACATCTTTTCACTATCATTTTGCCATTGTGGATAGTTTAGTGAATCAAGAAATATAGTTCAAAATCTATAGCATTCATATAGGTACACCCCCATAGGTTTAGCAGAGCCTTAAGAGTAGAAGGTGCAATTGCTTCAATTGGCCTTGTTAGTTGCCCAAAAGTGTTGTGAGAGCTTGGCAACCTCTTGTGGTTCAAACTTGCATTTTTGAGACCCAACAAATTGATGACTCTGCTAGGGATAACTTGAGAAAATTCTGATGGTAGGAAACCTTTCCATATAGAGTCATTGAAGAAAGATTCACAGTTAAGAAATTTGAAAATTGACTCTGTTGGGTGAAATAATAACATTTTTCTCACTTGAAAAAAAAAATTGGGTGGCGACTCTGAATGAACAAAAGCATTGAGACTGATAAAATAAAATACAGATCAGAAAGAAATTGACCTAGAGCTCAGACTATCATAGTTACTCACAACATGTAGGGAATAATATCTTTGTATAGAGAAAGTGATGGTCCTGATGATAAAGGAAAGTCAACTTATAAAAAACAATCAGGGCAAGAAAGTATTTAATGGACACAACAACTAAAAACAAAACATCAAAACTACTACTGGAAACACATAATTCATATGATACACTAGCAAATGAAGACAAACTGTCAAAAGAGCTTCACACTCCCGAGGGGAAGAGAAATCCCTCCCACTGAGTAGACCTTGAGAAAGCTGATGAGCTCATGGCTGATTTTGAAGCTAGAAAAAGGAAAGAGTTTGAATATGAGCAGAGAACACCACTCTTTGAGGAAGGACTTGAGTATGAAGAAGCCTCTGAAGAAAATTGTGAGCTTATGGCCCAAAATAAAGAAGATACACAGTGGGAGAACATGAGGCAACAAGTAGAAAGATTAAGGGTAGAATATGAGAAACAACTTCACGCAATGGAAGAATTCAAAAAGATGAAATTACACAAATCTCAAATTAAAACACCATTGGTTGACTCACCCAAATATGTGCCCCCTCATAAAAATAATAATATGAGAGTATCAAATTCCCCATAGGCCCACCAAAATCAGCCAAAGAATCAATGTGGACATCAAAATGATCCACCACAACATAAAAGCATTCAAACACCTCCTTATCACCAACACGTACCCTCACAAGGTCAGCAATATGTGGGAAATAGTAATCCAGTGTACCAACATCAGCAGTACCAAAATCCTCCTCCACAATATACAACCATGATCAGGCATTTTGATTTGGCCAGATTTTAGATATAACCTCACCCTTTGGATAATAATTGGAGAAACCTAGTCCCAAAATTCATAGGAAGTAGTGCAGTCACAACCCAGGAGCATCTGAGAAATTTTAAAGCAATCATTCAAGACTTGGATATGCAATATGACGATGTACAAATGAGATTATTTATGATGTCACTGATTGAAGATGCTAGGGACTGGTTTATCAGTTTACCAAAAACATTCATTAATTCCATTCATACATTTTATGAGCAGTTTCTCCAGCAATATGGGAATCAGTGTGCATCGGAGTTCGCTTTGCATGAGTTGGTAACTATCCAGAAGCATCAAAATGAGTCATCTTATGAATTTAATCAAAGGTTTTCCAAACTACATAATAAGATACCTTGTGCATCCAAGCTGGACGATCCTACTACATTGAGCATCTAATTGAAAGCTTTTGATCCCAAAACAGGATATGAGCTTAGGAACAAAGACCCTAGGAATTTGGTTGAAGCTCAAAAGATAGCACTCACGATTGAGAATAACAAGAAGGTTGCAGGGATGATTTATAAAAGGGAAAACCCTAGGGCTCCCCCATATGCTCCCCCAAATAGACAAGAAAATACATATAAGAATGAAAGAACAAGGTTGCATGACATGCCTTATAATACAAACTGGAAGGATGGGAAGCCTGTAAGTGATAGACCACAAAAAAAAGGAACACCGGATCCATTAAAAAGGAAAGGAGCATATATGGTAGATAAGAGTCCTTGGTGCTCAGTTTGTGGTGCACCACATTCTTTAGAGCATTGTGTTACAACGCAATCAATACCAGAAGAAGACATATTGGAAAATGAGGTTGGTGAAGACCAGAATGTCTATCTAACTTCCCACACTCTTAACCCTTTGGAGCAGGAATATTCATCTTCAGAGGAAGAGGGATATGAATATGATGCTGATCATCAAAAATACAATATTCATATGGCAGAGCAACAAGTTTTTTGTGACTATGAAGAAAGTGAAAATGAGAAAAATACCCCTATTACATCATGTCAGACTAATAGATGCAGTTTAAGGATACCAAGTGAAGAAGAGATTGAGAGGTTAACTATTGCAGCAGTGGAGGAAGCTAGAAGCAAGTATCGGTTGAGGAACATAACAGTAAACGAAGATGAGGGTGTTCCAAGGGGAATATTTGTAAAAAATAAAAAAGTATCAAAAGAGACATCTAAGAGGACAGATGATAAATCTGACAAAAAATAACAGAAGTGGGCTCCTAAAGAAGAAAGTAAAGAGGCCTCTATCGATAAACAAAATCCAATTCAAACATACAAAGGAAAAAAGGAAGAAAGAAAAGGAGAATTAATATAACCAAAGAAGATGATCAGAACTCAAGGTACACCTTTTGATTTCATACAAACCTTATCTCAATTAAAAATATCTATCCCATTACTTGAAATGATGAAAATTAAAGAATATAGGGAAGGTGCCATTCAATTGATGTTTAATGGGAATAAAAATATAAATTTTGAAAATAAGGAGGCCACTGAAACCACTAATAAGAGGAAAGAGATAAAAATTCCAGAAGCCTGCTTAATGAATACACCACATATTGACCCATGTTTTACCACCCTGCTCATGAGTGGCAAGTTAGTGATAAATTGCATGATAGATTCAGGTGCTTCCATGAATATTATTCTAGAAGGGGTAATGAAACAGCTTGGTATGAGGGTAGATGTGGAAGGAGGTAAATGTTACACCATGGATAGCAGGCATGTCTTAGTTGTGGGGATTATGAAAAATATAGAAGTAAAATTAGCAGCATACCCACAGGCAACATATAATATTGATGTAACTGTGATTGATACACCTCCTCAGTTTGGAATGCTTTTGTCAAGACAATGGACTATAACAGTAGGGGGTAATGTGTAGTTCGATTTATCATATGCCACTATACCAGTAAATGGTGAAGAGGTCAAATTATATAGGGAACCAAGAATGAATCAAATTTTTGAGTGTGTTCCTCAATAACAACTTAATTGCTTCTGTGATGTATATTTGGGAAATTTTAGAGTAGAATTATCTCAGCCTGAATTGGTGAACAAAGACCCAATTGATAAACATATTTCTGAAAATCAGCAAGGTGTGTGGAAAATGTACTTTGATGGGGCATGCAATCAAGAAGGTAATGGCACTAGGATATTTTTCATATCACCTAAAGGTACAACATTTAAATATTCATTTTTACTGGCTTTTGAATGTACAAATAATGTAGCAAAGTATGAAGCCTTGTTGATTGGTTTGAACATGGTTGTTAAACATAAGATTAAGTTGTTATCTTTATTGGGTGATTCTGAGCTATTTGTGTCACAAGTCAAATCAAAATATGCTGCAAATAACAAAAGGATGAAACAATATAGAAATGTTGTGTGGTATATAGTGGAAATGTTTGATGCATTTTCAATTGATTGGATAGATAGATCTAAAAATTTGATGGCTGGTTTTTTAGCTAATGTAGCCTTAAAGAAAGATGATATCACTTTAGCAGGGGTATCTCATGTTGAATTCAAAACAAGACCTACTGTCCCTGACAACATATATAGCTGGCAGGTTTCTAATGATGATACTGACCTTTTGAAGTTTTTTCATTGTATAGACTAGTATGAAGCACAAGAAATCAATTTCAATGCTTTTGTGGAAGAAATAGATGGGAAACAGACTGTGCTTGGTAAGGAATTTTTTTAGATTAAAACCAACAAGCTTCCCAAAGGGCTTGTGGAATTGGAGAGAGTATATGATGGAAATGATCATTCTCTCATGAAGAAGACACCTATTAAGAAAGAGGATATTGAAGAAATAAATCTGGGAACTGAATTGACACCTAAAATGGTTTATATTGGAAAAAGGATAAGCCCAACCATCAGAAGAATGCTGATTACATTGCTAAGAAAGTACAAACATGTGTTTTCTTTGTCTTATGAGGATTTGAAGGCATATAGAGAGGATCTTTTTCAACATGAAATTCCACTGAAGCCAGACACAAATCCATTCAGATAAAGGCAGAGGCCTATCAATCCAAATCTGGAACCTAAGATGCAAGAGGAATTGGAAAAGATTAGAGATGGAGGTATCATCAAACTGATTAGGCATTCAACATGGGTTTCAAACCTAGTTCCTATAAGAAAGAAGAACGAAGATATCAGACTGTGTGTGGATTTCAGAAATTTATATGTGGAATCCCTCAAAGATAATTACCCTCTACCTAATATGGAGGCTATACTCCATAAAGTAACAGGGTGTGAGCTGTTATCTATGATGGATGGTTTCTCTAGTTATAATTAGGTTAATGTCAAACAATCTGAGCAGTACAAAATGGCTTTTACAACTCCATGGGGAACATATGTCTATGTAAGAATGCCATTTGGTCTCACAAACGCAAGAGTGACCTTTCAAAGAGCTATGGACTTAGCATTTGCAGAATTGATTAATGCTATAATGGTAGTATATCAAGATGACCTTACTGCTTACTCAAAAAGGGTTGAAGATCATATACAACATCTGGAAAAAATATTCATTAAAGCTTTAGAATATGGCATTAGTTTGAACCCTAAAAAATGTCATTTCGCTGTCACAGAAGGAAAACTCTTAGGAAATATTGTATCAAAAGGAGTTAGAATAGATCTCGAGAGAGTTGAGGCCATAGATAAGGTACCTATTCCTAAGACTGTCAAGGCCATTCAATCATTTTTTGGACAAATTAACTTTGTTAGGAGATTTGTGTCTAACTTTGCTGAAATTGTTAAACCCATATCAAAGATGCTAAAGAAGGGACAAAAAATAGAATGGAATCTAGAAGCATTGGAAGCTTTTATGTCCATCAAAAATCCATCAAGGAAGCCCCTATACTCAAATCCCCTGATTTTTCAAAACCTTTTCAGATATTTTCATTTGCTTCCTTACACACTATAGTTGTTGTTATGTTACCAAAAAATGATGATGGACATGAGTACCCTATGTCCTTCTTTAGTAAATCATTGCAAGGGTTAGAATTGAAATATGATATAATGGAGAAACAATCCTTTGCATTAGTACAAGCCACAAAATCTTTTAGACCATATCTTTTAGGAGCCAAAGTGATTGCTTATGTTCCTCATACAGTTGTTAAAGATATCTTGACACACTCAGAGGTAACAAGGAAGAGATGCAAGTGGATTAATATAATCTAGGAGTTTGATATGGAAATACAAATTTCAAAATTGGTAAGAGGCAAAGGTTTGGCCAAGTTAATGGAAGAATAAAATGTTGAAGCAAATCAAATTTGCAATGTGGACGATAAAGGAAACATAATTGCAAGTATTGAGCATACACCTTGGTATACAGACATCATGTATTACCTCAGAAACATGAAGTGCCCTGAAGGACTTAGTGATAACCAGAGAAAAAATTTGAAACTACAAGCATCTAAATATGTATTCATAGAAGGTGACTTGTTTTGGAAGAATAGGGATGGGATGTTGCTGTTATGTTTAGATGAATCATAGGCTGAACATGTTTTAAAAGAAATGAATGAAGGGATCTATGGAGGCCATTATTTTGAAAAGACAACTACACATAGGATACTCAAGGTAGGTTATTACTAGCTAAAATTTTTTAATGATTCTTTTTCATATGTAAGAAAGTGTGAGGCATGTCAGATTTTTTCAGTGAAAATGAAATATCAAGGAGCTTTACCACTTAGACCTATGCAAGTTGAAGCCCCATTTCATCAATGAGGATCAATTTTATTTTGGAGATAAAAGAGAAGTCAAGTGGAGGGCACAAATGGATACTAGCAGCCACTAATTACTTCACCAAATGGGTAGAAGCAATCCCAACCAAGCAAGCAACAAGTAAAGTTGTAGTCAATTTTTTGATGGATAACATTATTACTAGGTTTGGTACACCATTAAGGCTAATTAGAGACAATCGGATGTGTTTCAGAACTGATGAGTTTAGAGATTTTTGTAGTACACATGGTATTAGTATTTCTTATTCTGCCCCATATCACCCACAAGCTAATGGTTAGGCAGAATCTAGCAACAAAAGTCTTTTGAAAATCATAAGAAGAATGCTCGGTAAAAATAAAAGGTCCTGGGATTCAAAGTTAATATTGGTTGTATGGGCAGATAGGATTACTATGAAAAAGGCAATTGGAAAATATCCATATGAATTAGTGTATGGAACACAAGCTAGGATGCCTTTACAAAATTTGTTGCCAGTTTACAAATTTATCCTTCAAGAAGACATAGAGGTTCCACAACCAATGGAGGATAGAATGGAAAAATTGGTAGAACTTGATGAGATGAGAAGACTAGCTCAGAGCCAGAATATGAAGTTGCAGGCGCAAATGAAGTATTTTTTTGATAAAAAAGAATCAAATAGAAAATTTAAAGAAGATGATCTGGTACTGATGTGGAATGCTAGATGCCAGGAGAAAGGAAAACATGGGAAATCTGAAGAATTGTGGTTGGGGCCCTTTGTTATTGTTGGTAAAAGAGGAGAAGATTTGTACTACTTTCAAAACATGTCTGGAGAGGAGCAGGAGTTGCCTATACATGGGCAGTTCCTGAAGAATTTTTTCTCTTGAGGAGTTGCAAAGGGTTAAGAATTTCTAGTGCATGGACAATTCTTATTTTAACCTCTTTTAAAATCTTCTTTTCCATGCACAATAGTTTAGAAAATATATAAGGGTCTGGGTTTTCCAGTACATGGACATTCTCAGGAGTCCCTTTCTAAAAGCATTGCTTTCCTTTCCATGTACAGTAGCTTAGGATCATTCTCCATTTGCTCCATCTTTCATATTATTCATTTGTTCATTCCCTCCATCTGTCATGGCTTTCATTTTTTATATCTTTGCTCGGTCTGCTCTACCAAGGAATTTTGGATTCTTGCAGTGATTGAACAACCACTCATCCTCAATAGGAGCCGTTATTAGAACCCAATATTTCCATCATGAATCTAAATGATTTTTCCATTTTTTGAGCTTATTGTTTTCACTATCTCTCTCATAAAATAATTGTTCACCACCCTTTGCTATGTTAAAAATGGCTTTACCTATGTTTCATGCTCTCATATTTTTGGCCTATTTTCCCTCACATTTTACCCCCATTTGATTCCTAATATTTCACTATCCTTTGCCTTAAATAATTCATTTCTCTCATTCATAATGTTTGAATATATTTTACCACCATATGTTTGTCCTCATGACTTTCGCCGCTTCACTATAACCCCTTATAAATCCATTTGTGGTAGCAGGGTCAACACATTAAAGCCTACCACTATATCATCGATAGTTCAGTCCATACCCACGATATGGCAGTAGTGGTTCATGAGAAAACATAAAGTGCCTACTACCACACCACGTGCGGTCAATTCATTGACTGCAATATCACGGTGGTGGTGAGGTAAATGGAGAGGCAACAGTTACAAGAAAGCAAAGTGGTTACCACTATACCGTGCATGGTTTGAACATAGACTATGATGCTCATGGTAGATGGGGGATAGCAGTGGAGGTGACAGTCTAAGACGACACCATGGTACCATTGGCGGTCAAGTCAAGCACTGTGGTGACTGCGATAACATAGACTTAACGGCTGGCAAAGACGAATACCACTATACTGCAATTGGATAGGAGGAAGATGGAAGTTGAGCGATGAATGGAGACAAGACGGTTAGATGCTACACTGCAATACCATGAGTAGGCTTCAAACACACCGCAGTAAGGTGGTAGGTGATGGAGGAAGTGGCGAAGCTCAACAAAAAATTCCAACTGCTATACCGTGCATGGTTAACATAGTGACTGTGCTCGCGCGGTGACAGGAAAATGATAAGGTGGTAGGCAACCAGAGGTGACAATAAATGTCAACCGCGATACCACACATGGTTAGCATGTAGACTGCGGTAGAGTGGTAAGAGGAGAGGAGATGGCTAGCGGTTACCCCGCAGTACTATGAAGAGGAAATGAGTTGACCACGGTAATGTGGGTAATGGTGAGAGATGATAGTAAAGGCTAATACTGCCACACCATGAGGAGATAAAGCTTGACCATGGTCGAGCAGTGGAAGAGTTGGAAACCATGACGGTTAGTGTGTGGCCGGTCACCACTGTACCATAGAAGAAAAGTCAAAGCCCATGGTATTGCGGTAAACGTAAATGCATAATGTGAAAAACAATGGGATAGGTGTTAAAAAGAAAAATCAAAGGCAGAGATATAGTTGAAATATTTTATTTTCCAAAAGGCAACTTAATCAAATATTTTATTTGCTATTAAAAGAATGTAAGCAACTATAACAAACAGTGAAGGGTAGTGACCCTTAAAATTTACTGTATAAATACTTGTAAAAGTAAGTGAAATTAAGGGAGAGATTAGAATAGGAAAATTGCGGCAAGCATAATATTTTCAGAATGTTTGCATTCAAGAAGACTATGTTGCACATGTAAGATTTGAGGAAGATAATGACATACTGTTGATTTGGTGGCTTCATTCTAGTGTCAATTTTTTGTTGGATTTCTGTAATTATTTGATTGTCTTTAGTCTAATATTTCTTAATTATTTAAGTTGAAATATCAAGTATATGTTCAATTTATCAGTGCACATTTGTTGTATCTATGTGGTTCGATTAATTGGTTTCTTCAAGAAAGAATTAAATCCTTTTCAGTCAATTATAGTAATCTGGGAATATTATTTGAATCATCTAGAAGAATCAAATAGTTAGGATTGATATTCTGCCTCAAGTAGGGTCTATCAATCATATTTTTCCATGTTTATACCAGTTATAAAATCATATTCGTGTGCCAAAGAATTAGAGATTTTCTAGATATAAGCCATTCATCTGGGACATTCATTTGACTCTATTTTACCCAACAAGGCACTGGTCTCCCTTACTTTCATTACTTAGTTTTATTCATTTCATTTGACATATGTTAACTAAACATATCAGGCTTCACCTTGATAATTTCTTACACTATTTATACCAAATTTAGATCACATCTTTTCACTGTCAACTTGCCATTGTGGATAGTTTAGTGAATCAGGAAATATAGTTCAAAATCTGCAGCATTCATATAGGTACACCCACCTAGGTTTAGCAGAGCCTTAAGAGTATAAGGTACAATTGCATCAATTGGCCTTGTTAGTTGGCCAAAAGAGTTGTGAGAGCTTAGCAACCTCTCATGGTTCAAACCTGCATTTTTGAGACTCAACACTACTACTGGTTTTTTCATAAGATATATAAAAGTAGTATGGTTTGTGTGGACAAATACTAAATAACTGGTAATGTAATGCTTGAATTTATTGATGGCATACATTACTACAAGAATATCCTTTTCTATGGCATTATAGTTCAACTCTGCTCCTTGAATATTTTTGTTGCTGTAGGGTGAAGCCACAATAGTGGTTTAAAATTCAAGTGAGGAAGGAAAACTCATAAAAAATGAATACATGGAAAAAAACTTGATTTTAGGGGTTCATATGAACCTATTGGTTTTGAGGGAACCCATAAGGGGTTCATTCAAACCAGGGTTCGAGTGATCCCTATTTCAAGCGAACCCTTAGGGGTTCGTATGAACCCCCCTTATTCCTCATCCCCCCTAAGACACAAAAAAACCTAAATTTTGGCACTTTGACGCTCGTGTGGAGGATGAAAATGGAGGAATCTTCAAAAATCCAACTGGAATCAGGTAGTTGTCAGAATGATCTATCCAACGAATATAATTTTAATATGTTTTTGTTTTATTATGTATTTATTTTTTTAGTTTTATTAAACATAGGTTTTTCATCGAAAATGAAGGTCTTTGTTCTGCACATGTGGAAAAATAGCAGATTATCAAAAAAAAATGAAAAATATAGGTGCACTAGATATTGAAGTCCTTGATCCAACAAAAAAAATGAATTTTGATATATACAAAAAAATTTACGCATTATACGGTTGTGCTATGTCTGAATTGTAACTGGTTTGACTTCAAAACTTGATTAAAGAAAAAAAAAATCAATAAAAACTGTCTAACCAAGTGGAAGCACCAGATATTAGAGTTACAAATCTAAATTCGAAAGAATTAGAATTTTATCCTTCATGGAAAAAAATTTATGCATTATATGGTGTGCATCAATTTTTAAAAATGTTGTTTTCTAAAAAAAACCAATTTTCATGGAAGATGGAAAAAGAAGTGTAATCTGATTCCAAAAAATTTGAAAAAATTATTTTTAGAATGTATAAAAAAAATGTGACGAGACTCTAGTGTGCATCATCTTAAAATTCCTCACGGTTTAGCCGCTATAGGTTCCCAAATGTGAAGATTTAGTTAAAAATAATAATTTAAGTGTCGAGTTTGGCCAAAAATTGTAAACCACTATTGTGGGATCACCCTATAGTAAATTACACACTCTTTGTTACCCTCTTTTTGACCCAAAACTACTCCAATTTCAAACTCTAAAGCATTTGTATGTATATGAAAGGGTAAAGTCCAATTAGGTCCCCTTAAAATAAGCTCTTAGGTCAGGGCTTTCTTCAACTCTTCAAATGAATTTTGGCATTCCAATTTCCATTCAAATTTGATATCCTTACTCAACAAAACAAACAATGGTGCAACAATCTTACTAAAGTCTTTAATAAACCTCTTGTAGTAGCATTCATGAGCAAGGAAACTTTTGATATCTCTTTTCTTTTGTGGAATAGGTAATGTAGATATAATTTATATTTTATGTGGATCAACCAGAATCCTTGCACTGGATATAAAGTTCCCCAAAACAATGCCATGTGTCATCATCATAAAAAAAATTCATTGTTGAGTGACAGGTTGTGTTCCATTCATCTTTTCAATACATTTTCCAAATTTTTGATGGTTTCCTCATAAGTCTCACCATATGGAGTAAAATCATCCATATATGTTTCCATACAGTCATGAGTATAATTAAAAAAGATGTTGAGTAGTGCCCTTTGAATGGTAGCTATAGCATTGCATAAGCCAAGGGTAGAACAGAGTAAGCATAAGTACCCTTGAAACATGCGAATGAAGTTTTTTCCTAATCTTCTAGAGTAATTTCTATCTGATTATAACCACTAAAACATCTAGGAATGAAAAATAATTTTTCCCAACCAAAGAATCAAGTACTTGATCTATGAAGGGAAATGGAAAGTGATCTTTACTAGTGTTTTTATTCAATTATTTTTAATCTACACAAACTCTCCACTTTTTACCTTTCTTAGGGACAATTACCAAAGGTGAAACCCATTCATTGTCATATATAGGATAGATAAAACTTGCATCAAGGAGCTTTTGGAGTTCATCTTTGACTATGTCTCTTAAATCAGGATTCATACGTCTCTGAGGTTATTGAATGGTTCCATAACCATCATTGATATAAATCATGTGTATAAATAGGTTAGGATTTATACCTTTCATATCATGGTAATGACATGCATATGTTGTTGAGTGTGGCTGTAACACTATATATAGGGAATTTTGTTGTTCTTCAATCAAGGCATTGTTTATGTTCAACATTTTTCCTGGTATGACTTCTAATTTCTTAGATGATTCTTGCAGAGATGAAAGATCGAGTCTTGGAATGATTGGTACACATTGTTGTGGTTGTAAGGAATGAAATATTTGAGATATCTCTTCTGAGGAATTGGTGGGTATGATACTTTTCAAGGGGTCTTGTAGTCATACGAGATAGTCCTATTGTTGTGGGCTCCTATTGCAATCATTTTGGATGATGTGAGAAATGAGATCATATTCATCTTGATCATGCAATAAAGGGTTGCACTCTATAGTCATGAATGTATGCAGATAATAATTATCTTCCTCCTCTAGAGTGGGCCAAATAATTTGCTCAAGGTTAGCATAAGGTTGGGCTGGAGGATAGAGGACAAATTTCTTGGTGACTATCCCATTGGATATTATCATATTTCCAGACCTACAACCTATAAATTCATTAGTTGTAGCTAACTAGGGTCTACCTAGGATGAGTGGATAACCTGCAAGATTAACCTTTGGTTGTAAGACTATAAAATTAGCAAGATATTCCCAAGAATCCAATGCAATAACTAAGTCTTCAATGATTCATTCAAGCTTGATTGCTAACCTATCAGCTAGCTATAGAATAGTTTGTGTAGGTCTAAGGTTGGCTAACTAAAGTAACTACATTTTTTCCTTAGTCATAAAACCGATTTCTACCCCCAGGTCTATGAAAGTGTTTGTGATGAGGGTCCCATTGATCTTAATATCCACTACTAGACTACTAGGGTACGTATACCTAGGGACAATTATGTTTCTTAACATGATATTTGTGAGGCTTCCTAGGACATGGACTATCTAAGGATCCTTCCTTGTTCTTCCTAGTTTCTTAATACATAGATCTCTTACATTTTTAGTATAAATATGGATGTCTTTGATAGCTTGGATGAGTTGAATTTTGATACATCTTTGAAATGGCCCAAGAGGTTTGTCTCAGCCTATGTGTGATGATTTTAAATGGATAAGTATTTAGGAAAATGTGGTTTTGGACTTGAGGTAGTTTGGTGTACCTAATTTAACTCAATTTCCAAAGTTGTGTTGTCTGAAGCTTCAACTGCAGGTATTTCATCCTCTACTTTAGTAATTTGGGAGGATGAAAGTCCAACAAGTTGTTTCCCTAATTTGAGGTATACATCACTCACCTCTACCCCATATGTGGGGTATTACATAGATGTTTTATTATAATCCTATTGAACAAGCTTAGTGTTAGGGTTAGGTCATGTTGGGTAGGTATTTATGATTGGTTGGGTGGCTAGGATGTAGGATTTTATGGTGGCATGATGGCTTGATGTTGGGGTTAAGGAGGAGGAAATATAGGTTGATTATAGTTCATGTTTTATTATTGCCATTGCTGACCTCTTTTCCATTGAATTTTCCACTGATTATGCTATGTTGCCCATTGGGGATTATAATTTGAACCTCAAGGAAATTTTATTGTGTCCAAGAGATTTTATATTTCTACAATTTTTCTATGGTTGTGGCCATTGTTGAGGATTTTTCCAATGATTCTGATTTGCTAGCCAGGGCTGAGTGTTCCAAGAAGAATGTTTTTGATTTCCAATAGGAAAAGATGAATTAAAGTTGAGAGGGTCTTGTGGAATACCTTGTCTTTGTTTTCATGGCTTGCTTTGAGCTATATAAAATATTTATCCATATTCTCCTTCTAATGACGAAAAATTAGGTTTGTCAACTTTATCTTGTTGGATACTAGCCACCCTTTTGTATTTACAATTTGTTTTCATTTTCCTATAGCTTGGGAAATATTTAGTGAGTATTGTATTAGCTTCCTCATACTTCTTTTTGATGTGGAAAGTATCCAGCTATGTTGCTAAGTGGATGACAGTGTCCTCCTTCATATTGGACAACAGGTTGCTCAATTCTATCTTTGAAACCCATGTAGATGATTTTCCAATAGTGGATGTCATTTCCTCTTGGCATTTTAGTGAAGGTCTTGGAATAATTCATGTAGACCTTACAAATTTATTGAAATGGTATCTGATAGATATCTCCTTATCCAATGAGGTTTAGGGCATCCATACAATCATCATTGACTCCCCTCAAGATAACTAGCTTGAAGGATTTTTCTAGCAATTTGTTCTGTGGGTTTTTCTTCAAGGAAAACTGAAATCTCTCCACATAGTCATCTAATGGTTCATCATCCTTTTGTGACATTTTTAAAAATTTCATCTTTCCTCCTATTAGGTCCCCTACAATAGTCTTGGTATTTTTCCAAGAACATTGTCTTCATAGTATCCCAATCAGGAACAACATCCTTGCCTAATCCCATGAACCATCTTAGGGTTGCATCTTTTAGAGTGGCAGGGAAGAGTTTGAGCCTATGAGAATTATAAGTATAATCATAACTTTTGCATAGGATAGAAAATTCAAACAAAAATGTATTTGGGTCCTCATTCATTAATCCATAAAATATTGGAAAGGCTTAAGGAGGGATATTCTTCAGCACTATATCCCTTTCTTGGTTAGTGATAGGGAACTCAAATCTGAATGTTCGGGATCATCATCGACTGCATCACCCATGGTGTGGTATGTTCACTCTATCTATGTGCTAGGTGTTGGTGAAAAGGAAAATTCTTCTTTAGTGTTACCTTCACTCTGAGTACTGGATTCACCAATATTTTCTATGGCCTATTGGCATGAAGAGGGAAGGAATCTTCCCAAAGAATCTCTCTCCCTCCACATTCATGAAATATGGCTTTATATAGCAACAATCCTGCACAATGTTAGTGTATCTTTTATTGTTGGTAAATATTAAATGTAATAAGATCCTGTTATTGAAAAAAAAATGTAAACTATGAAAGCTTAGAAAAAAATTCTATGAAGATAGCACCAACCCTAGAAATGGCACCAAAAATATAGAGTCTAAACTAATATGTTGTAAACTTGGTAGAACCTACATAATTCAGAAGTTTATCTGGTTGAAAAATTCACTCACCATTGCAAAGACTACATTAAAATGTCAAGCCAAGGTTTGTAAACTTGTGATGGTGCAGTATTATATATTCTTTTGGAGACTCAAAACTACCTAAGCTATCCTATTGAGTTATTCTACTTGCTAGAAATTAGAAAATTGCATAATAGTGGAATAATAAGCCAAAAATAATGGCTATGAGTACCTACAACTAAAATTGTAACTAAACTATTGTAAATAAAAGATCATTGTATCAACTCAAAATTAATCAAAACTAACAACTCAGCTAATTTAACCTCCAGAGTACCACTAGTTAACCATTACATGCATGTTCGTGAACATTCATTACCAATAAACAAAGTATGAGAATTTTTTAACTTGCATATAGTTCGTGAAGTAATGATAAATAGAAAATAGCTAATTAACAAAGATAAACAACTAGAAAATGAAGTGAAGAACAACTACCTTGAGTGGCTTGCTCAAGTGGTTGTTCTCACTTAATTAAAACCAAATCTAACTAATAGATTCTACTCATCCAATTAAATTGACTTCATTCATTACATACCATAAAATATTAAATAAGATATTCTTCACATATTGTATTCAATCATTATGAATATCCATCATGTCTTAAAAATTGGAAATAACTGATAATGAAGAACTAAAAATGAACTAACTGATCTACAGATTCAACCATCAACTATATACAAGTTCAAGGAAATCTTATTTAAAGAAACAACTAACTGAAATCATTAACTCACACTCCTATATATTAGAGTGTATAGTTAAGACTGAATTATTCAAACCATTGAAAAGAAAGGAGAATCCTAATAGGACTAAAACTCTATAAAATCAAATTTCATGTAAAACACACAAACATTTATCAAAATACTATCAAAAAAGGAGTCCTTTTCCAATTCTTATTAACTTTTCATAATGATGCACATTCAATCTCCAGCATGTGTCTTCGAAAATAGTTGCTACATTTTAGCTTACTCTGGAACTCCCTTGTTTTGTTGTCCCAGTCTTCCTTTTATTGTGAATTTAGCTTCCAACTGCTATGTGCTACAGTTCCTCCTTGACTACAAAAAGGTTAATGCACAAATTATGTACACAAGACTATCTATCGTAATTAAAACATAGAATTCCATCCACATTTCATATATTGCATCATATAAACCTTGCAATACATATTATGTCATAACCATATTTCCATCTTTATATTTTAGGTTCAAGTTTGCATAATAAGTATGAAAATGTAGTATAATATAGTATTTTTTGGAAATTATATCTAAAAGTGTTTGAAATTAGGCATGAAAGTAACAAAAAATAAGTTGACCTTTTTTCTTCCAAATTTAAAGGTAAGGGTGTTGCTTCTGAATCTGTTTCATATTCAAACGTGGAAGGTGGGTTTTCTCTTTCCATTTAAGACTCTATTGTGGATCAAATAATTAAAATAATGGATTTTTCCCTGGTGGGCAAGTTCTTTGGTCCTAGACCCAATATTGAGGAGGTTTGTTCCTTGGTTCACAAGAAATGGGCTCTGAAGGGGTAGGTGGAGGTTGCGTCTATGGCCAAAGGTTTTTCTCATTTTCCTTCTATTGCAATGAGGATTTAAGGTTGGTATTTTCAAAGGGGTTGTGGGTCTTTGGTTGTTTGACCTTGGTTTTTTACTTGTGGGAGCCTAGTATGGATCTTTTGAAGTGCCTCTTTCACTCTTCTCATGTTTGGTTTAAGTTGCCTAACCTACCACTGGAATACCGGAATGAAGAGGTGATTAAAGTTGTTGCCAACTCTTGTGGGTGGTTAGTTTCCATTGATGAGGCAACTCTTTCTAGAATGTCCTTGGTTGTTTCTAGGCTCTGTGTTATTATTGATCAAGATGTTGTGTTGCTTGACTTCTTTCATTTAACCTCAAAGGTGGGTAGCTGGAAACAACAGGTTATATTTTAGTCTTTCCTATTTTTTTTCTTCAAGTGCAAAAAATTGGGACATTCGAATGAGGATTTACCCACCAAGGTGGTTCCTCCTAAGGATACTACCTAGACTAAGGTATGGAAGGTCAGGAGGTAAAGGGGTCCTATACTCCTCAGGAACATGGTGCTTCTATTGTTGGTAATGCTCTAGTGGTCAAAGACAATGTTGGGGCTATGGTTTTTCCTCAATCGCTTGTGGATGAGGAGGCCAATGGGCTTGAGAATAAGGTGGATCTCCATTCTGAGGATATTTATGAGGACCATGTTTTGGATAATTTGAGCTCCCCTAAATTTTTTATTCTTGATTTGAATGTTGCTCCTTTGTCTTCCCCTGATCGTGCTTTTGGTCTTGTGGGAGGAGAGGGATCTTTGGTGGTATTAGATACTATGAATTCTTTTCTTAGACATGATTAATCATGAACAAAAAAACAATCATTAGTCAATAAACAAGTGTAAACAATCATTCCCTATGAAATTCATCTAAGCACAAGAACATTGAAAACACAATAGAATATCAAGTAAACTACTAATGAAATCCTATTCTAAATGCTCAAACCAGCATCCCATAGGGGGATTAGTGCTCCTTTGGTGTGGAAAGAAGCCCTTTCCTAACCCCTTGATAAGCTTGATGGATTTGTGATGAAAAAAGTATGAAAAATGTCTATAATATTGCTAAAATGGATGAGAATGATGAAAGCTATGAAATCAAATGCCTAGAGTGATTATTGTCTTAGTTGATGGATCCATATTGTGAGAATGATGCCTCTATTTATAGAAGCCAAGGATGGAAGAGTGAAGGAGTTTGATGAATATGGGATTAAAGAATAGATCAATAGCATAAGGCCACTTGTCAACATGCTAATGAATCTTGGGAGAGATGTGATTACACATGTGTGAGCACATTTTGGGAGATGGGATGTGTAAGAAGAATAAATGTCAAGGTGGCTTATGTAGAGAATGTGTAAGATTCCATTTAAAGCTAAGGTGGCGTGTGTAAGAGAAGGTGTAAGATCTATTTAAAGCCAAGGTGGCTTGTGTAAGAGATCTTTAATGCCAAGGTGGCTTGAGGAAGAGGAAAAAAGTCCTTTGGGAGGGAAAAGTCAAATGGGTAGAATATTCTAGGAATATGCCTCTTTGAAAGAAAATAAGTAATTGGTAAATCAAATAGATTGATTTACATGTGCAACTTGACCAAGGTTGACTTACCTTAGGGTGGAGTCAAAATCTAGAGGAATGGGGGATTATTGTTAGGAGTTAATTAATTTAGGATTAATTAACTAAGATGAGATTAGTTGATTTGTGACACATGATTTAAATGTTTGAGTTTATTTAAATAAAATGAGAGGATATTATAACTTTAGGATTTTAATTTTTTTAAAAATTATTTATTTAATTGAAAGAAGAACATTAGGATTTAATTAAATAAAGTTGATTTATTTAATTAAAAGAAGGACCTTATGATTTAATTAAATAAAATAAATTTATTTAATTAAAAGAGGAATCATGAGGAGATGATGAAATAGTCTAACAAATTTCATTATCATATTTAGGGAAATTAATAAAATAAAGATTATTCAATTAATTGGTTAGCATGGAAATGATTAAGGAACAATTGGTGTTAGTAAATCAAGATCAAGTGCATGATATCAATGAGGATATTTTGAGTGTCTACATTTTGCCCCTCTTTGAAGCAATGTACCTCCTATGTTGGTTCAAAGAATAACTCTAACGAGATCAAAAGTAAAAAACAATATAATTTTTAGATGCCCCATAGCTGCCCTAGCGAAAAGGACTACGCTGGTATGCTGCCCCCTCGGGAGATTAGACAAAAAATTGGATTTTTGGGGGATATCTCGAAAGAAAGATGACAAGCTCCTCAAAAGGTCCAAAAAGGCTCTAGGATGCTGAAAATGTGCCAAAACATGAAAAAAAAGATGTGAAAAGATCCTCGGTCAGGCAACAATGGTGCCAGAGGAGAAAAACCCTAGTTTTATGGCTAAATCAAGGCAAAAAACCCTAATTTTCATGCTTAAATAGGCTTGGATGGGTCACTTTCCATTCATTTGTGCATTCACACATTAGGAATTCTAGTGCTTTTTAGCTTTGACCCTTCTACGAGTTCTTCCCTGACACATTTTTGAGCGAGGTCACGTGTTCTAGAGACCTCCAAGCATAGGACCATCGGTATGTGACCTAAACTCAACTTTGAATTTTGATTTTTTAGTGCATGTATTACACTTCAAAGAGTCAAAGTCCCCAACATCAGTATATAGCAACATGAAAACACTCATTCAGTGATGTTGGAAGGTCAAACAATGCCGCTAGTGCAAATGGCGATACAAATCATGATTTGGCTTTAGGGTTCAAATTCTCAAACAACATTGGTTTTCCTAAAAGCGAAACTAGATCTGATTTGAGATTAGGGTTTGCATTTCAAATAGTGATGTTTTTGTTAAAAGTGATGCTTGGCTTGATTTGGATTTATGGTTTGGTAGTCAAAGGGAAACACTTATGCAAATGGTGGCGCTTGAGCTGATTTAGCATTTTCAAAGAGTCTGGTGTCACTATTTGGAGTTTGAAAAATGGTGACGCTTTTGCAAACAGGAACGCCTTCCCTGTCTTGGGGTCAAAAACTCCAAACGAGTTTAGGTATTTTTATGAATTTTTTCATGTGCTTCATGGGTATAGGAGGTGATCCAGCCTATTTTTTCACATGAGCATCGACCCTCGGTTCTAAGCGAACTGGGCACTTTGTTTAAGATCTGATAAGAGAATTTGGAGGAGATTGGTCTTTGGTATATAGCTTATGTGCCCATTGTTTGGACCCACCTGTTGATGATGATTGTGTTGTACGAGAGATGGCATAGCGAGACCTCATCTTTTCACCTTTTGATTGGCAAGGTAACCATGACTCTTGAGGATGTCTGGTGGATCCTATGGTTGCCAATACATGGCGCTTGCATGATTTATGATATAGATTCCAGTGTCGATGCATGCCATGATGTCATGGGATATGAGGACCTTATTCTGAACAAGGGTTAGATTGATTTAGAGTTCTATAGGGGGTGGGTTCCACTCTTTAGGTTGATTGTTGCGGCCATTGTATTCGGGGTTAATGGCTCCAGATTGACTGGGTATATTTTTTAGTAAAGGATAGGATTTGGCCTAGGAGAGCATGTTGAGGTAAAGGACTCTATTTTCCTATGGGCCAGTGATGCTAGCATCATTATACCATGATCTTCATGATTTTTCATATTGTGATGGTCGTGTGATTAGCACTAGGGTGACACTTTTACACATTTGGTCTTGGGAGCATATTGTCATGCTTTGACCAATAATCACCTTGGTTGACATAGACCTTGATGATCATTTGGTATGGAGATATGGGGGTGGGATCACCTTGTGGCATATGGCATGGCTTGGTCTTCCTTAGTGGTGTCACATCATTGATGATCTGACATTTTTTACCTAGCAACCATGACTACAAATACCCACATGGTACGATGGTGTTCAACAGTTATTTTATGCTCATCAGACCTGATTGATCTAGGGGTGAGAGCATACCATCATAGAGCAGTATCTTCCAAATAGGGTGGCTCGACAGTTTGGGAAGGTTCAGGACAGGCCAATCGATGGATACACAACTATTTTTGCTAGATCATCTCAAGAGACTACATGGGGGCAGACGATCCCAACGTCTGATGTAGTGGATTCTTTCAGATAGTTGGTTGCTAGGCTATGGGCCTATGATCAGGGACCGGTAGATACAAGGGGCACATGGGCTTATGCAGAGTGGTTTAGACCTCCACTGTAGCTGATAGATCCAATGGTAAAACTTCCATAGTGAAGACCTAGGGGGAGGACTGCTTAGAGAGCATAGGTGGGAGTAGGGGGACAGGATCCAAGGGCACCATCCAGAGATGGGAAACTAGATCAGTAGTAGGATATGCCACCACACCAGCCACATTAGGCTCAGTATGATCAGCTCCATCAGCCATAGCAGCCCTATCAGCCATAGGATCCATAGATTCAATAGTTGTAGGCACAAGTGCAGGGCTTACAAGCTCAGGTATAGGAAATGATAGGTGAGCGAGACCAGGCCCGCCAATAGGTTTCGACCATCATATTAGATAGAGATTAGGTCAGATAGAAGGTTTAGGTCCTCACCACTGAGAGAGATCATGAGAGGCAAGAAAGATGGGCCTTAGAGTTATAGTTACCCCAAGAGGTTGGCCGCAGGCAGCAGCTTTAGAGTATGGTCACTGCATCTCAAGGGAGGATAGTATCAACACAAATGTACTGCAAGGTATTGAGGGAGGCTGAGTACTATAGGTTCCACTACTATCAGGTAGTGCTCATGACTCTGAGACAACCAGACTATTCCCAATAGATAGGGTCTCACTCGACAGATGATCAACCTGAGAGATATGCAAGCGAGGGGAGAAGCCATTAGGGCTAGCGATTTCTTTTTGATATACACTCATAGGCTTTTTTTTTTGATAGCCCTACGGGCCTTGTTTCATGATTGATGTACATACACTTCAGTCATATTTTGTATCATGACAGTTATGATTTTTTGATATATATATATATATGATATGGGTTTGATTGATTCGTGATGTGATGTTTCACTTTATGCCTCATGTCTGGATGCATTTACTTTTATGCCTATGTAATATGCGATGATATGGATGCAATGTATGCTATTTATTTTTATGATATGTTTATGTCATGGATTATTATGATATGCAGACATTTATGGATGCAAATTTTTATGGATGCGTTTTGTTTTTGTATGTTTTCTATACATTTTTATTATAATGTATGCAATATTTATCTATAGATGCAAATTATTTCTAAGATGTGTAGAATAAAAAATCTCTATTATGTCTTAAATGATAATGCAAAATGGACTATGTGGTATGTCATGATTTATGAGATGCGTGTGATACTATGCAATGTTTTTGTATCTTTTTCATATATGTTTTATGATGATAATGTATGAATATATGGATGCGAACATTTATGATATGCAAATGATTTCTAAGATACTCAGACTAAAAAATATATATTATTCTTCATTACTTAAAATGATTATGAAAAATCCAATGACCATGATATGCAATGATTTATGATTTTCAATGATGTGAATTCAATGATGTGATATGAAAATACTATGATATGTAATGATTTATGATATGATATGCAATGATTTAAGATAATAAGAATAAAAAATCTCTATCATTCTTCATAACTTAAATGATAATGTAAATGTAATGATGTATGTATTTTGATGATCTACGGATGTAGGGTGAATACATTGGTGATGTTTTTTGGTTAACTATCATGATACCATGTTAGCATAGAGAGAAGAAAGAAGAAATAAGATGATGAAAGGAGGATCCAAGAAGTCTATGATTTGTTGAGACTTTATTAGAGATAATGATGAGAGATGATGATTCTTTTATTATCAAAGATTAGGGATGTAAATATCTTACTTTCCTTATGTTTGATGGCACACATAGATATGATGCATCAAGCTATAAAGAACAAGGATGGTGTTATGCCTAGTGTGATGTACTTTGAATTGATAATCAAATAGGAGTATTCCTATTCATACCTAACATACGAAAACCTTACTAGGATGTACTTTAGATACTTTGAACATCTCGAACCAAAACATAGAGAGAAAAAACCTAACAATGTAATAGTCAACAAGTTGTCCAAAACACCCTCCATACATGCCTAATAAAGCATGTTTTTGCCAAGGTTATATTACAAGAATATGCAACAAGCACATCAGACAAAAGATAAAGATCAATGCCCCATTCCTTTCTCTCTAAATCATTTGATTAGAAATCATTGAGAGGTCATTGGAATGAGCGTAATAAGATAAATCACAAGAAAAGATCAAGTAAACAAATAAGCTATTGTTCTTCATACCGCTAACCAAGACTAAACTGCGGTGATACCTGATGTTGATGTCCATTATAGGAAGGATGCATCCTAGGCCATGATGTTATCAGATGATGGTGAGATTGACTATATGATAGGCTATTGATACTTAGAGTTGACCAACTTGTTTACCTACTGACCTAGACTTAAGACCCTAATGTTTGAGGACACACTTTCGGCTGCTAAGCTTGCTTCTGACTGTTTTACAAAAGGATGAAAGTGACAATTGATTTATTATGAGTGGATGCTTATTGCAGGCGACTGTTGAAATGGAACAGATGCATTTTTTTGGAATTTTTGAATGTTTTTGGTATTTTGAAATTTTTTGAGGCTATTTTTTGGTATTTTCAAGATGTTTTACAAATGTTTTGATTTTTAAATTTTCTAATGTTTTTGGTTTTTCTGAGATTTTGACAAAGAACCTAACCTAAATACCTATCCTAGGGGTCTTAGAAGCTTATCAAAGATTAGCCTTGCCTACGTTATACACATAGAGACCACATAGTTTGATTGACAAAGACTCATTTATTAATGAGATATGAACAAATGGATTGCTAGTTTATTATGACAGACTCCTAAAGGACTGGCCTAGGGTGTCCCAGGGGCTGATCAAAGATTACCCTTGCCTATGTTCAAGCTCAGAGATGGCATAGTTCAACATGACAACTCTATTTTGTATTTTTTGGATTTTTGACCTATTTTGGGATTTTGACATGTTTTGGATGTTTTTGGATTTTTCGAGGATTTTATGAATGTTTTTATATATTTTTTATTTTAGGAAGATCTCAAGAATATACATGAATTTGATCTAATGAAGGTAAAAGAACATGCACCTAGGGTAATGTGATAGACTACCTCGATATATGTAGGAAAAACTGACCTTAGGAATGTGCCAAGTAGTACTAGGGTGGAACATGATACAAACACAAGATCAAGCTATGATGCAAATGCGGATGGGTGTTAGAAGGATTCATGGAATGTGATGGATGATGTTAAACTAGTTGTAGAGATCATGGTGGATGGATAGTTCTTTATTTACACAAGGCACCTATTTGCCAAGTTTTCACCAAGGTACTTGCCTAAAGCACCACCAAAGTGGTTTTCGCTAGAGGATGATTTTTTATCTTTATTGTTTTCAATCCTTTTTCTAATTTTTTTTTTAATTTTTGATTTTTTTGATTTTTTTAATATTTTGGTTTTTTGGTTTTATACCTTGAAACTTAAGTGTAAATTTTTTTGAGGTTGGAGTTATTGATAGGCTCCTATAGGGCTCACCCTCGGGTGTTGATAGCTGATATGCCCCTGATTTGTAACTTGTGGTAATGATGAAAAATCCCAACCAATTAGGTTCAAAATTTCCCTTGCTATTTGGATTTGACACATTTTTCTGATTTTATTTCATCATAAGCTCGCCGACTTGAAAGGATTGATTTTGGATCTTCTTATTGTAACTCCTCTTTAGATGGTTCTAGTGGACTTGTAGGTGGTTTAAAGAATCCATGCACTTCTCATCCAATCACTCATGACACCCAAAATTCTTTATTTGTTATGAGGTTTTTCAATGATATCCTCACGGATGGGAGCTTGATCTCGATGGGAAGGATGGCTTCTGATCCATAGACTAGGGAGAATGGGATTGCACATGATTGTGTACAAATACTTGTTTAGTAGGCCAATAGGGTAGGATTTAACTACAAGTGTCAATCATGACTAGCTTCATTGACTATCTTTTTGAGGATTCTAAGGATGGTTTTATTTGTAGCCCTAGCTTGGCCATTACTCTGGGGGTAGTATGGAGTAGAAAATCGATGTTGGATATTGAATTTCTAGTATAGGTCTCAAAAATCCTAGTTTTTGAAAGGTGTCTCATTATCTGATATAATGGCTTCTAGGACATCATAGAGGCATATGAGGTAATGCAGGATGAACTTAGCAATCTTCTTTCTAGTTATATAGGTCATAGGAATGGCCTCTACCCACTTTGTGAAGTACTGTATAGGAGTGATAATGAACTTGTGTCCATTAGATGAGGTGAGGGTGATTTTTCCAATGAGATCGAGCCCCCACTATGAGAAGGGCCAAGGTGTTACAATCGGGTGGAGCTCCTAAGCTATTGCATGGATGAGGTCCCCATGCTATTGAAGTTGCAAGAACTTCTTGACATATTCATGAGCTTCCCTAACCATCATTAGCCAGTAGTACCCTATTCTTCATAGCTTCTTGGCCAAGGTCATACCACTCGAATGTGAACCATAGATGCCATCATGTACCTCAATTTAAGCAGTCAAAGCTTCCTTAGTGTTTAAGCATCGCAAAATGGTTCCCTCAATACTCCTATGGTATAGGGTTTCATCTAAGATGATAAAGCAGGATGACTTCTTGAAAAAAATTCTCTTAAGGTTTGCAGTGATATCGATAAGGAGGACTCATATTCTTAAGTAAGTGTATATTTCATGATACCATGGGTTATTGTGACCAATGATTTCACACACAAATTCAAACTTTGCTACCTTGAAAGCCAGTATGAGAAGCTACTCTACCAGGAATTCATGTTTGAGGACATTGCGTGGGATATCTAGTAGGGATCCAATCATTACCATGGCATACACTTATCTATTGTTTTATGTTGGTATTTTCTCAAACATGATGTCAATGAATAATTCCTTGAGGTCTTCCACTAGTTTCTTGTATGGGGTCATCTTGCCATTTTTTGTTTGGTACTCATTGTTGACTTGGTTGATGATTAGTTGAGAGTCTCTGTAAAATTTAATATCCATGATCTTCCACTATACTGCTATTCTGAGGCCAATCACAAGGGCTTCATATTTGGCAATGTTGTTAGTGCAAGGGAAAGATAACCTATAGGATTTAGGAATACAATCCCCTTGCGGTGTGATGAAGGAAAAACCCACTCTTGATCCATCTTGTGTATATGACCCATCAAAATAAACCTTCCAATGATCTGCAACATTGAAGTTGAAGATGAATTCATCTAAGAATTCTGATATAAGTGAATTCTCTAAATAGAAGGGCGCTTCTACTAATTGATCTGCAATCACTTGTCCCTTGATAGCTTTTCTTTCCACATATTCATTGATGTATTCTAAGAGGATCATGACCCACTTAGAAATTAGTCTTGTAAGTGTTTCCTTGGAATGAAAATACTTGAGGGGGTATATTTTGCTGATGAGTTTAATTTCATGGGCTAACATGTAATGCTTGAACTTTTGTGAGGATAACACTACTGTTAGGAAAGATTTTTTAATGAATGCATAATTTAACTCATGCCCTACCATGGTTCGGTTGATATAGTATATGGATCTCTCCTTCCCCATCTCATCATGCTATGCTAATAGAGCCCTAAGTGTTGCTATTGTTGCTGATATGTATAAGATTAGTGGCTTATTCCAAATTGGTGGCATCAACAGGTATTCTTTGATTTTGTTGAATGCTTGATCGCACTTTAAATCCCATTTTTATGCTACCCCCTTGTGTATTAGATGAGAATGTGGGATAGCCTTATCTTCTAACAGCATGATTAACCCATAGATGGATTGGGGTCTTCCTTGTAAACCCCTTAATTGTTTCAATGTTTTTGGCATGTCCATTTCGAGAATTTCTTTGACTTTGGCTGGGTCTATCTTGATCCCTCTCATTGGCACTATATACCCTAAAATATTTCCTTATTGTACACCAAATACACATTTCTTAGGGTTGATCCTTACCTTGTACTCCTCCAATCTGTCAAATATGGAGCTTAGTGTCACTATGTGATCTTATTGCTTTCTTGAATTGGCCAGTATGTCATCCACATAGTCCTCTACAAACTTTTGAATCATATTATGAAAAATGAGTGTCATGGCCCTTTGATAGGTGGCTCCAAAATTCTTCAACCCAAACCAAATCATGTTCTAGTAGTATGTACCCCATGGATAGGTAAAGGCTATCTTATGTTGATCATCTTTCATTATCATTATCTGATTGTAACCTGAGAACCCATCCATGAGTGACAACATTTCATTCCCAGTTGTTTGATCTACAATCATGGAAATGTTAGGAAGGGGAAATCATCCTTAGGGCATGAATTTTTTAGGTCCCTGAAGTCAGTGCAAATCTAGATGCCCCTAGTGGGCTTAGTGACTAGTACGAAGTTTTAAACCCATTCAAGATAATTGATGGGTCTTATGATCTGGCATCAAATTCGTGTATATTTTGAGGTCCTAATTTCTAGTTGGTTGCTCAACAGTGATATTCTTGTCATCTATAAGGTATTGGATCAGGTTTTTGAGCCTCATTCAATTGTCTATTGTGTGCCCCTTTATCTTATGGAAATCGCAAAGGTGCTTCATGTTATACAATGATGGTTTAACTTGAGGCTCTTGATAATTTCCAATGACTAGGAGCATGATGAAGTTGGCTTCAATGATTCATTGTATGATAGATTCAATCGATTCCCCAAGTGGTGTGTACTTTTTACTAGGGGGATATTTATTTCTTGTGGATGGTTCGCCTTGATCATTGATGTTGTTGACTATTTGTGTGTTGTTTTCTTGTTGAGATGTGTTAGGTTGTGGAGTGTTTTGGGTGTTGTTTTGAGGTTGTCGGTAAATTTTTTTGGTGTGTTTGACCTTGGAGCACTTATTACAACATTGGAGTCAATAACACCACTATTGGTAACATTTTTGTTTTTCGCCCATGTTTGAGGTTTGTCATTGTAGCTTGTTGATGGACAATTTTCTTGATAAGTGGGTGTCCCCCCTTGTGAAATGAGGGATCTTTTGATGTTAAGAGATTTGGGGATGAGCTAATTGTAGTTGGTGATGCACTATATTTTGAGATGGAATTCTAAGATCCCTTCAAGATTTGAGATGATGGTTCTAACTTGTTGTTCTTCTGGCATAGCCCACTTGCTCCTATTGGCCTTGGATTTCCATCATTGCAAGAAGGATTTGAATGAATCTCCTTTGTTTTTCTTAAGGTTGCAAAAATCTTCCAAGATTACATCCAAACCCATGTTAAATGAATAATTTTGTATGAATGCGTCCATAATTTCTTGGAAATTTTTTATTGTAGGGAAAAGACGTGAGAACCATTCCATGGCTGGGCTAGCCAAACTTCTGGGGAAGAGCCTCAATAAAAAATATTCATCATAGGCAACTTTCATGCAGTGTACATGGAATTATCTAATGTGATCTTTAGGATTTTTTGATCCATGGTATCTGTCAAATTTTGGTATCTCAAAGTCTAGTGGGAACGAATTCATCGCAATGCTTCTATTGAATGGATAAGGTCATAAATTCCCTTATGGTTTTATGGTTTTCCCAAATTGGATGTCCAACACTTGTTGTGAGAACTTTTTGATTTGGGTGGTGGAATGAATGTGGATTTTGTGGCTTGCAGACTTGGTGATGTGTTCGTGGGGGTTTTCTATAAGTTTTTTTGTGCAACAAATACTTTTTGATATTATTGTATTTGTTGTTGTGCCAACAATGTTTATTGTTGGTCTTGTTTCTATTATTGTGCCAACATTGCTTGTTGTGCACCTTCTTGTTGTTGGACTTGGTATTGTTGTAATAGGGCTTTTTCTTGAGCTTTTTGTGCTTGATATTGAGCTTGGACCTGCACTTGTTCTTGTGCTTGTGCTTGTGCAGCTTGTGCAGCCTGTGAGGCTTGTGTAGCTTGTGTGGCTTGTTGAGCTTGTGCAACGTATTGATCTTTTTGTTGCTTCAATAGTGCTTGTTCTTACGCTTGGGCAGTCTATTGGGCTTGTTGTGCAACTTGTGCGGCTTGTTGGGCTTGAAATTGTTGGAGGGCCTTTTGATAGGCTTGTTGGGTTGCATGTAATGTAATGTTATATTAGTTTTCCATGTTTGGATTTGGTGGTAGAGGTGGCAGATTCAGAATGGTGTGGGATGGGTTTTGTTGAAGAGGTTATTGAGGTGTTTGAGTGATGACCATGGGTTGTGTGGTGGAGGGTATGGTTGATATGATAGGTCCTTGAGAGACAATGTTCTAGAGAATTTTGGGTGTTGTAGATGGTGTGATGATTGATTGGGATGTTTGGATTGGTTCCACCTAGTGTTCCGATGTTGGTGGCATGCTTAGAGGATTTGGTAAATTTATTTGATTCATGATTGGAGGATTATTCTGATTTGATTGGTTTTGGATTGGTATGTTGGGTAAAGGTGGTTTCCCTAAACCTTGGATTGAAGTGGATTTCAATGTTAGTGGGGGAAGTGGTGGTAGGTTTTCTTAGAGAAAGTGATAATGAAGGATCAAAGATTCCCCCTTGTCCTTTTCATACCATGGGGAGAGATACTTGTGTCCCAAGAGGGTATGTTGATGTTATGGAGAAGGTGGATGCATTGTTGGTGTCATAAAAAATGAGTGGAACATACATATGCATTGGGTCTTGAGGCACAATATTAGTGTCCAAGTTTTGACTCCTTACAAGGGGATGTGTTTGAAGAGCATGAAGCAATGAATTCCCCTTGGTAGTTATGGGTTGGCTTGGATCATGAGATGATATTGGTTGTGGGATGGGTTGAATGATGTTTTGGAATGATGATGTGAATGATACTGATGACATAGTCCCAAGAGGTGGTTCCACAATAGTGCTTACATCATAATCAAAAGGGAGTTTAGCCCCTTCCTTTTCCAATGCTAGCATGTATTTTAAAGGATTGAGTCTCATCATTGTATTGAAAATCTTGTGTGTTTCAATATTTTAGACCATCTCCATGATTTCATCTTGAGTCATTCCTAGGAGGTTATTGGTGATGTCCTCCACTTGGCAACATCCCTCTTGAGGATCTTGTGGTTGTTGAGCAATATTGAGTTAGGGATTGCTAGATCCAATGGGGTTAAATTTAGGTGTGGTTTGACTCAAGTCACTTGAAGTGGATGCCTCTTTCTTTTGCTCCATGTTTCTCTTGTGTTGAGATCTAGTTTTGATGATAAAATAAGGATCAACTTTCAGGAATATGAGGTGAACCTCTAATTCCTTAGGTTGGTCTAAACATAAGGTACAACTAAGAAAATCAAAGTTCTTTTAAGGATCAAATGATGACGGGATAAATGAAAGGTGGCTAGTGTGAAGGATTGAACTCTTAAGAACCTTGGAGGAATACTAGACTTTAGGACTTTTGGATTTTTTATTTTGGATTTTATTTGATTTGGATTTTGAATAATGAACTCATAAAACCCAAGATGTTAGATTTTATCTTGGAATAGAATTTTTCCACAAGGTGATAATTTAACTAATTGTATGAAGAAGGATTCATCCACACACCCTTAGTCAAACAAGATGATTTTTTATTTTTTATTTGAAGGATTACCAAAAGTATAAAATGAATGATTTTTCCAATATTCTAAGAGTTGTTTGTGAGATAGGATTTTGATTTTTTGTTTGGGGTATGGATGAGAGGTTTTGATTTTGATCCTAGATTGAGCCTAGAGAGACTTCTTTTAAAAGACCATGATATTGAAGAACATGCTATACTTCAAAAGTGCTTAAATTCAAAAGACCAAACTTTGACTTAGATGAGTGGCTCAAATTGAGCATACATATCTGGATTGTTCAAAGGAGCGAGTCTATAAAGCCTTGTGAATTTATTTCTTATCTTGGTGTATTGTTTGAGGTTGCACTTATTAATGTATTTCTTGATAAATATTTGGGTGTGACACTTAAAATTGAAGCTTTTGGACAAATAATTTTGTTTAGGGATCTTTACCTTTTTGGAAATCATGAGAACAAACACATATGTGGTTCAATTGTCTTTTATCTTGCTTAGATTTGATTATTTTTACCACATCCACACTTTCTTGCTTATATTTTCAAATTGAATGTCTATGTCTTAATTTTTTTTCATCCCACAAGGTCCATTATGTGGAAATCAAGAGAATCAAGGAAATAGTTCCCTATGTTGACTTTGGGGAGAAACAAATCAAGATGTGGGTCCAAATGTTTAGAGGCCTTATAGGGATAAAAGCTCCTAGGGACAAGTAGTAACACGTGGACTTTTTCAAAGGTAGTTTCGCTTTCCAAAGGGTTTGAAGTTATGATGACCTTTTTGAATATTTGTTTCCATGTTTTTGAGATCTCAAGAAAAGTGTTTTGATTTTGAAACAATGCACAACCCTAGGATAGAAAAAGGTAATATTTGTCAAATTCCCACTTGGATTTCTCTAGCTGCGCTTATTCAAGGTGGATGATTAGAAGCTTGACCATATTGGCTCCCCCTTTCTTGGCACTCACTTCTCGGGTAGCCAAGCTTCGATTTCTCATTAATCTCCCATGACAAAATCTTGAGCTCTACTTAGAATCGCAAGTACATGGGACAGCTTCAGAGGTTCGACCTCCTGACACCAACAAATAGATAGTGATTTTGGATCCTACAAAAATTGGTTCATAATCAAGGCACACATTCAGAAGGCCACATGAGAGGAAAGATCAACCCATATAAAGAGTATCACCTGCGTGTTCATAGGAGCTCCTGTAATGATTAGATTTCCTCAACATTTTAATTTGTATACCGGTTGGGAGTAGCTTGGCATTTAACTTGTTACTATTTTGAGTCATTCCCTTGGGGTGAGTAATTTTTCCCACCAAGGCAAGATCTCTAAGGGTAAACAATAGTGAAGAATTTCATTTGTAGTTTGACCACCTAATGAATTTAGGCAAGAGCACACACAATGCCTTTTCTGCAAACTCACATGTTTTTTTCAATTTTAAAACCCAAATTTGAAATGTGGAGGCAATCTTTTAGACAACAAAATGTCACTAAGATTCTTTTGATTCTCAAGATTGTTGTGAAGTGTGAAATAAGTGCATATGCATTCAAAATGAGAAGAATTTGTATAGAATCTTACAAAACAAGACAAATAAAAGTTCTTTTTAAATCCTCAAAGGTAATAATGAGTTCTTTTTAGAGCACCAAATTTGAGTGTGAAGTTGATTGTTCAATTTTTAAAACCCAAATTCAAATTTAGTAAGTTTAGAAGGTTCTTTTTAACCAACTTTGAGAGAAAATGAAATCCTTTGTATGTTATTTTTAAAACCCAAACAAAATGTAGTTGAGTTCTAAGCTGAAAGATAACAATGTCCAAGGATGGGATTATAAATGTCCCCAGAGTGTTTTAAAATAGTTTTTTACAATTTTGAAAATGAAAATGCCATAGAGGGTTATTCTTGTTTCCTCTCCTTCTTTGTCACCTAAACCTAAAAAGGTAGGTCAGCCTACAGAAAACAAAGCCACAAAATAGATCAGAGGTCAAAAGAAATAAAACTATAAAATCACATGTTAAAAAAATTTGAAAACTGCTTTTTACCTAGACCCAACATCGCTTCTCATGAAAGCATCGCTATTTTTCATTTCCAACATCACTTCTGATGAAAGCATCACTATTTGGAATTTCCAGTGTCGCTCTATTGAATTAGCGTTGCTTTGTGGAGAAAACAAAGACAATGAATGTGTCGGGATATTAACCAACATTGCTCTTTGGAGTTTCCTCTATCAGGCATCAGAGGAAACAAGATACCGTAGCATTTTGGATATAGAGGTAGCATCGCTATATAGCGACAGTGAAACAATTATGTCGCTATTTGACCTCTTCAACATCATTGCATCTTGGAAACACAAAAAATTAAAAAACAATGGAAATGACCAAAAAATGTGTTAATTTCGAGAAATTCACCCTCCATCTATCACCAAAATGTGAATGTTCTGCTTAGACTTGCTTAATCATGAACAAGCAAACAATCATTAGTCAATAAACAAGTGTAAACAAGCATTCCCTATGAAATTTGTCTAAGCAAAAGAACATTGAAAACACAATAGAATATCCAGTAAACTACTAATGAAATCCTATTCTCAATGCTCAAACCAACATCCCATAGGGGGATTAGTGCTCCTTTGGAGTGGAAATAAGCCCTTTCCTAACCCCTTGATAAGCTTGATGGATTTGTGATGAAAAAATTTATGAAAAATGGCTATAATCTTGCTAAAATGGATGAGAATGATGAAAGCTATGAAATCAAATGCCTATAGTGATTATGCTCTTAGTTGATGGATCTATATTGTGAGAATGATGCCTCTATTTATAGAAGCCAAGGATGGAAGAGTGAAGGAGTTTGATTAATGTGGGATTAAAGAATAGACCAATATAATAATACCACTTGTCAACATGCTAATGAATCTTGGGAGAGATGTGCTCACACATGTGTGAACACATTTCAGGAGATGGAATGTGTAAGATTCCATTTAAAGCCAAAGTGGCTTGTGTAAGAGAAGGTGTAAGCGCTATTTAAAGCCAAGGTGTCTTGTGTAAGATATCTTTAATGCTAAGGTGGCTTGAGGAAGAGGACAAAAGTCCTTTGGGAGGGAAAAGTCAAATGGGTAGAATATTCTAGGAATATGCCTTTTTGAAAGAAAATAGATAATTAGTAAATCAAATAAATTGATTTACATGTGCAACTTGACCAAGGTTGACTTACCTTAGGGTGAAGTCAAAAGCTAGAGGAATGGGGGATTAGTGTTAGGAGTTAATTAATTTAGGATTAATTAACTTAGATGAGATTAAGTGATTTTTGACACATGATTTAAATGTTTGAGTTTATTTAAATCAAATGAGAGGTTATTAGAACTTTAGGATTTTAATTAAATAAAATTGATCTATTTAATTAAAAGAAGAACATTAGGATTTAATTAAATAAAATTGATTTATTTAATTAAAAGGACCTTAGGATTTAATTAAATAAAATAAATATATTTAATTAAAAGAGGAATCATTAGGAAACGATGAAATATTCTGACAAAGTTCATTATCCAATTGAGGGAAAATTAGATAAATAAAGATTATTCAATTAATTGGTTAGTGTGGAAATGATTAAGGAAGAATTGGTGTTAGTAAATCAAGATCAAGTGCACGATATCAATCAATATATTTTGAGTGTCTACAGATACCATGAACAGGGAAGATGAGCGATATATCTCAGTGAGGGGTAGAAAAAACAAGAACTCATCCCCCTCAGAATCACAAGGGGGTTACCACGAGAAGGAAAAAACAATATTGTTGCTCTAAGCATTGGGGTCAAGGGAGGCCCTCTCTAGAGAAAAGTAGGGAGAGGGATTGCAAGAGAGATATTGTAGAGGGTGTCCAAAGACTCTTTTTGACTTGTGCTCAAAGAGCACTCCCTTCTCATGCAAATGAATATCATTTCTTAGAATATAAGGGGGTTAAACAATGTGCATAAGCATGACCTTTTGAAGAACCTTATCCAAGATCATAAACCGGATATTTTGTTGATTCAAGAATCTAAAATGCAAGCTGATAAATTGGATGCTTTGAAGAACTATTTTTTCAAGGATTATGGATTTCATGGGGTTAGCTCAAAATGTGCCTTGAGTGGCTTAGCTACTTTTTGGAACTCTGGATTGGTTAAAGGTATTTTGATTATGGATGGTTTCAATCATGTGGACACTAGATTTGTTCATCTTTGAGACAATTCCTCTTGGTTTATTTATAATATTTATACTCCTAACTTGAAAAGGGCTAAGCAGAGGATTTAGGATGAGATTGGTTCTTTATGCTCTGTATTTTTGAATTCCCCTTGGCTAGTCATGGGATATTTCAATACTCCCCTATTTGATAATGAGAAGTTGGGTGGATCATAGGTCCACCCTGACAACTACCTAGAGTTGATCATTTTTATTGATGATAATACTCTCATCGATGTGGACCTAATGGGATCTAGGTTCACTTGGTCTAATAGAAGAGTTGGTTCTAAAAATATCCAAGTTATATTGGATCGAGCTCTTGTTTCGGCTTCGTGGTTTGTGTAATTTGCATGTTCTCTCCCTTCAATCATGAGGAGTGGTTTGAACCACTTCCCTATGTCTTTTTTCGATGATAAGGTTGGTGGTAGAAAATGCTTTCCTTTTTTATTTTAGGTTGTCTGGTTGAGGGACTCTAAGTTCATGATTGTATTAGGAGCTAGTGGAAAGTTCACATTGATGGTAGTGCAATGTTCAAAGTTGCTAAGAAACTAGATTTTATGAAGAGAAATCTTAAAAAGTGGAATAGGGATTCTTTTGGTCACATCTTTGATATTAAGAAGTCTCTCATCCAATGCTTGTATCTTTTTCACAAGGAAATCCAATTGAAGGGCCTATCAAAGGAGCTTCATTTGCAGGAAGACTTTCTCTTGGTGCATCTTCATGACATTGTTACAAAGGATTATTTCTAGAGGCAGAGATCTCAAGCCATTTGGCTCAAGTCTGGGAATCAAAATTCTATGTTTTTTCATCTTACTAACCTCGAGCATAAGTCATCTAACAAAATATCTTCCATCATGGTTGATGGGTCGTTTTTGACTGATGATGAGGTTATTAGGAGTGTTTTCGCTAGTTTTTTTTGGCATCTTCTTAGGGATGACTTAGTTTGGGACCAACATTGTGTGGAGGCTTCATTGGAAGTCATTCCTCAGCTTGTTCTAGAGCATCTAAATAGGAATCTGGTTGCCATTCCTTCCTAAAATGAGATCAAGGAGGTAATGTTTTCCTTTGAAGGTAACAAGGCCCTTCGGCTTGATGGCATCCCTTTTCTTTTCTTTCAATCTTGTTGAGATATTATGCTAGAGGATGTGATTAATGCTACCAAGGATTTTTTTGGATCTAGAAGATTATTTAAAGAATTTAATGCTACTTTCATTGTTTTGATTCCCAAGACTGCTGATGCTAATGGATTTGGGGATTTTAGACCAATCAATCTCTGTAATTCTATTTACAAGATCTTCTCTAAAGTGTTGGCTTCCAGACTCGAGAGGATTCTCCTTGATCTTATTTCTAAACATCATAGCGGTTTTTTTAGGGGCCAAAAAATCCTAGATTCTATCATTACAGTTCATGAGGTGGCCGACTCTCTAAATGCTAATCAGAAGCCAAGTTTTTTTCTTATGTTGGATCTTCTCAAGGCTTATGACATGGTTATTTGGAAGTTCTTATTGGAGGTTCTAGCTTGCCCTGGTTTTTTCTAAAGGTTTTGGCTTCTGCTTGGTTTTTTTCTAGGGGTAACCAAGGGTAACCCTTGGCCTACAGGTTGTGGGGGTTGTTGAGGAATGATATTGGCAAGTTCTTGGGCATAGAGGCACTCCCATTGGGAAACCAGACCAATCACCGTGCATAAGTCGAGGCTACATTCATTAGCATTAAGTTTGTTCTGGACAAGGGCTACTCTAAGATTTAGGTGGAGGGAGATTCACTTAACATTATTAAATTCCTACGTGGTATCTAGAAGCCTAGCTAGACAATTGATTAGTTGATCAAGGATGCTATAATGATGATTAGATCTTGTGAGGAAACTTGTGTCACTCATATCCATAAAGAGGAAAACTCATTGGCAGATTAATTTGCTAATGATGTTGTCAAAATTAATGATTTTAAGGCATGGGAGGAGTACTCCCTCCTTCCCGAGGATGCTAAGGTTTTATTACGAAAATATGTATACGGGTGAGCTCAAATTCTAGATTGTTATTATCATTATTGTCTATATTATTGTCGCATGCTTTATGGGTTCTTCTTTGCTTGTTGGCTCTCAAACGACCATCTCTTTCCAAGGGTTTATGTTTATGGTGAATATGATCATGGGGGTAATCATAGCAGGATTGAGCCCCATTCTTGTGCAAGGTGGAGGAAGGATAGTAAAATTTGAAGGATTTTAGAGCATGGTAGTTTCATGTCTTTCCTAGAAAGGCTTCATGGCCATGATCCTAAGGCTTTGGCAGATTTTTTCAGCTATTGGTACAATCGTAAGTTATAGGTTAGGGGAATGGATTATGTGATTTATGATGATTTTATAGTTTCCATCATTGGTTTTTCATTAGTGGGTCACAAATTCTTCAAGGAGAGGAAGAGTAATGAGGATGCCATGGACCAGTTCTTTAAACATGATGAACAAAAGAAGCTAATTAAAATTCATTCTTGGGGCTACGAATGAACATCTCTAAAGAAAATTTGGGCTGATGTAGCTATAGACATCGAAATTTGGACACTTACATTTGTCCAAATTTATCCATTTTCATCTAAACATCCTCTTATTCGTATTAATTAGGTAATAATACTATTATTTAATTAATACCCTTAATCCCTCTTTAATCCCTAAGGTATTTAATTAATAATTAAATATGTTGCCCCCTTTACTCTCCTTTCCATCAAATGAATTAAATAAATATGACATTTATTTAATTCCTCACATGTCACATCCTTTTTCCTTAATCCTAATCCATCTCCTAATCCCATCATTAGGGATGTGCACATGGCTAATCCCTAATTAGGATGTGTCACATCCACCAACTTTTGTAAGTTGGCTCTTAATCTCTGTTAGCCACTAACTATATTCTAATCAATGATTAGTTAGTTGAATCAAGCCCCTTTTGGTCAACTCTCTCATTCCCTAAGGAATTTTTAATTCCTTTTTGTCTTCCCCATGTGAATTTAAAATTCACTTTTATTCCTCCAAGGAATCTCCCTCTTCCCCATGAATTTAAAAATCAATTTTTATTCCTCCAAGGAATCTCCTCTTCTCCATGTGATCATTGAGAGGTCACATCAGCCACATGGGTTAGGAACCTTCTATTATAATCACCTTGTCTTATCCAAGGTACTTCTCATCTTATCCTTAAGATACTCTCAATCATTGTGAATTTAAAATTCACTTTTATTCTCCCAAGGAATCTCCTCTTCTCCATGTGATCATTGAGAGGTCACATCATTCACATGCCAAGGTACTTGCAAGTAGCTCCATCACATGTCATATTCCACCTCATGTGTCCTTGTTACACTTCATCTACCACATGGCAAGATGTGAGGGTTTGTGAGTCCTCAACTCACCACAACCCTCCATCTTGACCATGGTGGCTCAATCCTAACCATTGAATTCTCTAGAGAATTCAATTTCCTCTATAAATACCCACCCTCTTCCTTCATTAAGGGAGCTAGAGACTTCATGCACCCAAATTATGATTATAATCCTTTCAAGCAGTCATTAAGCACTTTATTTGCATTCAAGAGCTCATTTTCCCTCCATTTTCCATCATCTATCCCTCTCATCTTGCATTGAAATAATTTTCCATCCATTTTCTATCACCTTGTCGTCAAGGAGCACATATTTACAGCTAAATCAAGGGTCAACCAAGGAGAGTAGCATAAGAGGTATAATTGTTTCACTATTTTTCATCTTTCTCTTTTGTGCTTTACTTAGACTAATCATTGAGGTGGTATTGTGTTCCTTTCTTTGCATTTTTAACTATTTTTTCATATTTAGGAGTAAGAAACGCATGCACACAGTAGCAGTGTTCATCATGCAGTATGTTACCTTAGATGGTCGGTTTACTACAATTTTAGGCTACCATTTCACTTTGTTGAATCATTTCAGATGAGGGTTATATATTTTGTTCCCTTTCTTTCTTTTGTCTTCATTGGAGGTGTCAATGTATGCTCATTTGAAAAATAGGAGGGTTTCAATTCTTCATGAGGGCCTCATACTGCTCATAATGGAGCATGTGAGAGCCTTCATTCCCGCTAAATTGATTAAAGCCAAGCAGAAGGATATTAGTGATGAATCTCTCTCAACTAGTTCTGATACCAGTGTAGTTGGTGAGGAGAAATGGAATGAAAAGGATGAGGGTGGGTCTTCATCCCCTGAAACGACCCCTTCTAAGAAGAGAAATAAGGGGAACTCCAAGGGGAAACATGTTGCTAAGAAGATTTTTTTATAGGAGTCAGAGTCCCATTCTACTGGCAATGACATGGATGTTGTTTCTGGGGGTTCCCAATCTAAGGGAAATATTTTATTTAATGGACAAGATTTTTTTGCGGAGGGTTGTAAGGAAGAGGGAATGCATGATAATGTTGGGCATAAGGATTCCAAGGAAATTCCACAAAGGACTTACAAGTGTATTGCTAAGATGAAAAAAAAGGTATTGAATGATGTTTTGAAGGGTACCTAGGACCAGTATAAGGAGAAGGGTGCTAAGAATACTCTTGTTGAAATTGATGACTCCCCTATTCGATAGACACCTAGTGTGGATCATTCTAGTGGAAAACTTTGCATGAAGAGGAGGGGATTAATTCAAGTCCTGGTAAGCCAAAGACACTAAAGGTAAACCCTCTTTCTGAGGATTTATCATACCTAAAAAATGACAACACTTCAATGTTCAAGCTTATGTACATGGCTTGTGCAAGGGCTTCTAGTACATTTAAGCTGGCGAATTGGGCACTATAGCAATTTAATAGGGTGAATATCAAGATCAGGGGCTTGAAAGAGAATATGAAAAATATGTCGAAGGGTACTTCCTGGGATATTTTGATTGAAATACTTGTGGACTAAGATAGTTTCCTTATAGATTTCAAATTCCTATGTGAGTAGTGCCTCTCTGAAATGGAGGCTAAAAGTAATGATAAAAACATAGACATCAAGAATCTTATGCAAGTTAGCCACAGTTCAGTCAAGAATAGAGTTGAATCACCGGAGGTCCTTTTTTTCAAGATAAGTGAGCTAAGGGAAGATCAAATTTACTTTGTAGAGCTGATGGAGAAGGACCAAGTTTCAAAGGGAAAGGGGAAGAAGGTTGGAAAGGATGAAAATAAAGGCCCTAACACAAGAGGTAAGGGTAACCCGAGGAAAAACTTTGAGGAGGAGAAGAAGGAACTAATGGAAATGGTTGAAATGCATCATAACTAGGAACTTGAGGTGGCTAACACCTTAAATAACATGAAATAGTGTCTCTTTTTGCATTTTGTTATTTTTCTATATTTTTTTGTTGTTGTTTTGCTACTAGTTGTTGTTGATGGATCAATGTATTTATCTAGAAGCAAATTTTCATCTTTTTAGTTGTAAAGGGTTTTGAGTCCCTTCAAAACTTGTTATTACCTTATAATAAAAAAAAAAAAAAAGCTAATAACTAGACCCATCAGAAGTATTAAATATACTTAGTTCAATAAAAAACTTTAGTGGAGTCATCAATTTTTTTGAAAAAGAATCTATTTAAGTAATTTAATCTTTGGGTCAAACCAATAGTTGAGTTAGCCATAGGTCAATAAGATTTTTGAGTTGAAATAGAGGTGGGTGAACTTATGACACCACTTCCTAAGAAAGTGGATGAATATAATTCAAACTCTGGTGAAAGTAAGTGCAAAATTCTCTACATGCACTTGTCAGTTCACTGTGCTCCAGGTTTGCATAACTATTCAATAGTTTCATTTTTGGTTAGAGAATATGTATAGTAGTATGATTGTACTTTTTATGTAGGACACAAAACTAGGTACTTAGATGAAAATACTAGAGGTTCCTATACTAAACTCTTTGTTTAAGGGTAGGGCCACTTCAAGTTGGAAGGTGTGTGAGGAATTGTTGGTCTATGGTTGGAGGTAAAACACTTGGATGATGCTCTCCCTCTTGCAGATGACTCACTGAGTCTTGAAAAATAGAAGAATAATCCAACTAAGTATATCCTAACCTTTTTCTCATTTATAAATTATGAAACTATTTACTTGATCATTAAACTTATATGAAAATAGTATTTGAGTAAATGTGTTACATTTACATGATGATAAGTTATGGTATTTCAATAATGAAATTTGATATGATTTCCTTTATGCAGAATGTAAATTGTGATATTAGAAAATAAATTTTTTACCTTTCTATTCTAATGGCATTGAATTATTTACTTCATGTATTAAAACCTAGGTGAAAACTAAAAGAGTATGGTTAGAGTTGTTACATCTTAATTTTTGAAGGGAAATAATCTTTTAATTTGGAATCACAATAACCTTCTATTACTAACTTAAAAATAATTTTCAACTAACTTGTTTTCCTTTGAATATGTCTCTTCTTTAGTTTGTCTCCCATTTACATATGTAATTTTATCTATTTTTTGTATTTATTGAACATTTCTCTTTCAGATTGAATATGTTTATTTGTGTGCAATTAGACATCATACTATAAATTTTATTTTGTAGGTTAAGTTAATGCAATTTGGAGAAATTAAGGGAGGATTGTTTTCAAACTGAGGAGTTGAAATAAATTTCTCAATCTCCTTGTTTAAACAGATTGGAATAATATCTTCATATGCCAAACCACACAATTTTTGTTTGATTGTAGGTTATACTTTTCATATGCCAAATCACATGAAAAAAATTACATAATTGACTAGAAAAGTATCAATGGGTCATTGTTATTTTCTTAAAATCTAATTTTATATTTTTTTGTAAAGTTTTAATATTGATTGGGGGTGATTCCCTCCCCATGGAGATTTCACCTCCTATAGGATCATAGCACCAAGGGGATATGACACCATGGGGTGCTAGCCCCATGGAGTCACCACCCATGGCTGACTTAGGTCGACATGGGGTCAATCCCCATACACATAAGGAATTTTTTTTAATACATATATTATTAATTTTAATTAATATAACTTTTATGTTATGTTTTATATCATCAATTCGTTTATTTTTTGATGGAGGTCATCCAAAAATTCTTTTTTGCTACCCGATATGGGAGCACAAGCCTTCTAGGGATGAACCTCTTTGGCTAATAGCCAAGGACTGGGGGCTATCCACTCTACCAAATTCACCCGGGGCATGATCCTGGCCTCATCCCTTTTATGGTGTCGGAGAAAATTCATATATATTTTTATTATATAATTTATATATATATATATATATATATATATATATATAATTTATTGCTAATATTTTTTTAACTATATATAAATATATATATATAGGATTTAAAATGAGTATAAATATATTTATATATAGATATATTTCTACTTATTTTATACATGAATTTGTAACATTCAAACCATTAATTCCAATTTTAAAATAATTATGTAAATATCAAATATAGAAAATTAATGTTTTCATAATGTAGATGTTCTTTTTTACAAGAAAGATTATAAATTTCATTAATAAAGTGTGGATGTAAAATAAATTCCAAAACTTTTGTCATTTATTTTAAGTATACTACAAGATAGAATTTGTTCTGATAGTTTCAATTATTCCTTACTATGTACATATAGACATAATAATCAAATACAATAAATTTCCTTCTTTAGTTGACTATTGTTTAGAAAACATGATTATTTATAATAAAACCCCTTACACTATTAAACATGGAGTTGTTGAATATTTTCTTTATGTCCTATGTGCATTTTAACCCATGAAAAAAATAGCTAAATAACTAGTTTTATAAGGTATATCATATTCATAAAATTTAAGCCTTAGCCACAAACACAATAATTACATTACACATAACTTCACTCGTGGAAACTTGAAGCTTTCCCTATCACATAAGGCTCGTATCTATTTTCTTTAAGATGTGAATTTGATGAACTCCCAATTAGCTTTCAACTTCAATATGTAAACCTGAAAAGAGAAATCAACAAAAAAATAATATGGTCAATAGCTCTCCACCCAATCATAGGGTTGTAACTTCAACCCACCATTGAGCTAGGGTCACATAGCTCTTCCTATGCACACATGACCACTATTCACATGGAATCCTTAACAAATTTATACCCTATAACATTTAAAATAACATACATTGCACATTATAACAATTTCCATTCACATGTTAAACTAGGTGGGATATCATAACCAATACAAACCCCAACACACATCCTACAACAATTATCACAAATGCTTTAACAAATATCACCATTCCAAACACTCCTTTACACATAAACAAGGATCTAACAAAGGACTAGACCTTACAAATATTTTTTCTATGCAATTGTGGAAGACTCTCTCCAATCTCTCTCTTCCATTTTCTTCCCCTTCACAATCATCCTCCTCTTCCCAAAAACTCAATAAAATGGAAAAAACTCCAAAACTATAAAATGGAACCACCCCCTCCACACTATGAGAGAGGAGTTATAAAGAAGAGTAAGAGATAACTTCCTTCCTCCAACTAACCCAACCAAATAACCACTTTCAAAATTTGCCACTTTTGAAAGTGGGACATAAAGGTGAGTCATAAACCCCCTTTTTAAGTGTTTTATGACAAAAATAAACTCCTAACCTATATACCCCATGAAACGTTCCAAATCATAAAATAAAACTTAAACCTCATAAAAGTGCATAAAATTACAAAAGTTTAAAACTCTTCAAGAAAACATTCAAAAGATAATTTAATAAATTTTCACATCAACATAAAATTCACATAACCAACACATTTCACCGTATTTTCCAAAAATACTTTAGTACTCCATATGAGTCTAGGTCTATTGTTACACTAGGAAGACACAAAAGTGGTTATGTGATCTAGATTTCATTGGAAAAATTCACACATTTACTCAACTAAAAACTATCAGTACAACACATGAACAATAATAGCCAAAGGAATTGTCATATTTAAAATAAAATTTCAAAAATATTAATTGACAAGGAAGTCAAATTTAATAATCATCACAAGTAAACATTAGCATATCAAATCTCATTTCTCGCTTCTCTCCTCCGCCTACATTTAAACTGTCTACACACATGGTATACTTTGTGTTGGGGGTAACCCACGGTCCTCCCTTGTCCTCCCATGACCTAATTCTCGTCTAGATTCATGCGGGCTAATGTCCCTTGAGGGCTACTCCTGGATTGTCTATTTTTGGTACTCCCATGATTTTTGGTCTACTTGGGGAACCTGTGATTTTGGAATTGTCTGGTGAGAATTTGTCGGTGGTCTCTATCCCCCCAAAAGTTAAAGGTTGGAAGAGTGTGTTGAATAACTCTAGTCAGAATTATAAGATTCCCTCTCTTCACTCTGAAGAAGAGATCACTACTTCGGGCATTGACTTTGTTATCCCTAAAGTTATGAGTGATAGGATTGTCTCCTCAATGGATAATACTATGGTGGGTCATTTCCTCTCCTTTCCCCCCATAGTCGATATGGTAAAAATATGGGCTTCATCTAAATGGTGTCTCAAAGGAAGTGTGGACATATGTTCTATGGTGGATGGGATTTTTCTCTTCAAGATCACAGCCTTGGAAGACTTAATCTCAGTCCTCTCCTCTGGCCCTATGTCATTGGAAGTCAGGTTTTTATATAGTAGTTGATCTCAATAAGTCGGCACCGGTGTGGGTTTGTTTGTCAGGTCTACCCCTTGAATACTAGGAGTCTAGGATGAATACATATTCAAATGTATTGGGGAATCCTTGGGATAGTTCATCACTTTGTACTGCATTACCAAGTCCAAATCTAGTTTAGTATTCACCTATTTTGTGTCAATATTGAAGTGCATAAGTCCTTGCCTAGTTTTGTGAAGCTCTTTTCTAAGTTTGGTTCCTAGACCCAACAAGTTTGTTATGAGAATTTCATAGTCTACTGCCAAAAATGTGGTAAATCTAGTTACCTAATCTCATATTGTAAATCATCATTAAAACAACTTCCTAACCATAGTGATTCTAGAATTGATAACCACTACCCTTTCGAAAATGACATTCTGAAGATTGTTGACTCCCTAGTCAAGTTTGGCTCCCCTAAGTTGGTTGACTTCCGAGTCTATTTTGATTTCCTCAATTCCAAGGAGAATGTATCCTTTGGGGACTCGGTCCTAGTTCCTGCTACTCCTACTCTAGTTGGTGACTTGGATCTTCCTAGTGTTGGGGTGTTGGGGGTTCCCCTCTTACATGGCACTCTTTACCCTAGCCTGGTGTGGTGGGTTGTTGCTAAAGAAGGTGACATCTTGAAGTATGTATGGTTTAACACTATTGATAATTGGTGAAGAAGGTGAAATCTTGGAAGAAGAGGATTTAAAAGAAAAAGTTGAGTCAGTTAAGATGGATTCTTTGGGTTTGACTCAAGAAAAAACAATTGACGAGGAGTTCTAGTCAACCCTAAAGAGAAAGGGGAAATAGAGGAAGGTGGATGTGGGTTGTGACTCTGAACTTGGTAAGCCCAACTAGCGGTAGGCTAGGAATAGGGAGACAAAAAAAGAGATTTCCATAGGTAAATAGAGGACATTGGAAGTTTCCTCAAAGAGGGTCAAAAGTGAAGGTATTATCTTGGAATGTGAGAAGGCTAAATAACTCTCACAAATAGTTGGCATTGAAAAGCTATGTGATGGAACATAGGATGGATGTTTTTCTACTACAAGAAATCAAAATGAAGAAAACAAACTTTGATAATATAGCTAAGTATATTTGGTTAGGTGCCCTCTTCTCTTTCAATGATGTTGATGGGGCATCTAGTGGGCTTGATGTAATGTGGAATCCTAATAGGTTCACTGGTTCTAAATTTTTCCAATGCCGAAATAGTGTGGGAGTCAAGTTTTCTCACCCAAGTGGCTCTTGGTCACTTATCAATGTCTATGCCCCCTACCAAAGGAATAATAGGAATGCTTTTTGGAGGGGTCTTATTGATTGGATTAAAAATAACAAGGAGTCACATTGGTTGGTGGTTGGAGATTTCAACTCTCCTTTGTATCCTTTACAAAAAAGTGGAGGGCTTGTGGACTACTCTAACAACATGGTTGATCTAGAATTTTTTTTGAGTAACACTGGCTTGATTGACATTGACTTGATGGGCCAATCATTCATGTGGACCAATAGGCACCTTGGGGATGATTTGATTTAGGTTAGACTTCACATATTTCTTTGTTCTCACAATTGGATGACTCTGCTTAGTGCTAATTTACTTGACCTGCTATGTATTGTCTCTGATCATAACCCTCTATTGTTAGTCATGAATGAATTGTTTGTTGTGGACCATTTCCTTTCCAGTTTCAGATTATGTGGAATTCCCATCCAAATTTTAGGAATAAAGTTGTTGAATGGTGGAATATCCCTGTACATGGCTCCCCCATGGTCAGGATTTTTAACAAACTAAAGCATGTCAAAGATATGGTGAAGGGTTGGAATAAGAGAGTTTTTGGGGATGTCTTCTGGAAAAAAAGAGCCTTAGGGGATGAGCTAAAGGTCATAGAAAAAATAATTGAAGAAGGGGATGTTAGCCTATTGACCTATAACCAAGAAAGAGAGAGTTGTATGGAATGGGAACAAATTTTAAAGGGGGAAATATTTTGGAAACAAAGATCTAGAGTCCAATAGTTGCAGGAGGGGGACAATACCCTTAAACACAAGAAAAAGAACCAATTAACTAAGCTATAAAATGACTAAGGGGACTTGGTCAGTATGCCCACCCAGATTGGGATTTTGGCATCTAGATACTTTCAAAGGCTTATTTGGCTCCTGTTGAGGCTCCCAATTTGATAATGAACAACCTGATACTAGACCCTCTATTGGCATATGGATTCTGGAGATTGTTCGCATTGGATTTTAGTGTTTCCATTGATAGCAACCTAACTCATTGATTTGGTCCAAGCTTCAGTATTTATCCATACCAAGAGACAGAGTGAAGAATAGGGTATCCGACTGAAGTTGAATCTACTTGCACTACCAGTTTATTAGTTCAAGTTGTGGATTTTAGGGAATGTTGTTGGGCATCTGGAATATCTTACTCTCAAGTTTTGTGCAGTCGCATCAAGTGGTGTATGAGTTAGGAGATTCGGTTGACTATTTTTTTTTGTTTATCAATGCAGAGAGCTGACTTGGTAAATATAATATGTTACAGATGTTTAAGGAGTAATTGTTTAAATGTTTTTGTGTTCAAACATGTTAATTTGGGTCCTCACTAAGCTATGACTCACTTTGGGTGATGCGCATTGAAATTCATTTGTGGATTTAGTCGATGGATACAAATTATTTTATGTTTTATTAAAGCCGACATATGGTTGATTAAATCTCTTGGTGCAGATATATATAAGTGATTGATTATATCATTTTGAGATAGATGTGAAGTTTTTTGTTGTGTTGATACAAAATTCAGAATGACAGTTGTGTGATTTTACTTGTGCATATAATATTTGTGATGTGAGTTGTAGCAGAGCAGAGAAAAAGAGTAGAATTAGACAAAAGGTCAAGAAATCGAGTAATGTGCTTAATCAGAACCATAATCAGGTATGAGAAGATGCTATTCCTCCAGTTCAATCCTTCAGATGCACTTAATCTAAATGTTTTGTAAGGTAGTGAGCCTTTCTATTTTGAGTAGTGAGCTCTAGGCAATGTGCCTAAATGTAAGTGCATTCCCATTTTGTAAGACTTATATTTGATTACTCAAATTGTGGATTGACCTCCACCATATTTTTTCCCCTAGTAGGGTTTCCATGTAAAAATCCTTTTGTTATGGTGTTGTGAATGATTTCTTTGTGTTTTTGCATATTTCTTTTAGTTCAATGTTGTAAGTGGTTTAAAGATCAGATTAATAAAGTAAAATTTTGTAGAACATTGGTTCACCCTCCTTCTCAATTTTCCCTAATTCCAACAATTAGTATCAGAGCCTAGTTCCTCAGAAGAAGTTTACCAGCTTGAGGTGGATCTTGGAATGTAATGGAATCTGGTAGTCTTCAATAGCAGCTTGTGGTGGCACATGATGATCTTGATGAATCCGAAGAAGAAGTCTGGGAATTCAAAGAAAATCTTAAGGATGCTGAGAAATTCATTCAGACATTGAAGGATCAAATTTTTAACTCCAACAAGAATAGAAAGGATATATGTGATTAGATTAAGCAAAAAGAGAGAAAAATCATGGATGATGTTCACCTGAATCAAACCTTGAAGGAAATAAATGAATAATGTGAAAATCTTTCCAGAGACAATGCTACCCTAAAGCATGAGATGGAATCTATGGTGATGAAGCTGACTAAGGAGATTGAAGAAATAAATAAGAATGAGGAGAATATTGCTCAGTCCTTCAAAGAAAGATTTGATGAATGCAGAAGAATTAATGGAGAATTTATTCAGTTGGAGATTGAACTACAACAATCCAGAAACAATCAAGAAGAGCTTGAAAATTAGATTATTATTCTAAGGGATGAACTTGCTATTGCAAATTAATACAAGGAGAATTTCAAGATTAGTTCAAGGAATATTATGCAAAGGAATCAAATGAACACAACAAAAAGGCATCCGGTAAGACAAACTAATGCTCAAAATTTTAATGGATACTGTTTTTCTTGCAATAAATTTGGTCATATGGCTGCTTAAGGTAGAAGTAAAATGAAATTGAGTGATCCATCACTTTCTGGTTAGTGTTTCAATTGCAATAAGATTGGTCACAAGTCAATTGAATCCATAAATGTGTCAAAAAACTCTATCAGTAGAAGGAATATTAAATTTTATACCTCTAGAATATTTCGGCATATTGCTAACAATGTAGATCAAGAAGAAATCAATGGAATGATTGGTCTAGACAAGGAAATGTTGTGTGTTACAATTGCAACAAATATCGTCACATTGCAAGATTTTGCAGAAAAAAAAATATAGATACAAGAGGTCTGACCTACAAAATCAGAAATACACAAAAAGATAAAGGGAAAGTAACTGTAGATGAAATAAGAGATCACATGAAGAAGACATGGGTAAGGAAGAAGGAGTTTGATGTAGGAAATGGTTCTGTATTGGAACCTACTTCCGATAATTTCTCTGGGAATTTATTTTAGGCCATTGTCCAAGGGGGATTTTTTCAAGAAAATCCTTTTTCCCCTATCTGTAGTTGGTACTGAAATGTGAAAATATTATCAAAAGTTGTATTAATGATCTACAGATGCATTGGAAAATACTCTCAAGGAAATTCAAGCAATTAAAGGTGCACAAAAGAATTTTTCTCTTGTTGACTGAGAAAGCAGGGTATCTGAAACACCTAGGGAAAAAGAATTTATTACAAAAAAAAGTTAGGTGTGCAATTTATAAAAAGGAAGTTGAAACCATCATTTTCCACTTTATTTTGAAGAAAAGAAGAAGGAGAGTTCTCTGCAACAAAATTTTGAAAGCAATTCGGCGGCAAAACCCTAATCCATTAGGTACTCCAGTTATATTAAGAAATTTTCATTTGGTGTATGAACTTATTCAATAGAAACAAAACATGAGTTCGGAAGGAAAAATGGAAAAAATCAGAGGAATGATCAACCTGGATGAGTATAACAATGAGAAGATTAGAGCCGTAAGAAAAAAGTTGTCGCCTGATGAATTGAAATGGCTACAAGAAGCTAAACACAAAAGCTTGGACATTTGGAGTGAACTTCCCTATTTCGAGAATGTAGAAATAATTAATCTTATTCTGAGTAGATTGAATGACGACACTCTAATTCTGAATAAACCCTACCATATCTCAAAATAAGTGATTGGAATTTTAATTGGATTATGCAAAGTTGAGGATATATCGAGGAAGAAGTCAATCTGAAATAAAGAAGTTGAAACCCTAACTAGAGTTATTGGATATCAAAGGGCATTAATAATCTCGACAATTAGAGATTTAGTGACCAAGGTACATTACGCATGGATTATCCTACAAAATATTTTTCAAAAATAGAGATGGTGCAACTTCGGTAGGTGTTGTTTACATTTCACACAGGATGATAATGGAAGATCAAGATTTTGACCTTTACAGATTACTAAAAAATCAACTGATGGAGAACGTGCAATTGACAAAGATGATAGATTACCCTTTCAGGTTTGCTGCTTTGGTTATATTTCTTGTGATGTACTTTCTAAATTTCTTACCAATGAAGAACAATGTAATATGGAAAGAGAGTGAACCAGTGTGAAAACAAATTTACATAAACTCTAATAGTTTGGCAAACTATGATCAAGCATGTGAAAGTTTCTTTAAAGGTTTTCTAGGAAATTTTTTCTCAATTGGTATTTCCCTTTTGGTAAGGGCACTTGAAGTTGGTTCCTCCTCCTGTGAGATGGAGAAGAAGAAGAAAAGACCTAAACAAATTTATGTATGTACTCCTTCAACATGCAAGACTCCAAGAATTGAAGGAAAAGGAAAAGAATAGGTGATTATAGATATATCAAATGAAGAATCAAACAAGGAAATTGAGGACACATCCCAAGGAAAAGAACTACAAATAGCCGAACTAGAACAAGAAAAGGCTATGACAAAAGAAAGTGAAGAGGAAGATGACTTAACCAAATAAAAACTATTACAACTTATTCATGAGGAAGATGTAATACAGAAAATTGAAAACTTATGGTCTATCATACCTTCATATGAGCAGGACATGATTCTGAACATACTAAGTTCTCATCTTGTGCACAACCATATTAAATTGGAGAGTCTACAAAATACATTTATGGAATAGATGATTGAATGCATCAAGGAAACCATGGAATCTGAGTCTCAAAACAAGGAAGAAGAAGAAATAATTCTACACCTAAAGAAGCAGTATAGATTGTTTCACACCAAGCTAAAAAAACATGAATCGACTAAGGCAATGCATAAACTCAGCAAAGAGCATTTACAACTACTGTCTTTGTTGGCCTCGTGCAATCGACAAGTACAAAGAGAAGCTGGAAAAAATTAAAAATTGAACTGACAAGTATTGGACAAAAATTTAACATGTTCTAGGATCAAGATGGTGCAATCAAGAAAAGGATTCAAGAATTATAGACAGAGCATACAAATGCTCAAAACACTAGACATAGGATTGTTGACACCTTTTGGAAAGTGAAGGACATAACAAAATGAAGACTAGAACAGTTGATTGAAATACTGAGGAAAGGAGAGATATTGGAAGAAACCATCACTATTCTGGAATCCTCATCAAGATTATCAACTAGGCATATGAAAATAGAAGAATGATCATAATCACCGGGATTGCAATAGAAGCATGGAAGAAGTTTCTTTCAGAGATGAAGGAAAAGTACAAAATAATTTTCTAACTCAAGTAGCGGATGTATGTCTTCAAATTTTGAACCAGTTTTTGAACTAGTAAGTTTTTGGTCATAGTCCATAAGGGATTACTGTAGTAAAACTCTTTTTTGGTTTTTCATTGATGTCAAAGGGGGAGAGAGAGCAGTGAAAAATTCCTTACCAAACTTAGGGGGATTTGTGTCAGTTATAACTTTTTGATGTCTTAAAAGATTGCAGTATGTTGGTTCTGACACTTAGTCATTTTTCACTAAGTGTTATCATCAATGCCAAAGGGGGATATTGTTGGCATATGAATTCTGGAGATTTTTGGAATATGGATTTTAGTGTTGTCATTGATGGAAAGCTAACTCATTGACCCGGTCCACACTTCAATATTTATCCATACTGGGGGACAGAGTGAAGAACAGGATATTCGACTAAAGTTGAATCCACTTGCACTAACATTTTATCAATTCAAGTTGTGGATCTTAGTGAATGTCATTGGGCATCTAGAATATCTTACTCTCAAGTTTTATTTCATCGCATCAGTTGGTGTACAAGTTAAGAGATCCAATTGAAAAAAAATTTGTTTATCAGTGTAGAGAGTTGACTTGGTAAATATAATATGTTGTAGATGTTTAAGGAGTAATTTTTTAAATGTTTTTTTTGTTAGAACATGTTGATTTGGGCTTTCACTAAGCTATGAATGAATTTGGGTGATGCACATTGAAATTAATTTGTGGATTTAGCCGACAGATGGAAAATATTTTATGTTTTATTAAAGCTGACATATGGTTGATTAAATCTCTTGTTGTGGATATATATAAGTGATTGATTATATAATTTTGAGATAGATGTGAGGTTTTTCATTATGTTGATACAAAATTAAGAATTAAAGTTGTGCAATTTCACCTATGCATATAATATTTGTGATGCGAGTTGTAGCAGAGCAGAGGAAAATTGTAGAATCAGACAAAAGGTCAAGAAATCAACTAATGTGCTTAACCAGAACTGTAATCAAGCATGAGTAGATTCTATTCCTTCAGTTGAATCCTTCAGATGGACTTAATCTAAATGTTTTTTAAGGTAGTGATCCTTTCTATTTTGAGAGGTGAGCTCTAGGCAGTGTGCCTGAATGCAAGTGCATTCCCATTTTTTTATACTTATATTTGAGTACTCAAATTATGGATTGACCTCCATCGTGGTTTTTCCCCTAGCAAGGTTTCCATGTAAAAATACTTGTTTTATGGTTTTGTGACTGATTTATTTGAGTCTTTTCATCTTTCTTTCAATTCAATGTTGTAAGTGGTTTAAAGATCAGATTAATAGAGTATTTTTTTGTAAAACACTAATTCACCCCCCCTCTTAGTGTTCCCTAATTTCAACACCCACTCCCTGCCTCAATAATGAAGATGCTAATAATAGAATCCTTAGTGTTTTCACTCCTAAAAAAGTTTAAATGACTATTTTTAGTATGGGTGCCTATAAGGCACCTGGCCTGAATAGGTCCCCTTAGCTTTCTTCCAGATATTTTGGGATATTGTTGGGGTGGACCTAGTCCTAGATGCCAGAGATTTCTTCAAATCTGGTAAGATCCTCAAATAGTTGAACCACCCATTTATTGACCTGATTCCCAAGGTTGTTGAACCTTAGTAAATGATTGAATTTAGGCCCATGAGCCTCTGCAATACCATTTACAAGACTTTTTCTAAAGGCTTGGTGAATCGCCTAAAACCCCTTCTTGAAAAATATTAAGCCTTGCCCAAAAAGGTTTTTTTCCAGGTCATCATATCTTGGATGTCACCATAACCACCCATGAAATTTTACACTGCATGGACAGATGTAATAATGTCAGTATGGCTTTCAAACTGGATATTTCAAAAGCTTATGATAAGGTGCTATGGTACTTTATTCCAAAACTCTTGACTAAGTTTGGTTTTGACCGAATGGTGGTTAACCTTTTGATGGAATACATTACCATTGTGAGATACTGTGTTTTGGTTAATGGGCCCCCCTTTGGTTTCTTCAAAGCTAGTAGAGGTATCAAAAAGGGTAATCCTCTCTTGCCCTATTTGTTTATCATGGTCACATATGTATTGAGTAGGAAAATATCCAAACTATCATCGAAGGGCTCCATTTAGGGGGTTAAACCTACCTCTTCATTAGATTCTATTGTTATCCAACAATTCATTGATGATACAATACTCTTTGGGAAGGATTTTGTGATTGAAGCTAGAAAATAGAAAAGTTTCCTTAGTAACTATGTTGCTTTCTCTTGCCAATGTATAAATTATAATAAAATATGATTTATCTCTTCAACAACACTCTGGCTCTCCAAGCTCAATTGATTGGTGTCCTTGGTTGTGCTAGTGGATCTCTCCCTTTGGTGTATCTAGGACTACCCCTTATTTTTAAGGAAGTCACTTCTACCTTTTGGAACACTATTTTAGAAAGGATCCAAGGGAAATTGTTGGGGTGGAAAGGCTCCATTCTCAACCATGCTGATAAGATGCAACTTCTATCTATTTCTCTTCAAGGTATCCCCATCTAATTCTTTTCTATCTTTAAGATCCCCAGATATGTTGCTAAGAAGTTTGAAAAAAATAAAAGGAACTTCTTATGGTCCAGGACTAGGGAAAAGAAGAAATTTTCTCTAGTTAGTCGGGGAAAAGTTTATAAGCCTAAATCTTGTGGTAGGCTTGGAATCAAGAATGTCCAATGTACCAAAAAATCCTTACTGAACAAGGTTGGTTGGGACCAATTAAGGAATAAAAGGACTGGTGTAAGATCATGAATGTTAAGTATATGTACAATAGATACATGATTGAGTTTCTCTCTAAAGATCACCCTTCTAGATCTTAGGCATGGAAGAACATTTGCAAAATGCAAGGGTTGCTCAAGTCCGGGATGAAATGGAAGCTTGGAAATGGTAATAATATCATTTTCTAGGAAGACCCCTAGTTGCTTGACTCCCCCCTTTCACACTCTGATTTTAAAAATCTTATGAGACTGGCACAAATATTCTTTGGTAAGTACATAAGTAACTACCTTCTATTTGGGTGATAGGTGGTGGAAAGACTTTCTTCTTTGTTGTCCTTTGTCACCTAAATTGTTAAATCTGGCTAAGTCTCTGCAAGACTTGCTCTTTCTCACAAAATTACCTCTATCCAACATTGAGGATAAATTCTACTAGATCAAAGATAGGCAGGGTAATCTTTTAGTCAAAATGACTTACAATCTATTATCAGTTCAAGGTGTTAATAACGAACCCTAAAGACATGTCTATAGTAGGTACATGATTCCAAAAATCAATTTCTTCTGGTGGAAAACCTATCAAAATAGGATCCTTACTTAGGATAACCTAAGGAAAAGGGGATTCCAAATCCCTAATAAGTGTTTACTATGCAAAAGTAATGAAGAATATGTTGATCATTTATTACTACCCTTTTACTGTTGTTGTCTAGGAGCTAGCTTGTGAGAAGCTAGGGGTCCATTGGACTATGTATAGGGACATCAAATCCTTCATCTTGGTCTAGTCTAGTCCCTTCCAACATTCTATCCCTAAGGAGATTTGGAACCAAGTCCCCCCATCATCTATTGGTGCTTGTGGAAAGAGAGAAACAACTAAATATTCAGGAATATCGAGATGAGTCCTAAGGAGGTATTTGGTGTAGGGATAAGACTTGTTTCTAAAAATTTCTTGATTTACAATGGGAAAATCCTGGACAAAGATCCTACCCAATGGGAGATCAAAATGGAAAAATATTGGAACCAGAATCTTGAGATCAACTCCTTTGACAACTCTAAGCCCTAAGCTAGATAGGACACAGTTTGGAAACCCCTAGATTGTGGGTGGCATAAACTCAATTTTGATGGTACGACCAAGGGGAACCCGGGTAGGGATAGCATCAGGGGTATTATCAGAGATAGTAGGGGTAAATTTGTGGCTAGTTACTTGGGGGTATAGGTATTCAAACCTCCATGACTGCGGAAGCCAGGGCACTACTAAAGGGTGTCTAGTTAGCTATTACTATGGGGATAAATAAAATTCACATAGAATGGGATTCTAAGTTGATGATTGATTTTATCAAATTTGGTAGATTATTAGGGTGGAACACTAGAGATATCTTGTTAGGCATATATCACATGGTGTCAAAGTTGGACATGAAGATCTTTATTAACATCTTTCATGAGGGAAATCAAGTATTCGATGCCTTAGCTAACCTTGGATCCTATTGGATTGTTTCCAAGTGTTGAAGGGGTATTAGGAACCTATCATTGGAATGACAAGGTATTATCCTTAAGGAGCAAGGCACATTTGTTATCCATGATGTTATCTAAAATTATTATTATCAAGGCTTTATGGGTTGTCCACATATTGGTTCTTAGTGTGATGTGGAAAAAGATGGATGTTGAGGTGTTATTGACGTGGCAAAATTTGAAAAATGGGGAAAACTTGAGATGACAGAACTAATAATGAGGAGTGATGGTAGTTACAAGAAGTTAATGGCTAAGTGGGGTTGGGCCTTATGCAAATTTAATTTGAGGTCTTATCATAGCCTCTGTGTATCTTTACGAACTTTTAAATTTGATGTGACTAATTCTTATCACATGGAGTTCATGCTAAGTCCCATTGACACCACTAAAAATCTTCTAAAGATAAAAGGTAGATACTTAGGGAAGTCTAAATTTAGCCTCGCGACCATTTTTCATTAATACTTGTGCAATTACAACTTGGAAGGCAAACCAATTAAAGTCATGTTTTCTCGCAGACCTTTCTACTGGTGTTTAAACATTTCTAATAATGGGCCCAAGGAGATTAAATTTTTGGAAATAAATCCTAAAGTGTGTGATATGTAGATCATCTTGATTACTCAAATTCATCTTGGATAGCTAAAAAGAAGTGTTTTTGGGTGATCTCTCACAGTGACAAACATTTTATCTTTTTTCTGTTACAGGTGTCTTGGGTTTTCTGTGTGGAGAGTGGGGAGATGGGTGGTGACAAGGTAAGGATAGATCTAGATAATTATGATGAATTATGAAAGATCCTTTGGTTTGGTATATTTGTGTCAAAGGCGGGCTGGCATCGTTAATGGAATACTTGGTTGGTCATTACTCGAGGATGTTGATGCAAATCATGAGCTCCTAGAAAGACAAGAGGGTTACTATGGGAGGTATCTCCTTCAAGGTTAATGAGGAGGTAATTTCACAAGTGATGGGGCTCTCTTGCATCAAGAAGAAGTATCCTAAGAACACCAAGGCTTAGTACATTGAAAGCCTCAATTCTTTCTTTAAAGATAATGAAAAACCTGTCCGCTGCTAGTCTCGTTTCGAAAGACAAGCACTCCCTCGGTCATGGGACCAGGTTTGTCTCACTCTAATGAAGTATGTGATTTGGATGATAGACATAAGGTTATCTATTTTTATCACCTACCTCTTTTAAACCATCTTTGCCACAAAATTCTATTGATTTTTCCATTTTTCTTACTTATGAGTTTAGAAATTTATGTTGGAAAATATTTGGACATTGTTGTCCAAAACCCTAAAGAAACACCTCCCCTACCACTCCACCAGGGCCTCATCCTAAGGCTTTACCATTTTCATCTGGCTCTCTACCCACTCAAACCCATCTTTATTGTTCATATTGAGGAAGTCGAACCCCCTGTTCAAACCAATGTGAATCCCTCTTTGTCTGAGTCTAAGGGCCCCAAAATGAAATCCCCTTTGATGAATATTGAAACCCCCAAGCCTAAACCTCCTATCAAAAATAAAAAGGGTGGTTCAAGGAATGCTCAGTCAAAAGTTTTGACTAGGCTTTGTGAGCTCAAAGTTGCTCCCCACAAGACCAATAACAAACTAGCAGCTAAGAAAAAAATTAAAGAAGAAGGGAAAGGCCAGACTAAGCTTCTGGCTACTAACAATGGAGGGAAGAATATTGTGGGAAAATATTCCAAAGGGGACACTATGTTGTATGTTACTATGGAGTGGGGTTGGAGAATACCAACATTAGGAGGTCTAATAGGCTAGCAAAAGATAGAAAGAAAGTGCAGGTTAACGACATTTCCATTGATGAGGATCAATCTAGTAGTAAAGGTAAGAGGAAGGAGGAAGACACAAAGGAAGAGGAGGATGACTTCAGTGAAGTGCCTAGTCACTTTTCTGACTTCAACAAGATGCTCAAAGATGATTCGACTACCCAGTACTTAGTCCCCTAGGCTATGGAAGATGATAAGATGAAGACCATGGAAAAAGTGGAGGTTTATAGTATGTTGTTGGAGCAGGAGGAGAAGCTTGAGAAGAAGTTCAATAGATTGACTTAGTTCACTATCAAGTTAGTCCACCATGCGACTGGTGTAATACCCCTCCATTTTGATTCTTGTTCAAGTTGCTTTATGCTATGTTTGGTTGCAGTTACTTTGATACCGGATACATTTCGTTATAATGTTTTGATTGCTACTATTGAGCGACAACATGATTGTGGGATGTAGTTATCTGATTATTGTTTCACTTGCATTATGGATTAATGATGTTGTAGAGTTAACATGAGATGTTATTATGAGATTATTAGAATTATGATGGAAGTCTCAGTTTCGATGAGTGTTTTGGTGAAGAGGACGGTTTCGCATCACTCGCTTGTGAGCGCCCTACGAATCCGTAATTTCTGCTTCACGGTGTGCATTATATGTTGGATATATTGTATGATGTTGTTTACTTGGTTGCAGGATTGTAGGTACATGACATCGACTCCACCTGGTTTCATAGGTTTGAGCGTGTCGATCCAACGGTTAAGTTGAACGAGAGATAGTAGCTAGGTAACATGTGTCAAGTCTATACCCTAGCCTTAGTGTGTCATAAGTTGTGTGTGTCGAGTCATTGTCTGTTTTACTTTGATGTTATTTAATTCTGAAGCATTCTTGATTTGGAAATAGATATTTAAAATAATTGCATTTAAATTATGTTGATGGTTATTTAATTTAAATAATGCAATGTGGATAAAAGTTTATATTTAAATTAATTAGTTATATTTAATTTATTTAATTAATTAAATTTGATCCAAGGGGTTGAATTTAGTTATTAAATAATTAAATTAATTAATTAAACATGATGCAAGAGAATGAAAGGAAATAAAAGAATTATAATTAATTTTGGAATTTAATTCCAACGTGTGGGAATTAAATTAGAAATTGTAATTAAATGTTTATTTGGAAAATTAGTTGCAACTTTAGAAATTAATTTATTATTTGAAATTGCATTAAATTGAAAGTGGGTTTTTGAAAAGTGAAATTGAAATTGAAATTGAGAATTGAAAGTGAAATTGAAATTGAAATTGAAATATCTAATTTGCATGTAATGTGAATTAGGGTTGAATTAGGTATTTTTGATTTATAAGAATACATGTTTTAATTTTATGGCAAAAAAGTTTTTAGGAAAATTCATTTTTACAGCAGGAAAGAAATTTTGAAACATTTGCACAAGGGTTTGAAGAAAGTTTGATTGTAGAATTGATTGAAGGAAAGATTGTTTGCATTTGTTGGATTTTGGATTGGATTCATTGGAGGATTGAAGAAAATTCAGGAAATCTTTGGAGGAGGCTTGCATCAAAAATTCATCTCTTCCTGTAGCTTCTTGTACCAGGTTTTCCTCTTTGTATTTTATTGTTCTTGATTGTTTTTTTTTTAAATAGTAGTGATTAAAGATTTTTTTGTTAAATCTATTTTAGAAAATAAATTTGATGTTAGAAGAAAAGAATTAAACAAATTTATAGCCTTTGCTTGTGAAAATTCTTGAGTGAAAATTGTGAAAACCTTAGTTGAATTTAAATTATTTGGAGAGATTGATTTTATTGTTATTGAAATCAAACATAGTGATTGAACAATGCATTTAGAATGTTTTTAGAAAATGAAACTTTCTATTTATTATCAAAAAACGGATTTTAAAATCTGCAGTATAATTATATTTTTAAGGTAAAATGGTCTGATTACGTCGCCTATAACTTTACTTTCACAAACTGGGTTTTCAAGAAATTTAAAGGGTTTTTTCATTTTGCAATTTTCTTACTTTTGCCCAAAAATCGTAAATACCCAGATCGTAGTTTTTGAGTTATGTTTGAAACATGAGACAGCTTTTAAATTATTTTTCCATGGCTGTTCTGAAAATAAAATATTAATATTTTATGTATTGTTATTATAATATTAAAATATTATTTAATAATATTTTATATTATAATTTATAATACTAAAGTATTATATTTATTTATATTATTTTAAATAAAATTTGTATATTAGATTAGTTGAATTAAAATTATAAACATATGGGAAAATTATTGTTTATTTTAAAATGGCATATAAAAATTTAAGTGAAGGAGTTAAATATTTGATTGAAAAAATGCATAATTTAAAATTGAATTGTGGAATTTAAATCCATATGTAAAAGGTCCAATTATTAATTTGATTTAATTGAAAAAATATATTTATATTTTGGAATATTGATGATAAAGGATATTTTTATTTTGAATTAATCAATTTGATATTTTGTAAAGAATAGAAGATATGTTAAGGATTAAATATATTTAAATATATTAATTTATATTTAGTATATGTATATTGAAGGTATTTATCCATTTGAGAGAATAAATAATATTTTATATTATTTTATTCTGTTGTTTGCAAATTGGGTATTAGTAGTGTTCTAAAAGAGATAATTAGTATGTGTAGAAAATGTATAGGGAAAGATATTTAAATTAATTGAAGAATTATAAAAATATTTATATTTAAATATTTGTTTTAATTAATGAGATTTAATTAGAAACCATATGAATGCGTGGTCAAATAGATAAGCCAAAAGATGTTTTTATACATTGATGAAATTGCATGTTTTTAAATGGATAGTTGAAGAAATATAAACTCTAGATAGAAAATTGAAAAAGATTGTTTGCAATAGTGCTAGGTTGCATTAGAAGTAAATTTAAGAATTAACTATATTGAAAAAGGAAAATAGTTATTATGTTTTATTTAGCTCCATAGAGTAATCTAATCATTGTGAATGAAATATTAATGGTGTCTATATAATATGGAGCATATATATATATATATTCAGTATAAAATTCATTATCGTATTTTATTTTAAATGAGATGCATGCAATGTATTATTGAATAGAGATTTAAAATGGATTGATTAGTGTATATGGAAAATAGATAAAGAAACAATATGTTATTATATTAAAGTGATTGAATGTTTTAAATAGAAAATTGTATGAGATGTAAGATTTGGTCAGGAAATGGAAAAAGTTTACTTGCATAGATTTGTGTTGATTTAAAAGTAAATTAAGAAGTTTTATTGATGAGGCAATCAATTATATTATTTATTAATTTCTATTTGAATTATTTGAATCATTGTGATTGGATTATTAAAGAGGTATGGATTTAGTATATCCAAAAGTAGTATCTTCCTCATGATTATCTTAAATAATTTAATTCTCTGTATTCAGTAAAAGGAAGTAAGTTTAATTATTTTAGATTTCCAATAATGAAAAGGGAAATAGAGGTTATGATTATTTTAGATGATCTAGTTATCATGTCTTGACTTTGTCAACACTATCTATTGAATGAGTATGGATTTAGGAAATCCAAATATTAGATTTGATTGATGACTTGAATGCTTTTGTTGCTATGTCGTCAAGTTGCACTGTTGGTTTTGGGATTTAGTGTTAGTCCTAAATTATAAGTCTTCCAGAAGAACTTAGAGGATAAGGGTTGTTGAATCTTTATGCCATCCAGTTGTTTTCCCTTGGGTAGTGCATGTTCAGTTTTACCTGATTTTTATGAACGGGGATGTTTGCACCTCCTTGGTTTAGGAGCGGATTATGGGATCCGTGTCTCCTTGTTATGTGGTTTCATCTTGTTGCCTCCTGTGAAAGGAGTGGACTATGTGTTGTTTCTTCCAAGATGTTTGGAGTGAGTTTCTATTATTTGTATCCTCCTTGTGTTGGAGTGGATTATGATGTCTAGTTGGTATGCACTTGTTGTTCCCTTGGTGGATTGTTTGGATGTGTGTTGTCGAATAGAAGAGTGGCTTCTGTTAGGCGCCAGAGCCCAAAGAGGTAAACTGGATAACCTTCAGGAGTGATTTAAACAAGTGATAATTAAAATAATGTACTTAGAAGATTAGGACTAACTTCACATTAATCAAGATAACTTAATCCTCACTCATAGACACAAGGGCTTGTTTAGACTTGGGATGAGTGAGAAGGCCTGGAATGGCAAGATCAACTATTTTGTCCTTGCGAGAGGTAGTTGATTCCGCATGAGTGAGTATGAGTGTCGGGATTCAATTGAGGCCACCAGAATTACTTGTGTCGGAGCCTATGAAGAATGCCCAGAGGAGATCTCATGACAAACCTTGTGATGACACTCTATCTATGACAACTGTTGTTAATTATTTTATGTGTATGGTTATTGGAACATACTTGATCTACTTTATGTCTGGAAGCAATGTGACCTATGTCAGTGATGTTGGAGTTGTACTTGTATTGTATTTGATTTGTACTTGTATTGTACTTGAGTTGTATTTGATTCGTACTTGTATGGTGAATGAGTTGTACTTGTTAATTCATTTGGTTGGTTATAACAGTATGAGTTAGTATGAGTCTGCCTTTGGTTAGTGGTTGTAGATCTTAGTCCATGTTACTTTGTTACTATCTCCTAGCATGGGGGGTGGGCCTTCGGGTACCACATTGGTTGGGTGGAACATGCACCAAAACCGTTGGGTCCCCATCGATCTTCAGTACTTGGTGGCGAGACATCCTGATGGACAGCTCACGGTTCTTGTTGTAATTACTTGCATTGTAATATTTTAACTTGTATAAGTTATTTTATCCCTTTTATGTTTATGAGGTGAAATTTTGTAATTGTAATACATTTGTGCTATTGTCTCATTCTGGAATGAGTGATGTAACTATTGGTTTAAGATAATGTTTATGAGATTGTACCTTGGTTGTTATCTTATTATGTTATGTGGCTTTCTTATGATGTATGATGTTTATTTCATAAAGTTCATAAGGCTATGGTTATATGTAATATGTATGTGTGGGTTTAAGTAATCCTAACCTTGTAGCCTTAGAGGTTGTTGTTAATTAGTAAGTGAATGTGTATGTTAAATGCACTTTATAAAAAAAAAATTGGTTCGCTTAAGATATTAATTGCAACTTCCTTTAGGGTTACTTGGCGGGGCATTACAGCTGGCACCCTCTCTACTATTCTTAAAGATGAAATGGATAAGAAGGATATGGAGGAGGGCCCCAACTAGGTTGAAGAGGATGTTATTAACCTCCTCTCTCATAATTGGGGGGGTGCTAGTTAATCTGTTGATGTTGTGTCCTATATGTTGGGTCATTGTTTTATTGATTGTTTGTCTATTGTGTTAGAACCCAAAGCTTTCCCTCAAGAAACGAAATGATTTTCCCATTTTGAATTAAATATTTCACTATCTTTTCACAAAAAAATCATTTTATCATTCATATTTCTTATCGTCATCTGCAAAATAAAATTTCATGTGTTATACCTGTGCCACAGTATTTCCTTTTATATCATTCACCGCTTTACCGCGGCCTTTTGCAAAGTGGCTCCCGATATAGAAGTGAAAGTTGAGCATAGTCATGATAAGAGCTTATCGCTACACTGCAGTCAGTCAAACGCAAGCCAAAAGTTTCATAGTGGAGAGTTAGCATAGTTGACAACGGTTATCGCTATACCTCTGGTGGTTAGAATGGAACCCGCGGTGGCACGATGAACGGCTAGCACACAGTGGAGTGACCGACGGAGGGCTCACTGTGGTACCGCTGGTGGTCTAAGCATAGACCGCGGTGACCGTGGTGGTGGTTAGAAACTGGCAAGGAAGCGGTTTGAATGGGTTACTGCACTACCTATGGTCCATTTATAGAGTCGACAGGGTTTCACATTTTTTTGGAGATTCCACTGGGGCAAACCAAAGCAATCCATTTCATTTTCCTACTTTTGGAAAAGTAGGTGGTGACTCTGTTTTAATTTAATATATAATGCATGGATGTTTTGGAGCAGTAAAATTTTGTCAAGATGTTAGGAGCAGAAAGAAGACACCGGTCAATGAAAGATTTTGAAGAAATGGAACAACAAAGGTTGTACTAGAAATGAAAAATACGACAAGTGGAACAATGACTATTGTAGTTGAGAGCCTAATGTGTTCCAAATACATCACTAAATAGGTCATCATACATTGAGAATGAAGACACAAATACCAAGAGATCTTGGACACCACAAGCACCACATGATACAAATGAGTACCTCCACAATGGAGGTAATGTGCTCTATTCACAACATAACACTTAAGCACCACAATGATTACATTAAATGAATATTCATCTTCCATTTCCCGAAAAAAGATCAATGATCTACCAAAACCCATATGTTCCTCCAAATTTTGTCTCAATTATTGATAAACCATATAACTTTAGTAATGTCCAAGGCTACCCAAATCCTTACCCCTACAATGAGATAGAACTGCTAATACATATCCCTAAATTTCATGGAGAATGGGATGAATCAACTTATGAGCATATGGAACAATTCTGGAATTTCATTGTCAACTTTCAAATTTATCTAGAGGATGTCATTATGAAATGTTTTTCAAGATCTATGAGGTATAGTTCAAGGGAATGATTTAAAATTTTTCTTTTGCAAAGTATATCTTCATGGGAGGATTTGAAATAAATATTCTTGAGCCAGTATGCGGAAAAAGATGATGATGTACATACTCAAAGCCAAGACTCCATTACAGAATTAGAATGTGGAATTTCCCCCTTAGATACATTTTTTGACATAAGGAAATATGAAGGAGAGGATGAAAACTCTCTATACAATAGGATGGTAGAATTTGTATGCAATTACCTTCTCATCATAGGCCTACAAGACCCACATTTGTTACACAATTTGCAAGAGAATGGGAGCTTGAATCAGTTTATTGGCCAGAGTCATCAAAACAACAAACCTTTGATGTAGTAAATAAATTTCTTGATTCCATGCTTGAGACAAGGTATATGGACACTGTAAACAATGAATCTAATAGTGATATCATTAATGATCAAATAATGCAGCCAATGGAGGATAAATATGTCACTAGGATTTCTAATGACAATTTGGAAGATTTGGAAGATGATTGCATCATTAATGATATTGGTGGGGACACATCATCTGGGGAGTACATCAACACTGCTTCAGAAGCTGAATTAGAAGAGGATATTGTGCCATCCAACAATGAGCATATGGAGAGTATCTCTTGCATAAAAAATTGTGATCTAGATTGTGAAGATGAAATGGTGGATGTTGATCTACGATAGGATGATTGTTTCAGTACATATGGAAATCAAGAAGTTGGAGAAATAGTAGGAGATTTGGATCAAACATGTTCACTCAGCAGTGAGAAATTTTTAGATTTATTGACTCTTGAATACCATAGATGTGCACATGAAGATGATTCCATAGTTTTGTCTCCAACCTACATTTGTTTTGATAGTGAAATTAATAATTCATATGACCCCATGTGTATCTCTCACAGTGATGAGGGGTTCTTTGAAGCTGATCAAAGATCTGTTTGTGTCCAAAAAGAGGTATGTGACTTGAATAATTTTTGTCTGCAAGAGAAAGATATTGGTTTACATGTTATTGATGATGAGTATTCAGCATTTGTTGATTCAAGTATGTGTGAGGATGACTGTATGGATCAAATATGTGTGTCAATGCAAACTGGTGATAGGAAACCAATGGAGAGTGATTTGATTGTTTCAGAAAATATTAATGAGATAGAATTTTTTGGTTGCCATAAGGAGTATTCAGATTTTTAGGTCCCAGTGCAGTTGCAGGCACATTCAACAACATATGATAGTGAGCATGCCTATGAATGTTTTGTTAAATGTGGACACACTTTGTATGTTGAAGATGAAAAAGATTTTTTATATGATAATAAGAATGATGAATAGCAGAATGGTAAAAAGAATATGAATCAGGTTGAACGCAGTGATTTACTGAAGGTTTTCAATGGTAGTGCATATTGCAGGGTAGGTGGAATGGACAGTTTTAAGAGAAGCTTTATGAGCTCAAAATAGAATAAGGTCTATGACAGAGGAAAGTGCAGGGTTTTTATTTTTGGGTGGCTTGGGGCCATCCCTTATGGTTTGAATTTTTGAACCATAGCAGGTATAGAGAACTAAGGATTACCATTGCATGGACATTTCTTAGTAAAACCTCTTTAAAAATTTATTTTCCATGCACAGTAGTTTTAGGAAATTTTGAAGGGTCTACATTTGCCAGTACATGGACATTCCCAGAAGTTCCCTTTTTTGAAAGCATTTGCTTTCCTTTCCATGTACATTAGTGTAGGGTTTTCCATCTCCTCCATGCTCTTTTATTCCCTCCATTTTCCATTTTCCTTCATTTTTCTTGTCATTTACTCAGTCTGCTCTCCCAAAGAATTCTAAATTCTTGCAATGATTTGTTAAATCACTCATCCCCAACAGGAGCCACTGTTAGAACCCAAAAATTTCCATCAAGAAACTAAATGATTTTCCCATTTTGAATTAAATATTTCACTATATTTTCACAAAAAAATCATTTTATCATTCATATTTCTTACTGCCATCCGCAAAATCAAATTTCATGTGTTATACCCATGCCACTATATTTCCTTTTATATCATTCACTGCTTTACCCCGAAGTTTTGCAAGGTGGCTTGTGGTATAGCAGTGACAGTTGAGCACAATCACGATAAGAGCTTATCGCTACACCATGATCAGTCAAATGCAAGCCGGCGGTTTCAAGGTGGAGAGTTAGCACAACCGACAACAGTTATCAATATACCTCTGGCGGTTAGAATGGAACCCACAATGGTGCGGTGAATGACTAGAAAATAGTGGGTCGACCGACAGAGGGGTCACCATAGTACCGCTGGTGGTCTAAGCATAGACCGCAGTGATGGTTAGCAACTGGTGAGGAAGCCGTTTGAAGGGGTTACCGCACTACCTCTGGTGGTCAGGCCAGTAACCATGGTAGAGCGGGGAACAATTAATGGGTAGTGAGTGGCGAATAGGTAGTGGTTATTGCGATACTGCAGCTGGGTGGAATGGTGACCGTGGTGATGCAATAGCGATGGTGAGCTAACATAGGATGTCTACCATGGTACCATTGATGTTCAAGTTAGGGATCGTGGTCAATGCGATGAAAAGTGAGCAATCGACGATGGTGAGGATAGTGGCGAGGTTGATGGTTTGCATGATAGTTACTACACAACCACCAGGGGTATAAAATGAGACTACGGTGGTATGGGTACCAGTGAAGGATGACATTTAATGTTGACCCCACAGTACCTCCAACAGCAAATGTGAAACCTGTGATTGAGCGGTAAGTAAAATAAAAGCTACGGGGAAGAGAAATGTAACGGTCGGTCAAGGTACAAAAGGAAAATTGAAGGTTTGTTTAAGTAATCAAAATATTTGATTTGCCGATAAGGCAACTTAATCAAATAATTTTTTTTTGTCAGGAATAACAAACGATTATAATAGTAAAATGAAGATTTGTGACTCTTGGAATTTACTATATAAAATGTATTGAAAAAAAACAGTAAAAAAGGGAGAGAAGGTAGTAGATAGAGTAGTAGTTAGATTTTTTCCAGAAAATGGACTGGGAATGATAATAATGTATAGACCTTCTTGAAACAGAATCAATGGAGATAAATGATTTTAATTGGTGATTTTATTTCTGGTGTTCAGTTGTTGTGATATATAAAATTCATATTCTTTATTTTGGTTGTCTCCAACTTGAGGTCTTATAGTCATTTAAATCAGCATATCAAGTATATCTCTGATTTATCAAAATGTACTCTCATTTTGTGTGATTTAATTAACTAGTGTCTGCAAGTCAGAATTAAAATCTTTTAATAAGTCACAATGATTTAAGGATTTTTTTTGGATTGTTGAAGTAGAACCTGATAAAGAAACATTCCAGCACAATTTATGCAAGTCATAAATTAATTGAGTTTTATGCCAGTCATAGGATTCTCAAAGTGCCTAACAACTAGAGTTAAATCCAATAAGAGGAAACACATATCATTTTTGACTCCATTGCCCATGTGGATAGAAAACACTGATTTTCCATATCCCAGAGATACAAATTCATATCAAACAATTTATTCAAAAACCTTTCATTTGTGCAGTAGGAGTAGGAGTAGTTTTAGTGATTTTATCTATCCACTTCCTTTAGCCATTGTGGATAGATTTTTTTACCAGGAAATACATCTTAAATCTGCAACATACACATAGGTGCACCCACTTGGGTTTTGTAGAGCCTGAAGAGAAGAAAGTACAATTGCATCAATTGGCCTTGTACATTGGCCAAAAGTGTTGTGAGAGCTTGGCAACCTCTCATGGTTCAAACCTACATTTTTGAGACCCAACATGTTGTGTCTATGTTTTTTTTGGGTGGTTAATGCTTTAATTCTCTAGACCTGATATTTTTTGTCCCTTATGGCTCGTCATATAAAGGGTACAACAACCTATAAATGTTGCTTATTTTATCAAAAACGAATCAAATCTCATCTCCACAATAACACCTACTCACACATACACAATATGTAATCATTTAATAATAATTCCATCTAATATTAATAAAATCAATCATCTCAACAACCACTATCAACATAATGTAATCCATTTGATATACATAATAATACTAATATTAACAATAAATAGCCAATAACCCATCATAATTGAATATCTCGAAAGGAACTCATCTAGTTTTCGCAACAATTATTAGTTATATAGAATTAGTTAGTTAACCATATCCAATAACAACCAAGAATATGAGCATCATTTATGTATAGGAACAACCATCACTGATTAACTCATGTATAATATCCAAACATAGAAGTACATAAAACTTTGGACAAGAACCATCAAAGACACATAAATTCAACAAGATCACAAAAAGGTGGGGTCTCACACTATGTAAAAGTTGTGACTATACCATGGATGCTCATGGACTAAAAATCTTTTCAAACACATTTAAAGGGGTAAAAGCACAATGTTGTGTCACACTTTTGACCAACTAAATAGTTTTGAGCCAAATAGTTTCGACCTGAATAGTTTCGATCGAACTAGGTTTGCTCGAAACCACATGGCCTATACATGGCACATAGAGTTTTAGATGAAACCCTTTCACCTGAAATCATAAAATTTAAATTTTTTGCTTTGTCGCATCGAAATGTAGCTTATTTTATGTGTGAGGTTTTGGTAGAAAGGGTTTCAGTTGAGACCCTTTCTACTTCTATTTGGCATCGTAGGTGGTAGCTAACTCAACTTTTTTAGAATTTTTTGAAACTTTCAACTTCAGCCAAGAATTTCTTCAGTCATAATGATTTTAAAAAGAAAAGAAAAATACCCTTTTGTAGAGCTCAGACTGCAAGTGAATCCAAATATGTAATTTTTTTACTATTTTGAATATTTTTCATATATTTTATTTTTTTTAAAATACAAGTAGGTTGTTAAAGTTAAAAAAGAGGTTGATTAGAAATTAAAAATATATAGTAAAACATATTAAAAAAATTAGAAAAATATTTGGACAACTAGAGGAGAGAGTTATCTTCAAAATGGTATAATTTGTTTTTTTTTAATGATTTAAAAAATAGGCAATAGTTGATGTCAAATAAAAAATGTCATTCTAACAAGTTTGAGTTTAAAATGTTATTATGAGAAAAATATACATCAAAATTTCAAAAAAAAAAAATCCATGTATTAGATATTGAAGTTTCCTATTTGGAGAAAAAAATTAGTGGAAAATGAAGTGTTTTTTCTATTTGTTTCTTGACTTCAAGTGAACATCACTTTTTCCTAAAAAATTTGGCATTCCAAAATCTCTCTTAAATTGATGAAAAAAATAATCAAAATAAGTTTTAAAAAATTGTGAAAATTATAGGAATAAACTTCATCAATATTTCTACATTTCATTAGTTTGCATAATTTTGAAATTCAAAACATAAATACCACTTTTATGTGGTTGAAGTTCAAAAAAAATTTACTATTGTTTGATTCCTTTATAAAGTGTGACACAAGTTTGTGCTTTTACCCAAAGATTTTTCCCTAGGGTGGTTCATGGGGATAGGCAGAAATGTATGGGGATAGGTAGAAATGTAATGCAAAATTGGGAAATAATGAAGGATAAATTCTTATAAAAATACCAATATTATTATTGGGGAGGAGATATAAAAAGAGATGATATCTTCAAAATATTATGGAAGGAAGAAGAACCCCTTGAACACTATGTGGATAGGTTCCAATTCTACCTTAAAAAGTCACATTAGAATAGGCTCTCCCTAGAGTCCATAAAATTGGTATTTCTATGAGGGATGAATGGAGATTGACTAGATGCATTAAACCTCATTGAAGCAAATGATATTTTTCAATTACCTTTTGAGTAAATTTTCTAAATATGTAGAAACTATTCGAGGTCAGCTATGAATAAGACTAGGGGTGTCAGAGCCTTTTCTTCCACCAAAAAACCCACAAGTGTTTCTAGGGTAGAACTAAACAACCTTCTACTAAATATGAAGTAGGATACAATCAATCATCTAGTAACCCAACTAGACAATCTACACATCAAAAAGAAACAAGAATAAGAAAAGGTTTCTCTCACAAAATATTGTCCATGCCATCATCAAAAAAGGGTAAACTATAAGTGCAAAAAGATTACTGTTAATTCTAAGGAGAAGCAAGGAAAACCTAAATTTCATATCCTAGAAGATGAGAAAGGCCATGTATTTTATAGTACCCAACACAAACCATGGTAAAAAAGATAAGGTATGCCTCAAACCCTTTGTCTTACAATGTTTATTTTCCCATGGTCAATTCAAATTTCCCTAACTGGAATAATCTACCTTGGAATAACATGCTAAATCAACCATGGCCAAATGATCAATCATCCAATTGGCTTCCACAATAGGGGATGTGGCAACAACAACTATTTCAATTCTCAAATTATAGTCCATAGTGGTAATCCTCTCAAAACCAATGTCCACCATAATGGTGTGGAAACCAATAGTGGAAAAACACAAATATAAGCTACCTATAGCCACAATAATCTTTGCAAAAACTAACAACCATTATTCCAAACCCAGCCATACTTTCCCCAACACAACCAAGAGAACCAAAATTTCCTTCTCAACCTCCACCAAACCCTAACAATAAGCCTATTCAACATGCCTACACTAACAAACTCATCCAATACCTAACCTATATAGTTGAGGTTAGTAATGTCCACCTACATTTAGAAAAAATGGTTGTTGGGCCATCACATCCTCGTATTAAATAAATTTTCTAATGAGGAACCAACAATTGAAACTAATGATCATCTAAATTAACCTTAATAAAACAAACCACAAACATACATCATAAATAAAGAACCACCATTCCCAAAGAGGCTGACCACTCAGAAATTTCACTTTGAACCTAAATTTGACTTCTTGATTCAATTGAAGAATGCTTGTGACAAAATTACCTTGATCCAAGCTATCAAGGAAGTTCCTATCTACACAAATATTGTGAGGGAACTATACCTCAAAAATATAGGAAAAAATGAAAGGACCCACAAACTGTCTATATTATAGGACAGTTGGCTAATATTATGTTGGGAAACTTAGTTGTCCCAAAGTATGCAGACCTTAGTAATTTTATTGTAGATGTGCATATTAATGACACACTCATCAAGAATACTATGATTGGTCTAGGAGCAACAATCAATGTGATGATAAGAGAAATAATGAAGAAGCTTCAACTAATGGATCTAACACCTACACCCACAATTTTACAAATAGAAGATAAGTCAATAGTGAAACAAAAGGGTGTCATTAAATATTTAGTCATCACATTGGACTCATGGGAATATCTTGCAGAATTTATGGTTTTGTATCCTAAGTCCAACCTTGGAGGATACCCATTAATCCTAGGTAGACCATGGTTAGCCACAATCGATGCATTTATTGGATGTAGCTTTGACAACTTGATCATTTTTAATGGGAACATGACAAAAAATTGGGCCTCTATTCACCTGCACAACCACATCTAGAATTGGAAAAGAATATTTGGCCAACCCTTTAAGATGATGAGGAAGTTAGGAATCTTAGTGGTCAATATAATATTTAAATAAGTGAGAGGAAAAATCCCTATCACTCTCGGTAAAAGATTACTTATAGTTTTCCAAATGAATAAGGTAAACTAGAGGTTTTGTGTCATATTTAAAATTATAAATAAAACCATGTCCTACATCATTAAGAGTGTATGGAAATTTTGAATCTATTATCCAATGGATATCCAAGGCCACTATTCTTCTTGGTTTTAGTAGGAAAAACTACCTCAAAGTTCACCAAGAATATAGTCCACTTTTATGTAAAACTTGACATTATTTAAATTTTGCATTTAAATAATCTTATGTTGGTCTCAAGTCACAAAAAAGAAAAAAGAGGATTTTTTATCTTTTATTTTAAAAAAGTATTAGTAAAGTTTTCACTTTCAAAAGAGTCTTTTTCCTCAAATATAATTTTTCCATGCCAAAGGCAAGGAAGAAGAGGTTTCCACACCAAAATCTTATGATTGCATGAAAAAATCTCATGTTCAAAGGTAATTGCATAAAAAATGAAATTAAAAATTTCAAGTTGGGCAGAAAAGCAAAAGTTGAAGAAAGACTCCACATGAGGGAAGAGTGTTAGGGTTTTGCCTCTATTGGAAGTGAAATTTGGATGAATGGAGATGGCTTTCCTAAGTATTGAGGAGAGGCATGTAGTTATTGTCTCCCAAGGCATCTCCCACAGTGTCAGTTTGAAGGATCTAAAGACTTTCCATGCATTTTCCTTGTCCAATTTCTAGGTATGCCTCAAAGGTCATCTATCGTTGAGGTATTTCTTGTTTTATTTAAATTATCCAATGGGTTTTGCATAATGGGGTTTCAAAACAACATCTTTGAAAAAGAAAGGAAAGATAACCAAGTATCCCAATGATTCTCAATCACAAAATGTCTTATCTTTCTTGCATTACAAAACATCTTATCTTTCTTGTAATGGCAGTGAAGAATTTGAACAAGGAAACAATACATATCAGTCGCAGACTCCTTATGATATGTCAGATGAATCTTCCTCATGTTTGGCTTGAGGAAAATATTAAAAGGTTTTTTTAAGCCATATAGGTGGGAGAAAGAATATATTTCTTCAATGAAGGAATATATAGCTAGGTTTGGATATGGTTTTTCAAAGCTTGATAGAAATAATAGGGTAAGAGGTTATCAGTAATTTATGATGAAAAACCTATAATGTTTGAGTTCCATGTAGGAGCAAGAATTCGAAAAGACAGTCACCATACTTCATGAAAGAGGGTAGTGAGTAAAGTATTCAAATAAGTGATAGTGACCTATGAGAATATCTTGTAGTATTAAAAGATAATGCATCTTATTTATCATGAAGTTTATTTATTGATTTGGAATAGAATAGGTAAGTGAGCATGATAGTAAGTTTATGATAAAGAAAAATGAATGAGAATAGAAAGAAGGATTCATACTAAGGGACAGTCTTTATCAATTAGGGACAACAAATTTTTTTACATATCAACTAATTTCATCAAAGTGGTATATGCAAGGAGAAAGATAAGGGCAGCAAAGTTAAAGATCCATATGACAGCCTACACCATCAAAGTCATCATAAAGTCTTAAGGATGGTATGGACAAAGGCAACATGAAATGAGGTGAAATACTTGTTGACATTCATGTAATGATGGAAGAGTTGTAAAATTGTTAATAATGTCAGAGGACTATATGCTAGTGATGTTCTATAAAAAGGAGTTTTCAAAGTGAACAATGTTTAATAGGGAAACAATGAGAAACCAATGCATGGGAAAAATAAAACCATAGCTTGTAGTGAACCAAAGAGGTGAAGGAATTTTTCATATTCATATAATGATGAAGGGATCATGTAATACCCCTCCATTTTGATTCTTGTTCAAGTTGTTTTATGCTATGTTTGGTTGCAATTACTTTGATATTGGATACATTTTGTTATGATGTTTTGATCGTTACTATTGAGTGACAAATATTATTGTGGGATGTAGTTATCTAATTATTGTTTCACATGCATTATAGATTAATGATGTTGTAGAGTTAGCATGAGATATTATTATGAGATTATTGGAATTATGATGGAAGTGTCAGTTTTGATGAGTGTATGGGTGAAGAGGACGAGTTCACATCACTCGCTTGCGAGCGCCCTGCGAATCCGTAATTCCTTCTTCATAGTGTGTATTATATGCTGGATATATTATATGATGTTGTTTACTTGGTTGCAGGATTGCAGGTACATGACATCGACTCCACCTGGTTTCACAGGTTTGAGTGTGTCGATCCAACGGTTAAGTTGAACGGGAGATAGTAGCTAGGTAACATGTGTCAATTTTACACCCTAGCCTTAGTGTGTCGTCAGTTGTGTGTGTCGAGTCATTGTCTGTCTTGCTTTAATGTTATTTAATTCTGAAGAATTCTTGTTTTGGAAATAGATATTTAGAATAATTGCATTTAAATTATGTTGATGGTTATTTACTTTAAATAAGCAATGTGGATAAAAGTTTATATTTAAATTAATTAATTATATTTAAATTATTTAATTAATTAAATTTAATCAAAGGGGGTTGAGTTTAGTTATTAAATAATTTAATTAATTAATTAAACGTGATGCAAGAGAATGAAAGGAAATAAAAGAATTAGAATTAATTTTGGAATTTAATTTCAACATGTGGGAATTAAATTAGAAATTGTAATTAAATGTTTATTTGGGAAATTGGTTGCAACTTTGGAAATTAATTTATTATTTGAAATTGCATTTTAAATTGAAAGTGGGTTAATTGAAATTTGAAATTGAAATTCAAATTCAAATTGAAATATCTAATTTGCTTGCAATGTGAATTAGGGTTGTAAAAATTGAAATTGAAATATCTAATTTGCATGTAATGTGAATTAGGGTTGTATTAGGTATTTTTGATTTATAAAGAATACATGTTTTAATTTTAGGGTAAAAAGTTTTTAGAAAAATATATTTTTACAGCAGGGAAAAAATTTTGGAAAAATTTGCACAAGGGTTTGAAGAAATTTTGATTGTAGAATTAATTGAAGGAAAGATTTTTTGCATTTGTTGGATTTTGGATTGGATTCTTTGGAGGATTGAAGAAAATTCAAGAAATCTTTGGATGAGGCTTGCATCAGAAATTCATCTCTTCCTGTAGCTTCTTGTACCAAGTTTTCTTCTTTGTATTTTATTGTTCTTGATTGTTTTATTAAAATAGTAGTGATTAAAGATTTGTTTGTTAAATCTATTTTAGGAAATAAATTTGATATTAGAAGAAAATAATTAAACAAATTTACAGCCTTTGCTTGTGAAAATTCTTGAGTGAAAATTGTGAAAACCTTAGTTGAATTTAAATTATTTGGGGAAATCGATTTTGTTGTTATTGAAATCAAACATAGAAATTGAACAATGCATTTATAATGTTTTTTTAGAAAATGAAACCTTATGTTTATTATTAAAAAATGGATTTTAAAATCTGAGTATAGTTATATTTTTCATGGTAAAATGATCTGGTTGCGTCATCTATAACTCCATTTTCATAAACTGGGTTGTCAGGAAATTTAAAGAGTTTTTATATTTTGAAATTTTCTTATCCCTCTCAAAAAATCGTAAATACCCAGATTGTAGTTTTTGAGTTATGCTTAAAACATGAGACTGCTATTAAGTTATTTTTCCCATGGCTGTTCTGAAAAATAAAATAATAATAAATTGATATTTATAAATATTAATATTTTATGTATTGTTATTATAATATTAAAATATTATTTAATAATATTTTATATTATAATTTATAATACTAAAGTATTATATTTATTTATATTATTTTAAATAAAATTTGTATATTAGATTAGTGGAATTAAAATTATAAATATATGGGGAAATTATTGTTTATTTTAAAATGGCATGTTAAAGTTTAATTGAAGGAGTTAAATATTTGATTAAAGAATGCATATTTTAAAATTTAATAGTAGAATTTAAATTCACATGTAAAAGGTCCAATTATTAATTTGATTTAATTGGAAAAATATATTTATATTTTGGAAAATTGATGATAAGGGATATTTTATTTTGAATTAAACAATTTGATATTTTGTAAAGAATAGAAGATATGTTAATGATTAAATATATTTAAATATATTAATTTATATTTAGTATATATATATTGAAGGTATATATCCATTTGAGAGATTAAATAATATTTTATATTATTTTATTCTATTGTTGCAAATTGGGTATTATTAGTGTTCTAAAAGAAATGATTAGTATGCGTAGAAAATGAATAGAGAAAAATATTTTTTTAATAGAAGTAATTACTTGATTTAAAAAGAAACATTTATATTGTTAATATGATTGAAGAAATTATATTGAAATGTATATATATATCCATGAGTATTTTCAATCAGTATTTACCTTGTTTTATTTGAGTGCGTGTAATTTAGCTTTGCATGAAGAATTTAAATGATAAGTTTTGAATGTATGGTCAAAATTGATAAGGAAAAAGATATTTAAAGATATTGAAGAATTATAGAAATATTTATATTTAAATGTTTGTTTTAATTAATGAAATTTAATTAGAAACAATATGAATGCGTGGTCAAATAGATAAGCCAAAAGATATTTTTTTATACATTGGTGAAATTGCATGTTTTTAAATGGATAGAGAAACAATATGTTATTATATTAAAGTGATTGAATGTTTTAAATAGAAAAGTGAATGAGATGTAAGATTTGGTTAGGAAATGGAAAGAGTTTACTTGCATGGATTTGTATCGATTCAAAAGTAAATTAAGAAGTTTTACTGATGAGACAATCAATTATATTATATATTAATTTCTATTTAGATTAATTGACTCATTGTGATTGGATTATGAAAGAGGTATGGATTTAGTATATCCAAAAGTAGTATCTTCCTCATGATTATCTTAAAGGATTTAATTCTTTGTATTCAGTAAAGGGAAGTAAGTTTAATTGTTTTAGATTTTCAATAATGAAAAGGGAAATAGGGGTTATGATTATTTTAGATGATCTAGTTATCATGTCTTTGACTTTGTCAACACTACCTATTGAATGAGTATGGATTTAGAAAATCCAAATATTAGATTTGATTGATGACTTGAATGCTTTTGTTGCTATATCGTCAAGTTGCATTGTTGGTTTTGGGATTTAGTGTTAGTCCTATATTATAAGTCTTCCAGAAGAACTTAGAGGATAAGGGTTGTTGAATCTTTAGGCCATCCAGTTGTTTTCCCTTGGGTAGTGCATGGTGTCTTTTTAGTTTTACCCAGTTTTTATGAACGGGGATGTTTGCACCTCCTTGGTTTAGGAGCGGATTATGGGATATGTGTCTCCTTGTATGGAGTGACCTTGTTATGTGGTTTCATCTTGTTGCCTCCTGTGAAAGGAGTGGACTATGTGTTGTTTCCTCCAAGATGTTTGGAGTGAGATCTTTTGTACCTCCTGTGAAAGGAGTGGACTATGTGTTGTTGCCTCCAAGATGTTTGGAGTGAGATATTTTGTACCTCCTGTGAAAGGAGTGGACTATGTGTTGTTTCCTCCAAGATGTTTGGAGTGAGTTTCTATTATTTGTATCCTCCTTGTGTTTGAGTGGATTATGATGCCTAGTTGGTATGCACGTGTGGTTCCCTTGATGGATTGTTTGGGTGTGTGTTGTCGAATAGAAGACTAGCTTCTGTTAGGCGCCAGAGCGCAAAGAGGTAAACTGGATAACCTTCAGGAGTGATGTAAACAAGTGATAATTAAAATAATGTACTTAGAAGATTAGGACTAACTTCACATTAATCGTGATAATTTAATCCTCACTCATAGACACAAGGGCTTGTTTAGACTTGGGATGAGTGAAAAGGCCTGGAATGGCAAGATCAACTATCTTGCTCTTGCGAGAGGTAGTTGATTCCGCATGAGTGAGTATGAGTGCCAGGATTCAGTTGAGGCCACCAGGATTACTTGTGCCGGAGCCTATGAAGAATGCCCAGAGGAAATCTCATGACAAACCTTGCGATGACACTCTATCTAGGACAACTATTGTTAATTATTTTATATGTATGGTTATGTGAACATACTTGATCTATTTTATGTTTGGAAGCAATGTGACCTATGTTAGTGATGTTTGATTTGTACTTATTGATGGCATTTATTTGGTTATGTCAGTTTGAGTTAGTATGAGTCTGCCTTTGGTTAGAGGTAGTAGATCTTTGTCCATGTTACTTTGTTACTATCTCCTAGCATGGTGGGTGGGCCTTCGGGTACCACATTGGTTGGGTGGAACATGCACCAAAACCGTTGGGTCCCCATCGATATTCAGTACTTGGTGGTGAGACATCCAGATGGACAGCTCGTGGTTCTTATTGTAATTTCTTGCATTGTAATATTTCAACTTGTTTAAGTTATTTTATCCCTCTTATGTTTATGAGGTGGAATTCTGTAATTGTAATCTTATGTACTATTGCCTCATTTTGGGAATGAGCGATGTAACTATTGGATTATGATAATGTTTATGAGATTGTATTTTGGTTGATTATCTTATTATGTTATGTGGTATTTTTATGATGTATAATGTTATATCATAAAGTTTATAATGCTATGGTTATATGTAATATGTATGTGTGGGTTTAAGTAATCCTAACCTTGTAGCTATAGAGGTTGTTGTTAACTAGTAAGTGAATGTGTATGTTAAATGCACTTTATAAAAAAAAATTAGTTCGCTTAAGACGTTAATTGCAACTTCCTTTAAGGTTACTTGGCGGGGCATTACAGATCAAACCTAAGACAACTCATCATGAGAAAAAATAGTCATGTCACAAATGGAAAAATCTTTCACCTTGAAAGTCTTCTTGAGCATTGATTGAAGGACAATCTCCTATAAACAAAGGAAAGTGATATGATAGTATTGTATATTTTTTTTATACTAAGAAGTTTGTATATTATTTAAACCATTTTCAATCTTATGTTTAACCCTAAGAGCCTATAGCATCATCTTCAGTCTTTCGTGGTATCATAGTGATATGTAAAATATGAGGTTCATGACTTCTTATGAGGCAATAAAAACATGATAACCATGAAGCAAGGTATAAGATAGAAAAGAGGACTATACAATCACCTTGACAATGACCTCAAGAATAAAATCATGGAATATCATCAAGATTAGTTGCATGAAGTATAGAAGACCTAGAGGTGTTGGAAATGAGTAGAAAAATATAAAGGGCAACAACTTCATGCATAGTCAAGATAGCCATAAATGCTATTCAAGGATATAAACTTCATTTTACAAGATTAATACAAGTTCAAACAAGGGTCAAAGACTTGATCTTTTTAAGTGCAAAAATAATTGTAAATACTTGGCAAGAGAACCTTGAGGGTAGGAGGTTTGATATGCATTGAATCGCAGTAAATGAATAAGGGTCATAGTTATAAATGAAGACTTGATTTTTTTATGTGTGACAATAATGGTAAAGACTTAGCAAGATAACCTTGAGGATAGTAGGTTTGATATCCATTGAATCATAATAAATGAATAAGGGTCATAGTCTTTGAAACACAAAGGATGAGCATGACAGGAAGATGCAAAGGAGGGCAGAGTTCAACAAGGATCATATGAAAAGGGCATAAATGTAGTGATTTAATCCTTAAAGACTATAGTAATGACCTTTAATATACCTTGAAGTGAAGATGTTAGGAAAAAATGCATAGGAAAACCTTATAATGGCTTCACTACTTGAATACAATCAACACAATAAAAAGATAAGAACAATGAAAAGAATGCAAACCTTAGAAGACCAAATCATCTTAAGGAAACTCTCATACATATTATCATACAAGGGAGCTTTCACAAGTTAACTACATGTTCATGCACAATTTTGGTGCACTTACAAGCAATTTAAGCCTATTTTAGAATTCCACATGATCATAAGTGGAGTTAAGAGGAGTTTTGGGCTAAAATCATTCATTTTGTTGAATTTTGGAGTCCTAAAATAGATTATTTTCTACCTTGTACACACAACAACTAAAATTTCCTTGTAAATTGATTGATGACATCAATTCAATTCAATTTCATGTATTTTTTAGAAACTCGGTTCAAGTTGAGTTAGGGAACGCTTCAAGGGTCATGTAAAGGTCAACAATTGAGCAAATCAAGTCATCTTTTCTTCACCAAAGGTTGCATGATTTCACTTCCAGTTCATCACATCACGTAGGTTTGACATCTTCCACAAGGTTTATCCTTAGTTAACTTAAGAGGTCTTCTATAAGACCAAGCATTCAACGCTTTTTAGAGCAGTTATTTATATGCTTTCTTTTTGCCTTATGCAAAAGAAAAATATTATAACTCAGTTTGAGAGATAGTTTCAATATAGATTTTTTTTTTATGTAGTTTTAGTTATTTTCCAAAGATTTGAACAAGAAAAAATCCTTTTAATCAATAAAAAGTAGCAAGTTTTCCTTCTCAAAATTCATGTATGGAGTGATATTGTAAATTATTTGAGGTAATTTTTGTGATTTCAGCATTGAAAATTTGAGTTAGGTCTCATTTACAATCATTTTTATGCAAGAATATGAAAAAATTATGCAGTTCATAGGTTGTGTTTGATTTTTTTTAAGTTTTTAAGTCATGAAAACACATTATTTTCCTACAATAAAACCTAAAATATAACCTCCCTTTGAAACACTTATATAATTTGGTCAAAATTGAGTTGTGCATAAAATAGAGCATGTTTTTGAGAAGAATTATGAGTTAGAACAATAGGTACAAATTCTTTTCATCATTGGTGCATCACCTCCTAGGTCTAGTTTATATCAAATTTAGTTTTTCTATCCTTTTTCCCATCATTTCAACAAGCTTTTAGGAGGTTCTTCAAAGGAACCAACCCACTCCAAAGGTTCATCTTCACCATAGGCAACCCATAGTTTAAAGATGATCCCATATTTCATAGGATAGTTGATTTTTACACTCACTTAGGGTGCAATCCTCATGATAATAGGAACAAAGAGGTAAAGTATTAAACTAGTCTAAAACATAATTTATCAAGGTACTAGCTAACAATTTGTCCAAGGAAAGATTATCACAAGCATGTTTCAAGCATAGAGTACAAGAACATCTCACATAATGGGGAGAACACAACTATGAACATTTAAAAACGATAATAGGACAATGAGGGGTAATTCTAACCTTAACTAAATAAATTTATTTTTTATTTAATTAAAATCATCTTTATATCCTAATATTCTAAAAAAAACACATCTATTTAATTCTCCAATTTTCTCCTCAAATAATTAGCTTATTAAAAATCATATAGTTAACTAATAAATTACTATCACAATCCTAAGCATTATAAGCCAAGTCACATTGTAATGGATTCCCAAAAAAGAACTTTTTGATCCTCACCCTCTATTTTCTCCAAGAAAATATTATCATTTATGTGTACGTTAGAAAGTGTCAATCAAATTGAATCTAAACTAATACACCAATGAAACATTAGATTGAAGAAAACTAAATAAATAAAGTAAATGCAAACTCTAAACAGTAACTTCTTTAAATTCGTTTCATTGTCCTCTATCTCCAAGGATTCACTTCAAGATGTTTGCTCTCAGTTGTGCAAACAACAACTTATAGAATGGCACTTGAGAGAATGAGATTATCAAAAATGCATATGTATGTAAAAGATTGAGCTTATTGAATTAAAATGCTAATGAATGCTAAAATGTGACTATAGTAACTATGCATGAAAATATGAGATTCGAGGTCCTTTTTAGCTCATGAAAGGGCTGTATTTATAGATTTTTGAATGTGGGAATTCGATTGGCCAAGATCGGCGGTCGAGTTCAAACCTGTTGAAATAAACAATGAGAGATTGAGAATTCAAAAATAAGGTGGAATTCTGAGAGACAGAAAATGAAGAGACAATTGAAAGGTGTCTCTCATAATTAAATAAATAAATATTTTTATTATGTCTGAGAGAAATATGAAAAGGCTTTAATTAAATATTGCAAATATTTAATTATGTGAGAAAAGAAAAATCCTTTTAATTAAATATTAAGAATATTTAATTTTGTGAGAAGAATGGAAAATTTGGAAAATGATTTAATTAAATATCGAAAGTATTTAATTAAGTGTGGAAAGAAGAATATCAAAGAAGAATATCATTTAAATTTGGAATTTAAACTTATGATAATTAATGTAAAAAATTATAAAATTTATTTAATTAATTAAGAGGAACATAACATTAATTAAATAAACTTATTTATCTAATTAAATTAGAAGAATTGGAAAATGAACAATATAAATAAATAATTAAATTTATTTATATGTAGATGACTTAAGAATATTAATTAAATAATTCATATATAATTAATTAACAGGTTTCATTAATCGTGACCATTTTTAGATGTGTACATTTTGCCCCTCTTTGAAGTGATGTGTTTTACGCATTGCTTCAAAGAATTTTCCCTTGACTTTGAACAATTACTGATGATGCTATATGCCCCCTCGAGAGATAAATCGCATGATGCGAATGATTATGAAACTGATTTGGAAGATTGTTAGATGATTTCAGAGAAAATTCGGCGATTTAACTCTTGAAATAGCACTTCTGCATAGTAATTAATGCTATTTTTACCCCTTTAAAATGTGAAAAAGGTGAGAAGTCACTTTCATTTGAACAGTAACCTTTGAAGAAATTTGGAGCTCTGAGAGAGATAAAAGCAATGCCGATCCCGTATGAGTACCATAGATTTGAGCGAGGTCACCGTCATCAGAGACCACCTGTGTATGGACCTCTGGTAAGTTGATCCAAACCTCTCCGTAAAATTTTTAATGATTTTTGGATGCTTTTTCGAATTTTTTGAATTTTGAATTTTTTGTTTTAGCGCATACAATAGGTCTTTTAGCTCATACAATAGATAGTTTAGCACATCCAAAGTGGCACATAGGGATAAAACAGTCGTGCATAGATGCCAAATAATCGCGCATAGGTGATTTAGTGCATAGGATAGATCAAATGGTGCATCCATGAAACCTGCCTACGGAAGATGATAAAGTAGCACATAGGTGAATTAGCGCATAGATGAACTGTTATAGCGCATATGCGTGATGAAATAGCGCATTCATGAAATTGTGCATCCATTGACTATTTTAGCGCATCCATGGAGTAAAGCTGCTCATCCATGGTTTTAGCGCATTGATTGACTGTTTTACCACATCTATGGATTTTTTCCAATTTTCAATTTTTGAAGAAAAAAATGATGCATGTTTGACAATTGTTGCTAGATTAGACAAAAGATTTTACGCATTTTAATATCATCAATGAATAGATTTGATAAATTTGTCTTCGTGCTTGAAGAACAAATAGGTTCAAAATTTTTTGCTTCCATGCAATATGAAAAAAAAAATAGAAATGATAGATTTGCTTTCTTGATTGAAAGTCAAATAGATTGAGTCATGATGACTATTAAATTTGTTTCCATGCGATATGAAAAACAAACTAGATATAGATTTGCTTCCTTGTTTGAAAGTCAAATTAATTCATGATGGTTGTTAAATTTGTTTCCATGCGATATGAAAAACAAACTAGATATGATTTGAACTTGCTTGATATACTGATTGATTGATGATATCTATTGCTGATTGATTTGTATGCTTGCTTAATGATATTGTAAAGGAGTATTTTACACTCCTCCAGATTAGAGAGATATTTCCACAGACATGGGAGATGATTCCCCGACTATCCCATGATGATTTGGGAGTGATAGACCAGTGTGGCTTGAGAGCTTTGTTGAGTATCCTACAGTATCAGATCAACAAGGCACTATTGATCGCCCTAGTAGAGCAGTGGCACAACGAGCGCAACACCTTCCACACGCTGACAGGAGAGATCACTGTGACTCCTGAGGATGTATACAGGATTCTGGGTATTCTTGTGGTTAGAGAGCTTGCGATTTATGATCACAAGGAGATTGGGGGGACAGATGCACTGAGACGGGTCTTCTAGGATCATCATATCACCGGATATGAGATTCCCTAGAAGGAGATGATGGAGAGCTATGCCCCACTACCTTCGGTTTTAGCAGGGATGATCGGTGGTTTCCTTTGTCCTGATGGTAGGTCAAAGGGACTATTAGTTGGGTGGGGTAGGATCCTGGAGGACATGCTTCTCCACCACACCAGATATGCATGGGGGTCATGCATGCTTGCCCATCTATACCATGACCTTCATCAGGTCATATATACAAATGGGAAGAGTCTCTCTTGTGGAGTGACTCTACTGCAGATATTCACATGGGAGCACTTTGCGATTACACACCCCATAGTCAGGAGAGATTACCCCATCAGATTCCCATATGCTTATGCATATACATGGCCCCTTGTCTAGCCGAGGCTAGGAAAATTAGAGTACTGGTGGCAGGTACTTGATGATTTAGACATGGTCATCTGGTGACTGTATGTAGATTGTGACCCATGGCAAGTAGATGACAGAGAGTTACCATACGTGACGAGATCTAGATACTTGATTGGGTGCACCCCCTTTATTATTGAGAGATTTCTATGCTGGAGGGTTCTGAGGTAGTTTGGATGGGTACAGATGATGCCACAGGGGATGGCACACTATGCCAGGCATTGGGGAGATGTAATAGAGTGGGGGCTAGTTTTGACTATTGAGGCTACCAGAGAGGAGTACTTCAAGCTACAGCTGAAGGATTGGACTATACGGCCAGAGGTCACAGATGCAGGGATGACAAATGACTATGCTGCATACTTCTACACATCCCTTTCCTAGATTCACCAGCCTAGATGAGCCTACCCCATTGATGGGAGGACCAGTTATTCAGGTAGGGCAACAACAGCCATAGGGACATCCAGCAACAGGGCAGCCATAGGATCAAGGATAGGTACAGGTAGAGCAGGCCATAGATATCGGTGGTGTGGCCATGGATGTAGATGATGAGAGCTTCGATGATGAGGACTCAGACAACTTAGATGATAGGGATGATGGGGGTGATGGAGGACAGAGATTATTCTTCGATATTCCCTTCAGGACGAGGCCACAAACATCTAGAGTGGTAGGTCAAGCTAGCACATCAGTACCACGGATCACTATCAGGGCTCCATCACAGGGATAGGTGGATGCTTTGCAGACTGAGGTTTAGACTTTGAGGAGTCAGTTAGCGCAGGCACAGGTGACCATCAGTTAGCTGCAAGGATAGATAGCACAACCACCACCTCCTGACCCACATATAGCTCAGCTTATGGCCGAGAGGGACAACTTTCGGGAGAGATGTGTACAAGCTAAGGGGGTAGCTAAGAGACTATTGAGATCAGTGGAGAGCACCTCTATTGGAGAGGTTGTAGCCGAGGGATTAGAGACTGCTCAGGAGGTCGAGTATTATAGGATGTGATACTTTGAGGTAGTGCCACCTGAGTGGCGGATAGCCTATACACAGTCAGGTACTCGGACCCGGACCCACTTATGCAGTCACTCCAAGAGTGCGACCAGGAGGGTGGGTCAGCCGATCAGATGAGAGATCAGAGCTTCTGGGAGCAGAGATTCGATGAGACCTACTACCTCTGGAGGCAGTAGCAGTCATGGTCCACGGCCAGATGCCCCTCAGTGATGACCATTTTTGTACACATTTATGCCACTGTATGATATATCTTTTTGGAACATTTGATATCCTTCTATTTCTGGACATTTGTTTTGATGAGATCTATGATATGCAGTGGTGATTTGATTATGCACGTGTTATGGATGATGATGCAATGATGATATGATCTAAATGATTTTTCCTTTTCTCTTATGATGTATGTAATGAATGTAAAATGCTAGATGTAATGATGATATGATCTAAATGAATTTTATTTTCTCTTATGATGTATGTAAAATGTAGGATGTAAATGCTTGAGATGAGATTATGATTTATGATGATGATAATGATGTAATGAAAATGTACTTATGTAATGAAATCGTGCAATGGAAATGATCATGATAACCAAAGCAATGATGTGATATGAATGCAATTTATTTATGAGTATGTGTGAAATATGCAAATGTATATTTTAATAAATGATGAATGATTGAAAATGATAACCATGCCTATGATGTAAGAAATGATAATGAAATGCAATGATGATATTGAGATGTAACAAATGTCCAATCTTACTCAACCATTGTCAAAAAAGATAAATGTGATCAACCTTTAGAAATTTATTGGAAAAGTCCTCGAAATGCAAATGTATTATGCAGTCCTAATGATGAAACATGCAATCCTAAATGAAATAATGAATCATTCTCCTTGTTTCCATTTCCTGCTGTGTTTAATTGTCATCATTGAGCCTTTTTGATATGTTGAAAGTTAGTACAAGCATCAAAGGGTATGTTAGCACCAATGATGACCTAAGTACTGCTTCCATAATGTTTTAATGTAGCAAGTTAATACAAGCATCGAGGTATAATTGAACCAAGATGACCTGAGTATTACTTGCATAAACAAACAAAAGTTAACCATTTTCCTATGCAAATTCTGAAATGTCATCAATGCTATATTGTAGAGCATGTCCCACGACCACTTTGCACAATACTAATGATGAACTTATAGATAGCAAGCAAAGAAAAATCATACTTCTTCCTTGTGATTCTAGTTCAGTACATCATTGAATCACTCCAAAGATATGATGTCATCAAATATCAAAACCATAGTTTGCAACTTATTGCTTTAAGTTTGTCATTCATTTTATTCAGATTAAGATCATCCAATTTTTTTAAATCATCTATCAAGATAATCATGTAGGCTCAGTTTAAATGGACAAGACTGTTGTTTCAGACACTCTGATGCTAGACACACACTCCTAACTACTTGCTAGAAAAGCTTCAAGAAGCGAAATTTCCCCCTAATGACCTTGTACTCTGACTCTTCTTAGACACAACTGTTGCAATGGATAAACCTTCAAATCATCAAGCCATGATGAGATCCTTGTCATTCCAAGGAGAATGATGCAAATGTGAATGCGATAGTGAGGTGTGTGTGATGTTGACAAAAGGATTCATATGTAGAATGAATCCTAATAGATGAGAGAGCCAAATAAAATCACAAACGGTGCCTGTTTGCTAGGTTTTCACCATTTGTTTTTATTGCACTTTTTTTTTTTTTGATTTTTTGATTTTTTTGTTATTACCAAGACACTTATTTTCTAGGTTTTCATCAAGGCAATGTTTTGATTTTATTTTTGATTTTTGATTTTTTTTCAGGTGTAGAACCTTTTCAAATGAATGTTGTTGATCGGATCTTCAAACAGGTCCCCTTCTATTGTTGACAACTGATATACCCCCGATCCATAGGCTGCAACGATAACAAATGGGCCCAGCCAGTTAGGTTCAAACTTGCCTTTCTTTTCCCTATCCTATTGATTTCGAGGGTTTTCTCTGAGAACCAAATCACCCACTTGAAAATTTTGTAGTTTGACTCTATGATTGTAGCTATGAGACATGATTTGTTGATATCACTTCAAGTGATCAACTACAGTTTGACGTCGTTCATCAAGCAGTTCTAACTCTTGTAATCTTGATACTCTGTAGTCTTCATCATTGATTAGCCCTTTGAGTGATACCTGAAGTGAGGGAATCTCAACTTCTAGTGGTAGAATAGTGTCTACTCCATAGACCAACGCATAAGGAGTAGCTCCTGTCTATGTGCAAATACTTGTTCGATAGGCCCATAATGCTGGATTCAATTGGACATGCCAATCACGACCTACTTCATTCACTATTTTCTTCAAAATCTTCAAAATTGTTTTGTTTGAAGCTTCGGCTTGACCATTCCTTTGCGGATAATAAGGTGTAGAGAACCTGTGTTGGATGCGGAATCTTTCACATAGTTCATCAACATCTTGATTTTTAAAGGGTCTACCATTATCTGTGATAATAGAGTTAGGAATGCCATATCTGCAAATGATATAATTCAAGATGAACGAAGAGATTTGTTTTCCCATAACAGTCATTAGGGGAACAACTCCAATCCTCTTAGTGAAATACTCAGTGGCTGTAATGATAAATTTATGTCCATTTAAAGATGATGGATGTATTTTTCCAACTAAGTCTAGTTCCCACTGAGCAAAAGGCCATGTTGTGGTGAAGGGCTGTAATTCCTGAGCAAGAGCATGAATGAGATTCCCATGAATCTGACATTTTGCACATTTCTTCACAAAGGCAAAGCATTCTTTCTCCATGGTCGGCCAGTAGTATCCTAATCTCACAAGTTTCTTTGCTATGGTTAGTCCACTTGAATGTATCCCACAAATTCCACCATGGACCTCTTGTAAGGCTTTTTCCGATTCATTGCATTCAAGACATCTAAGGAGGGTACCATCTAGACCATGCCAATATAAAACATTAGAAATTAAGGTGTAGCAAGATGATTATCGAATGAAATTTTATTTTTGATTTCTAGACAAGCCTAAGGGTAAAGGAGTATCTTTCAAGTAAGTGTAGATTTGGCCATATAAGGAAGGTTCAAAACTCGTTAGATGAAAAATGATTTGCATTTCTGGGTTATCATGAGCAGGAGAAAATAATTGTTCCACCAGGAAATCGTACCATTTTTTATTCTCCAACAATTGGAGTAGAGAGGCGATTGTAGCCATAGCGTCTGCTGCTTTGTTATCAATGCATGGAATCTGCTCGAACCTGATATTAATAAAGTATTTCCTGAGATCTTCCACCATTTTTTTGTAAGGTATCAACTTGTCATCTTTAGTGTGATATTCGTCATTGATTTGATTTATGACAAGTTGCTTATCACCAAAAACTTGAAGTTCTATGATTTTCCAATCTACTGCAATTCTTATATCGATTATCAATGCCTCATATTCAGCCATGTTGTTTGTGCAAGGAAACATTAGCCGATAATATTTTGGGATTGTATGTCCTTGAGGTGTAATGAAAAGAATTCCTGCTCCTGAACCATGTTGAGTGTAAGAACCATCAAAGTAGAGTGACCATGACTGTTGGATATCTGCTGTGAAAATGTCGGCATTAAGAAAATCAACACGTATCAGATGTTCTACTGGTATTGGTGCTTCTGCTAATTGGTCTGTAATTACTTGTCCCTTTATAGCTTTTCGATCCATGTACTGAATATCAAACTCACTTAAAATCATAACCCATTTAGCCAACCTACCAATCAAGGTAGCCTTGCTTAGAAGATACTTGAGTGGGTCAATCTTAGCCACAAGCTTTATTGTATGAGTTAGCATGTAATGTCATAACTTTTGAGAAGTAAACACTACTACTAAACAAGCATTTTCAATGAAAGTATAATTTAGCTCATGACTTGTCAAGGTTCAACTGATGTAATAAATGGCTCATTCTTTTCTTGAATTATCTTCTTGTGCCAATAATGCTCCTAAAGACACTTTTGTGGCATCAATATATAATATGAGGGGCACACCCTATGTTGGTGGAATCAATACTGGTGGATTCATGAGATACTGCTTTATCTAATTAAACGTTGCTTCACATTTATACTGCCACTTGAATGGAATATTCTTGTGTAATAGATGTGTAAATGGTAAACTTTTATCTGCCAGTTGAGCAATGAATCTTTGAATGGATTATAACCATCCTTGTAAAGAGCATAGTTGACTAATGTTCCTTGGTGGTGGCATATCAAGAATTGCTTGTACCTTAGCTGGATCCACTTCAATTCCCTTTTCTAACACTATTTAACCTAATAACTTTCCAAAGTTCACTCCAAAAATGCATTTCTTAGGATTAAGTCTTACTTTGAATTGTTCCATTCTCTTGAAAATTCTAGATAAGATATGGATGTGTCCTTCTCTAGTGTTAGACTTGGCAAGAAGATCATCAACATAATCCTCCATGAATGTATGCATCATATCATGAAAAATTGTTGTCATTGCTCGTTGGTAGGTAGCTCCTGCATTTTTCAATCCAAAAGGCATTACGTTCCAGCAATAGGTACCCCAAGGACATGTGAATGCTATTTTATCCTGATCTTCTTGTGCAATCTTTATCTGGTTGTATCCTGAAAATCCATCCATCAATGAGTACATTGCATGTCTCGTAGTTAGATCAACAATCATATCTATGTTTGGCAAAGGAAAGTCATCTTTAGGACATGCTTTATTCAAATCCCTGAAATCTGTGCAAATTCTAATCCTTTCATTCAGCTTTGAAACAGGTATGATATTAGAGATCCATTCTACATAATCCATAGATTGAATGAATCCAACATCTAGCAATTTCTTTAATTCCTCTTTAACCAACAATGCAACATGGGGATGCATTTTTCTGAGTTTTTGTTTTACAGGTTTTTCCCCTGGTGTAATAGATAAATGATGCATGATGAGATCTAGATCCAATCTCGGCATATCTACGTAAGACCATGCAAAACTGATTTGATTGTTCTTGAGAAATTCTATGAATTTAGGTACTTCTTCTTCAGTCAAAGATGCAGCCAATTGCAAAACTTTAGGCTTTTCTGTAGTACCTATATTGAGTGCCTCTGTTGGTTCGATCAAAATGGAAGATCTTTCCTAATAATACTTTGAAAGAGTGTCAAGTTTCCCATCCTCTAGTGCCTTTGAAAGGTTTTCACCATTGGATACGCTTTTTATTTTTCTCTTTTCTTGATCTAATAATGCCTTTGTTAGGTTTTCACCATTAGATATTTCTTTCATTTTTCTTTTTTCTTGACCTAATACTGCCTTTGTTAGGTTTTCACCTTTAGGTCTTTCTTTTATGTTATTTATTTCATAGCTAAGAAACTTGGCACTTTCCTATCGAAAACTCTGACCTTGCGATTCCCCAGTGGAACTTGTTTTAGGATGGGATGAACAAAGAAATTTTATTATGGTTTCGTCATTTGGAAAAGTTGGAACATCGATAGGTGTAATTTGTTCCCAATGAATGAGTTCAGGATGAACTAAAGGTAATAGATCATTAGGATGATTAAGTTCATTGGCCGTTAAGTTCATGACATTATTATCATCATCATTATAGGGGATGTCTAGGATGGTATCCTCTTCAAAATGATCTATCTCGCTTTGAATCGAATTAGTCTCACTAGAGTCATGACCGCTTTGTACGACGTATTCAAATGGAGGTCTTGAGCTTTCTCCTTGTAAGAATGTAGGTGAGAATTTGTGTATGACATCCACCCTTTTCTCTGAGATGTAAGTATCATCTGATAAGTCATCCCATTTGCATTCATTTGAGTCCGTGTCAGAATTTTCCACTTGAATTCTCATAATTGTTTCAACTAGCTCCTCATTTGATGACCTTTGTGTTACTTTTTCCTTAGTATCTTCACCATGTCCTAACCCAGTCTTATCTTTTGGGTGCATTGTTTTTAGTTGGACAGGTTCAATAATACCTTCTTTTCTTTTACCTAGAGGGACATTTCCTTCATAACCCATTTGTTGCATGATATCATAACCTTTTCCATATTGTTTTGTGGGTAACTTGATATGTTGTACAGATTCTTCTTCATCTTTGTAGAGCCAATCAAGAATAGCTCTATCTTCTCCTTCAATTTCTTTGCTAAACATCCCATTAAACTTGGTGATGGGTTTTGAAGTTAAGGCTAAAGCTGTTGTAGCCTGTTGTGTAGATGTTGACGGTTGACCATGGGATCTTGGGGATAGAGGTAGATTAGAGAGAGATAAAGAGTATTCTCCCACCCCATTGTCTTTCAATTTTAATTTTTCTTCCAAAATTCCTTATCATTTCTTGCACTTGTTCTTTGTTTTTGGAGGTAGAGATGATTCAATCCTCTCTATTATGTGGGATGAATGTGTCCTGAGTTGCTCTTAGGTTAGAACAAGTTTGACTACTATTGTGATCAGCAGGTATTGTTACTTCCTGTCCATCATATGGAAACTTCAAACATTGATGATAAGTAGACGGGACCGCTTGCATGTCATGAATCCATGGACGACCCAATAGTATGTTATAGGTTAGATCCCGATCGAGAACCTGAAAAAATGTATTCTTAACAATAGGTCCCACTTTGATTGGTAGCATGATGAGACCTTTGGAAGTCCTTTCCTCATCATCATAGGCCTTGATTGTAATTTTTCTCCATGGATCTATAGATTCTACTGAATATCCCAAAGCTAGGACCAATTTCAAAGTACAAATATTTAATCTGGCTCCCCCATTTATAACGACACGTCTAATGCGGGCTTTGTGGACCATGACTTCTAAATAGAGTGATGAATTATGTGGATGGGTTATGGATGAATCATCTCTTTCAAAAAAAGATAAACATGTGTCGGAGGACAAGTGTCCCACCATGGCTTGAAATTTATCGGTATCTAGATTAGGAGATACAGTTGTATCGATGAGAGCCTTTTCCAGAATGTCCTTATGTGTAGGTGATAACTTTAAAAGTTCCAAGATAGAAATTTGGGCTGATGTTTTTTGTAATTGATCAACCAAATTGTATTGACTTGGAGGATGAATTGCCGCTTTAGATGAGCCACCTTTGACAATGATCTTGGCTTGTCCCCTTGTCATAACATTGACCTCTCAATATTCTAGCTTACCTTTGATTTGGATAGCGTTGATTTGAGGATCATCAGTATAGATATGATTGATAATAATGTCATGGATGTTATTAACATTCTTTCCCTTATCATTCGAGGATTCCCCTTTGTGATAATTAGGGAGCGGATTCTTGAATGCTTGATGATCATTATTAACATTATGTCCCTCAACTGTCATGGTACGGTTATCAATCAAATATTGAACAATATTCTTTAACCCTTGGCAACTATTTATCTTATGACCTTTGCACCTATGATAATCACAGAAGTGTGAGTCATTCGATGATGGTGGTTTAACTCGAGGCTCATAATCCCTTTGAGGTGGCAATGTAATAGCGTTTTGATTCAATAATTATTTGAGAATGGATTCTAAAGATTGGCCCAAGGGAGTGAAACTCCGTCAACTTGAAAAGTATGATGGTTTGGGCGCATTTGAATTTTGATAATTGCCAAAATTATTTCCACGAGTGTCAGTTGTGTTTCCTTGATTGAAAACATTGCCTTGGGTGCTAGAATGTCCAGTATTGTTGTTGTGTTGAACATCTGACACATTAAGAATGGTGGGCTTCATATTCACGTTGTTAGCACCTACTACCCCATCATTCCAAACATTTTTATTTCAAGTCTAAAATCGTGACATGTCATTATTGTTATTATGATTGTTGTTGTTGTTGTTGTACGAATTTGAACCCTCTTTATCAACTTTTAGAACTCCACGCTTGATCAATGCGCCTTCAATAGTAATTGCGTTTTCAATCAATTTTTCAAATGATGGAGGACAATGAAGGTTTATTCTATAACTCATTTCTTGATTAAGACTATCGATGAAGATTTCCGTTTTTTCCTTTTCAGGAACAGGACGAGAGTATCTAGGAAAAGTTCTTCTCCATCTTTGCAAAAATGTAGTGAAAGATTCCCCTACTTTTTGTTTTATCTTACAAAGATCAAGCATGGTTACCTAGTGTTGGATGTTGTAAGAGTATTGTGATATGAATTTATTTATCAACTCCTCAAAGGTTTTGATGGGGGGAGTGATCTTTGAGAGCCACTCCATGGATTTTCCACCCAGACTTCGTGGAAAAAATCGCATTAGATAGGTATCGTCATGAGCAAACTCTAAGCTCATATTTCAAAAATCCCTCACATGTTCAATGGGATCAGTTTTCCCATTATACTTATCAAACTTAGGGATTTTGCAATGTTTTGGAAAAGGAATCATTCGAAGACTCCTATCGAATGGATAAGGACATATTTCATCCAAAACATACTTCTTCATTGTTCCTCCTTGCATTTCTTTTATTTGCCTTTGTAATTCCTTGATTTGTTGAGTAAAGGCACTAAAATCATTAGGAGGGGCTTCAGGATCTTTTTTAATCCCTTCTGTGTCAAAATTGGCAGGTAACTTAGCTCCTTGAATAGCTAATGAAAGAAAGTATCTTTCCTTGTTTCGTTCTAAAATCTTTTCCATAAGAGTATGGAATTGGGGATCCTATTCTACTTCTTGAAGTTTTTCTTCCGTTAACTCTTCAGTATTTGGATTGTTAAAGTGGTTTTCCTCCCTCTCACTATTTTCACCCATTTTGCTTGTTGTACTTTTGTCTTTTTCTAAATGCTTTCGAGATCTCATGGTAACAGGCATAAGCTTTACTCAAATCCTACTAACTTTGATCAAAGGAATGAAATAGTGCAATTGTGATGAAAGTCAAGATAGAATGAAGATTCTATGACTTAAAAGATTTTTAATCTTTAGTTCGTGATTCCCTGAATAAAAGGATGAAAATCCTATTTGTGGGAATTAAACCAAAGACTGAAAAATAAAGGTGATTTTGCACTTTTTGAAGTTTGATCCTAGCTTTGCAGAAAGATGAATTTTGTAGATGTCTAATGTGATTGAGTTCTCTATGGTAGAATTTGATTTGGATGAGTAGTATATGTGATTGCAGTTTGGGGAATATAAGAAGGATGAATATGACTTGATCTCTAAAAATTAGAAAATTACCTAGGCTCAGGAAACATATGCACTAAAATAGAGATTGAATGTCCTAAAACAGAGCACAGATGCACTGAAACAGAGCATATATATGCCAGAACAGAGACTGAATGCGCTAAAATAGAGCATAGATGCACTAAAACAAAGCACAGATGCACTGAAACAGAGCACAGATGCGCTAGAACAGAGACTAAATGCACTGAAACAAAGCACAGATGCGCTAAAATAGAGCACAAATGCTCTAAAATAGAGCTTGAATGCACTGAAATAGAGACTAAAAGCATTGAAATAGAGCACAGATGCGCTAAGACAGAGCATAGATGCACTGAAATAGAGACTGAATGTGCTAAATCAACTCAAAAACCGACATGTTTTGATAGTTTGATGAAATTTTCTTGTTTTGAATGATCTTAAACTGATTTAAATGTGAAAAACACAACATAGAAGCAGACAATTGTTTTGTTAATCCTAAAATCTAAAAAAAGAGTGTATGTTCTTGAGATTTTAACAGGTTTTGAACAAGATAATCTCTTCAGTCAGACTCACTCTTAATTTGTCAAATAGGTCATCAAAGTAATCATAGCCCACAGCTTAAAATCGCATCGACTCACACAGCCTTGTCACCCCCTAAAGGGCATCCATGTTTTTATCTTTTCCAGGTGCGTACTCAAAGTGACGGAAGTGGATATCGAATCGCTTGAGTAAATAATCCATGGCGACTATATGGTGAGTGTCTTGGGGTTAGATTCTTCCCTCCCCTTGTACCATGATTAAAATGATGTTTGGTTACTGACACAGTTGGTCTTCTACACTATGGTTCGTAGTCAAGGTTTCCGTTCAGCTCGACAATAGGTAAACTGCCTCAGGAGACCTCCCAATCTTTAGAACAAAGACTTTGGGGATGGTTATCTTTGCACACTGCCATCGAATTGCGGACTTTCCCCGAATTCGCTTTTGACTATAGTGGGTTGGAAAACCTAGCTTTGGTTGTTCCCACTTAGGTCATTCCCATAGGGTGAGTACTTTTTCCCACTATGGCAAGCCTTCTAAATGATGTAATAAAACATTAAATTGCAGAAAATAAAAGGCAAGTCTGGTATTTTGATCACCCGGTTAAGGGGAGAGCATAGACCTATTACCCACAATCACAACAAACAAATAATGGTTTAATTTTAAATCTCAGATTGACAAATTTTCTATTCTAAGTGAAGATGTTGCTTCACTAAAAACATGGGGTTTATTTTAACCAAAAGAAAATTATGTTTGGTGACTATCCTAAGATTTGTTAATTCAAATTTAAATGTCTACCCTAGGATTGGTTCATTCTATTAAAAATAGCATCAAAAACATCCTATCCACGGATTGCGTCGAAATCAGAATTTAAATTTTTACAACTGTATGTGTCGAAACAGAAGATGTATGCACCGAAACAAGCTATGTATGCATTGGAATAGGTAATGTATGCGTTGAAAGATCTCGTATATGCACTGAAATAGTTGTCGTATGCACTGAAACAGGTTATGCATGTGCCAGAAGAGTTCACAGGGATGCGCTAAAACAGTCGTCGCATGCGCTAAAATAGTTCATGTATGTGCTGGAACAGGTCATGTATGCACCAAAACAGTCATTGTATGTACTGAAACAGTCCTCGTATGCACCGAACCACATCTCGTATGCGCTAAAATATGATTTTTGTCTATCACCTACCAGAAAAATTTGTAAAAAGAGAAATTAAATGCGGAGCTTGGCCCCACGGTGGGTGCCAGAAATGTGTACGTTAGAAAGTGTCAATCAAATTGAATCTAAACTAATACACCAATGAAACATTAGATTGAAGAAAACTAAATAAATAAAGTAAATGCAAATTCTAAACAACAGCTTCTTCAAATTCGTTTCATTGTCCTCTATCTCCAAGGATTCACTTCAAGATTTTTGCTCTCAGTTGTGCAAACAATAGCTTATAGAATGGCACTTGAGAGAATGAGATTATCAAAAATGCATATGCATGTAAAAGATTGAGCTTATTGAATTAAAATGCTAATGAATGCTAAAATGCGACTATAGTAACTACGCATGAAAATTTGAGATTCGAGGTCCTTTTTAGCTCATGAAAGGGTTGTATTTATAGCTTTTTGAAGGTGGGAATTCGATTGGCCAAGATCGATGGTCGAGTTCAAACCTGTTGAAATGAATGGTGAGAGATCGGGAATTCAAAAATAAGGTGGAATTCTGAGAGACAGAAAATGAAGAGACAATTGAAAGGTGTCTCTCATAATTAAATAAATAAATATTTTAATTATGTCTGAGAGAAATATGAAAAGGCTTTAATTAAATATTGCAAATATTTAATTATATGAGAAAAGAAAAATCCTTTTAATTAAATATTAAGAATATTTAATTTTGTGAGAAGAATGGAAAATTTGGAAAATGATTTAATTAAGTATCGAAAGTATTTAATTAAGTGTGGAAAGAAGAATATCAAAGAAGAATATCATTTAAATTTGGAATTTAAACTTATGATAATTAATGTAAAAAATTGTAAAATTTATTTAATTAATTAAGAGGAAGATAGCATTAATTAAATAAACTTATTTATTTAATTAAATTAGAAGAATTGGAAAATGAACAATATAAATAAATAATTAAATTTTTTTATATGTAGATGACTTAAGAATATTAATTAAATAATTCATATTTAATTAATTAACAGGTTTGATTAACTATGACCATTTTTAGATGTGTACACTTTAAAATCAATTAGATTATAGACCTCCTCATGTGCATCATTCAAAAATTTCCACTTGGAGGCTTTTCATGCATCCAATCCTCTCAATCAAAATCCTCTAGAAACATCTCAAATAAATCTCAACCATTGATCCTCCATCCTCTAAGTCTATAAATAGCTCATCATACAAGCTATATCAAAGAACTCTTTGAATATAATTCCATGTTGTCCAAGACAATAACCATAGTAAATCTCTCACAAATTAATCAATCTTGAGAACATACAGCTCATGTGTAATAAGAAACTTTGTTTTGATGCATTTTTTATTATTTTTCATATTTTATGTGTGTTCTTTTAGCTCAATATAGACATTGCAATTAGGTGCAGTAGAGACATATAAATTTCATATCCCAAGTTCTTTATTTATGTTTTATAGTTATTTATACACAACATCCTTGCTTTATACAACCATTAGATGTAAGGGAAACTGTTGAACACACCTGAAGATTGAGAGGGGGATGAATCATTCTTTACTTAAACTTTAAAACAATTCCATTTATAGCTTAAACATCAAATCATATTAAATAAAAGAAGAATAGAAAGGAAAGCATGCACCACACAAGAACACCAAGATTTTTATTTGGAAAATTGAATGAAGTAAAAACCACGGTGAGAGTTAACTCACAATATATGAAGCTCCCTCCTGAAAAAAAATTATAATGTGTTTAAAGCTCACTACCTAATAGACTTATACGATAAGGCACACAACCTTATGGAAAGATATAATGACCTATTGAGAAACTCCATATTAGAGTAAGATACATGAAAATTATAATGAAAATTTGAACCTGAACTTCTATAAAGAAGCATCCAACATATGTTGATGTTGCAGTCCATTTTTCACACAATTACCTCATCACCAAAATTAATATTCAATATTTTTCTCAATTCATATTTAGAACATTAAAAAAATATTGTGTTCTTCTATAAATTCCCTCTACAACAACTCAAAACCACAATTAGGTTAGCTCCAAGATGACCTTTAGATGAAATGTATGATACTACATAGGTTGGATCCAAACAAATGCATGATAAAGAAAGAATAATTTACAGATCAACACATGGCATAGCAAGTCCCAAATACATCACAACACATCCTCTAAAGATAAATTAATTAGTTAGGATCAACCAAATATGAAAGAAGCAAGACTGACGGCTCAAATAATATCAACACCACCAAAACTACCAATTGTTCATCTTTACACCATTGGCAAGAAACAAAAAACATCATGGAGACCAACATATGAAAAATGTAGGTAATCAGAAACAACCTTACAACTTTCTCCTGAAGTATCTAATCATTATGTGTCGATGTAAGAAGAGAAACATATTGAATTGATGAAACAAAGCATCCCAAATAGGTTGTAACATTTCAAAACAAAGGATATTGCATTGTTGTACACAAAAACATAAGATATTTGCAAGGATGAACCCATATTCCTATCTAAATATATCCCCAAGTCCACACAATCACATCTATCACTCTATAGGAATGTAGAGCATTCCAAAAATCCTTCATCAACATTTTACTTTTCCAAAGCACATACCAAAAATTTGTCACTTATAAATTTCACTGTAGAGGGTGTAATGACTTGAATTCTTGAATATAACATCTTCACACCTTGACCAACTCATCTTTTGAAATGCAAGAAAAAAGATTTTTCTACAAAAGGATGCAAACCAAAATATCATGACTCTGTCTTAGAGTATACATTGTGAATACCTTAGAAAAACCTCTACAACTTGTCTCCATGTGTGGTACACCAAATAGGAATGATATCAATGTAAAAATAATTTAAACACATGATAACATGTGTACTTACCTCCACATCATACGTAGACACCAAGCTAATCACCATTCTTTCATATATTGTATTGTTGACTTGTACCAATAGATATCTTTGCATATCAACTATCTCCAAAGTATATACAAAATTCAACACACACATCTGACATCAGTGACAACACATATTGGTTGACATCAATGACAACATCTATTACTAATAGGAATTTGTGTGATAACCTACAAAAATTTCCACTTGGAGGATTTTTATGCATCCAATCGAGGTCTCAATCAACCTCCTCTATTGATCTCTTAGATGAATCTCAACCATTTCTATAGTTATATAAATAATTTTTCATATGAGCTATTTTAAAGAACTCTTTGAATGTAATTCCATGGTGTCTAATTCAAGAACCACATTCAATATGTAAAGCACCAATCCATATAGAGAATATCCACCTTATGCACAACAAGAGAATTGTTGGTGATATATATTATTATCATCTTTCATCTCTTATGTATGGTATTTTTGTATTAAATATATGGAGGAAACAAAATATAGAGTTTACATTCAGGGTGATATATCATATCTACAGCCTTAGGCATTGGCATTACTAACCCCTGTTACATAATTTTATATCATGTATCATTCCTATGCAAAGCTATAGTATCTCTACAAAAAACTACCATACAATAGGTATACATCATTGCAAATACAGACCAAAGTATATGTTAGATACACAAAAATTGACAACCAAATTTGCCCCAAACTATAGCTTTCTGTAGAGATTATTCTACTATGTTACCACCCCTATAGACTCTATCCTTCTTTGCATCCTTTAGGATCATCAATGCTTTTTTTGCTTCATGTTCACCTTCAAAGTGCCCTTCTGTCATATATCTTTTGTTTTGTACCTTATCAGATCTATTTCTTCCCCTCCTTATGATCATTTTATAATGTTTGCAGAGATCTTAGGAATATTTCAACCCTGAGGTATCCCTCTTTCCAAGTGTGTTCATACTTGGCTTCATGGATGCCAATATTTATCTCCCTGTTCCTTAGGTATCTCCAAAACTTCTCTTTCGATAGCTCCATTGTGATATACACCTACATAGCAACATTGTAAAGAATGATTCTCTTGCAAGACTCAATAAGCAACCTCCTTTGCCCCTAAAACCTATCTTTATTCCATGCTTTCCATGTGGCCCAAAGAATGTCAGTGGAGAGGCAATTCCAAAATAAAGCAGTATCTCTTTCCATCTTAAAATCATAATCAAATAGTATTTTATCAGGCAAAGGTTCACCATTATTTCCCCATATATTTTATTTGTTACAAAACATGTTCTTGATTTCCTTAGCAAAAATGAAATAAAAAAATGTGCTTAATTTTTTCAAGTACTCTACATATATTACATACATCAATAGCATCATGCTTTCTTTTAAAAGACTAATTCTGTAATATTAGCAATCATCTAAAACAGGTTTTATTAGCCTCAATTTCCTTACAGTAGGTTTTTTGAAATATTTTTTGCCACAAATTTTTTTGCAAGTTCATTCCCCAAATTTTATTCACATGTTTTTTTATTTCTATTTGTTATGTTAGCATGCAATATATTTCTTTTTCCTTTGCCTTCATTAAATTATTTCCTTTTGTCCATTGAAATTCCTCAAACTCCAAGTTATCAATTTTGGTTTTTTACAGGGAATTGAATTTGGCTGCAAGCTTCCCTTAGGATAGTATATGTCCTCCAATTACTATGTGGGATATTGAATTATATTCTTAGATCATTCCAATATTTCATCTTACCATCCTTTAGACTTTCATTAAAGCATCTAATTCCCTTATGTTCCCAACACTTGGCTGAGCAGCCTTGGATTAAGGCAAGTGGCTTGTCTTTATGTTTTAAATTCCACTAGATTGACCTATTGGACAAGATGGTACTGTTATCACTTTTGGTGAAGAAAAAATTGGTGAAGTTATTTTTCACCATTTCCCATGACTTCCAAATGGTCTTGAAGAAATTAGAACTTGCAAGTGTCATAGGCCTCTCACTACTAAGGATATCACTGATAGGTAGATGTTTCCATTCCTTTTCTTTCTTGGGAACAACATTTAGGATGTTTTGTCAAATGAGAACCTTCCATGGTTGTCCCCCTTCTAGGACACCAATCACCCATTTAGATGTCACGACAATTCCTTGTAGTTTCAAGTCTTTTAACCCCATACCATCTCTTGACTTAGAAATGGTACACCACTCCCATTTCATCAAATGTCTCTTTCTCTTTCCTTTCCCATCTAACCACAAAAACTCCCTTATCCTTTTCTAGATGTCATTAATTTGATAAGAGCTAAAGAACCAGACAAAGGCAAAGTATATACTATATGAAGAAAGTATTTTTTAACACACATATCACCTAATAGCCAAGGAGAGGAACTATCCATTCCATTTTTTATTTTTCCTTTCAATCTTATCCCTTATCCAAATCCACATTTATTTTAGATTTGGATCAATTGCAAAGGGAATGCTTAAATACCTCATCAATGTCTATGGAACTCCCGATTGTAGATCATATATTCTCAACCAATCTGGTGGGACCTCTTTTCATCCTAGCAAGCAAGATTTAGCAAGGGAAATTTTTTCCCAGAATCCTAGTAGAAGATATATAGCTTTCCCATGAGGTTTTCCAAATTATCTTCTTCTAGTCTCAAAAGGGTTGAGGTTTCATCAACAAACTGTGGGTTGATAAGTTCATTATTATCTGGAAAAGTGATGCCATTCATTCTTAGGGCTGAGGATTTCTCTCTTAATACATAATGTAATGCATCTGAAGCAATAAAAAAGAGTGCAAGGTCAAGGGGGATCCCTTTTCTTATTGACCTCTCAATGGAGAGACCTTTAGTGAGAATTCCATTTACCTTTACTTGTGCTACATCATCTTGAAAGAGATTTTTAACCATGTGAAAAAAGGATTTGGGAAAAAAAAATCCCATTTAATTCTATCATATGCCTTTTCGAAATCAAGGAGAAGCATTGTAGCTTCTTGCTTTTTTTGCTTGTCCCATTCCATGGATTCCCAATTGGTGATGAGGTTCTCTAAGATATATCTCCCCTTCGTAAAGCTAGTTTGGGTAGAGTTTATAATGGAGGGAAGGACACCAACCTTTCTTCTAGCTAATAATTTAGCTAGGATCTTATAAGATACATTAAGGAGAGTGTTAGGTCTCTTGTTTTTAACTAAGGATCTATCACCCTCCTTTGGGATCAACTTAATTATACCTTTATTAATACTTCTACCTAGGAAACCTTTGTCAATGGATTCCTTGTAAACCAAGTATAGGTCATCACATATCCATTCCAAGAATGTCTTATAAAACTCTGTTGGGAGGCCATTTGCACCTGGATATTTATCATCTTTCAATGAAAGAATGGATTTCTTTACTTCATCCTTGGTAATCTCTTTTCCAAGCTCAATTTCCACATTCTCATTGATTCTTTTCAAAATAATTTTCTTTATGAACTCCTTGGATTTGGAACTAGCCTCACTACCATATTAAGAGGTAAAGAGATTCTTGTAAAACTAAAATAAGTGTCTTCTTATGTCCTCTTAGTTCACCAGGGAAGTTCCATCAACCCAAATTTGATCAATTTGCTCCCTTTCTTGTTTCTCCTTGATGTATCTAAAGAAATATTTAGATCCCTTGTCACCATTTTCTAGAAAACTCATTTTGGCCTTGACCCTTAGGCCTTGGATCTTGGTAGCCTATAATCGCCTTAGGCTATTTTTTGCCATAGCTAACCTATTGGTTATAATATTATCTATGGGGTTTTCTTGTAATTTAGTTTCAGCTTGGAGCAACTTATCTTGCAAGAGATTCTCCTTCCTTCTATCTTTGGATCTTTTCTTGTGAATGGTTTGAAACAAGATTCTCCATCCTTTTGTATTCATTTCCCATATTTCTATAGGAGACAAGTTTCGGTACATCCATTTATTGATTAGTCTAAGAGATTCTTTTGTGTTCTTACAATTTTTATCTTTTAGGAGGTTAGTGTTGAGGCAGAAACCCTCGCCAATACTAGCACCTTTTTCAAACCCCCCTTAAGGAAAAAAATTACCCTTATAAGGTGGTCATCTGATAGAGAGTAGGGAGTTACCTCAATCCTCCATCCTTCTTTCACCAAGAGGGTAGAGAAGAAATATTTGCTCATGTGGAATCTATCAGTTTTGTAGTATATCCTCTTCCACCCTTCTGTGCATTGCACCAAGTAAACCAAATGTATTTATATTCCTTCTTTTGGCCCTCAATGGGATCTTCAATTTTTATTTTATATTTCATTCTTAGCCAGTAAAACCTCTCATTGTCTTTCAAGTCTTGATCTGAGCCACCCCACTTTTCTTCCCCCCTTTCCACAAAATTAAAGTCTCCCCCAATTATCCAAGGGATATCTTACATACTATATAGTGAATTCCATGGGAGGATCCATTCTTGGTAGTCATTGGGGGCATACACCTAGCATATGCCAAAGAAATTTTTTTTTATAATGACCCATATTGCCCGATTAAAGGGGTAAACCCCATAATCTATTATGAATTGTTCCCACTCTTGTGGAAATAGGATAACAACCCCACCTTTTCTCCTTTCATTTTTGGTGACAAAATTGGAGGTCTCTTTCTAGATCACTTTTAAATTGGTTTCCAAGGTAAAGCTAGTGTCTTTAACTTTTTGTAGGAGGACAAAATCTTTTCCTTTCCTTTGTCCTAAGAATATCTTAACATTTTCCTATCTAGGGATTCTAGTCCCCTCACATTCCAGGAAATGTAGTTGATGTTAATTAGGCTTGGTCTTTAGGGGGGAATCCTTATCACTCTTAAAATTATCAAAGCATTTAGGGAGTTTTTTTTTTTATTTCCATCCTTTTGGCAGTGGGGACTGGAATTATCCCACTATTCATTTTCCTCTTCTCTTTTAGCAAATTGATTGAGGTTTTTTCCATAGTATGTCTGTTGTTATCTAGACCATTCTTCTTTCTATATTTTTAGTTCTTCTTTAATACTACCTCTATAAAGACATCCTCCACTTCAGTGGTATCCTTAGTAGAGAAATTCCCTATGTCATATGCAGAGTCCAAGCCGAACTAAGAGGAAAAACCATTAGAGTTTTTCACCCACCAAAAATGCTAAGAGGAGTTATCTCTTGTTTGGGAACCTCAATTTCACCTACCCTCTCATTCCCATTCATTAGGTAAATTGTATTAAGAGGAGAAGATGTCATTGCCCCCCCTTCATTCTCACTAAACTATAACACAACCAACCTCTCATCAGATTTTTGGGGGCATTGTTCCTACCCCTCAAACACATTTACAATTTTTTTGGCATCTGATGGGACATCCACATTTATTACCAAAGTATTAATGGTAGCTTGATTATCACCAGATTGGTTTAAAAAATTTCCTTCCTTAAAATATTTTGAATTGAAAGAATACAATTATTTTACTAGTTTTTTTGTTCTCCTCTGGTTTTTTGGTTTGCTTGATTTTAAGCAAAGCCAATTGTTGAGAATTTATTTTACCATTTCTTATGAATTATTTTATCTCATTAGGCCAAGGTGGTCCATTGTCCCTCGAAAATTTGATATTGGTTTCTTATCTTGTTCCCTCCACTTCCAGGTTTTCACCTAGGTGGGTGTTATTAATTTCTTGCATTAGGGTTTCCAAATGACTTGCAATCTAAGATGATTCATTGTTATGCTTTATTACCTCTACACTCAACTAAACATGAGGATCATAGTTTAGCCCATCATTAGAACTAGGGCTCGAGGGTGGAGAATTTCCTTTTAATTATTTCCAAATGAGACTACAGTCCACTGTCTCCTCCTCATTATTTTCTTTTCCTCGGCCACCACAACACTTTTCGGGGGCGGTACATTAGTTTTATCCCTTCCATCAAGAGCAGAACTATTACTAGGTTTTTTTTCTAATTAGAGGACAATTCATTATAATGTGTCCCTTACACCAATAAAGATAGAAGGCATTGAGCCCACCTAGGGTTTCTAGATCATAAAGGAAAGTACCATTTTTCAATTTTATCTGCAATTTTTTAGGGAGGTCAACCCCTAGATACAAAGATACCAGATCCCTCACATTTGAGTGCGGGAGTGAAGCTTTGGTATTATCTAGTTTTAAAATATACCCATATAGTTCGATCAACAACGAAACAAATTTACACAGTTGGGGAGGGATGTGTTTTATTACCAACCATCTTGGACTAGGTATATCTAAAACTTCTTCTTCCAATGCCTCAAGAAGCCATGCTAGGGCACAAAAGATAATTTTCCCAACACTCCAGAATTATTTCCTAATTACTTCTTGAGATTTATGGTTGTTAAAGGAAATTACATACAATTCTTTCTACACTATTCAATAATAAAATTGAAACCCTAGTTTCTTTTCCCAAACATTGTGAACCATTCATCCATTTATTTCCATGTTGGAACCCTAGTGATATCAACGACAATAAAGAAAATTTTAGATTTTGAAAGCCTAGCATCTTCAAGAGAAATTGCATTATCTAGCACTTCATTAGGAATAAGACTGCTTTCTTGGGGGGATTTAAGGGTTGCTTACCTTATTCCTCCCATTCACTTTCCTTAACATCCTCGACACCTTCCACCTCAAATTTTGTACCTTGCAGCAAGTGGCTCCTCTCTCCCACAACAATATCTTTGAAGGATTTAGGAGGAAAACTGCCATCTTTGAATTTATCAAACCCATTTAAAAAATTATCTAGGGAATTCGTATTCCCCTCCATAATCAAAACACCACACCTAGGATATCTCACATGTGGCAATAAAAGCAATAAAAAACAAAGAGAACCACCAATCACACCCATGACAAGCAAAGCAAGTTAGAACAAAATCCAGGGAAAGGGTAGGGAAGGTTGTACCTTAGAGAAATGATGAACAAGCGTGGAAGAGGGCCAAGCCTCCTCCATGACACCCTGAATAAAACCCACCAACAATGAGAAGTCTCTTCATACACGCATCTAGAGCCCCCATTCCTCTTCCCCACATCTATGTATGGTACTTTAGCTCAATCTAGATGTTGCAATTAGGTGTAGAATAAGGGTTTAAATTTTATATCCTAAGTCATTTATTTATGTTTTATAGTTAGTAATATGTGACATACTTGCATCATACAACCTTTATATGTAAGGGGAAGTTGCATGATGGCCTACAAACTTTTTCTATATTTGTAAATCTAGAATTGTTAGTGAATTAACTGGCCTTTATTATAATATTAAAATAACAAATCTATAGCCCAAGATATAAATACCAATATTGCTAATAGATTTGGAAAGTTCACAATTGTATTTTTTATTTTCCTCTGAATTATTATCGAGGTACATCTCCCTCTCTAACTATTCCAATCTTAAGAATACTCTTTCTACCAAATATAATTGAAAGGAAAACAAACACTAATTCAAAAATATGAAGCCAGTTTGACTAAGTAAAGAATCCATTAACACCAAAGCTCAAATACTCCAACAATAATGGCCAAAAAATATAATATCAAAGAACTGATATGATAAAAAATAAATGAATATAGCATTGAGAAGTTAACCTGCACAAAGAATAAATCTACATTATCAGTTTAGCCAACAGACTAATTTGACAACACTTTCCCATAACTCATAACTCAAATATTATAGCAATCTAAAATCATAATTCAATTACCAAAAGTATGTTCCTTTTCCCCCAATTACATCACAGTACATATTTGAAACATAGAAAATTGGTATCTTCTAAATGGAGATCACTAATTCTCTATTTTCCATTTAAATATGAGTAATATGGGGTGCATATCTAAATCCTAACCATACATATAGTAAAAAACTAGATTTTTGAGACGTAAGCAATAGCATGATGTGTACCCTCCACCAAAGCTACGTTTTCAAATATTTTTCTTCACAAATATTCAACCTAAAACTTGCAAATCACACATCATAGAGAATAAAATGTTGATTATTAGGGGATAGGGGTTTTCCTTGGTCAAACCTCATTTTAGTAATCAAACTTGATAATAAATTGAAACATGTAATTGAAGGAATGACAAGTGAACATAACAATGTCACAACTTACCATACCAATATTAAAACCTTGGAATGAAATCAGCATGTAGAAATCTCCATGGATGTGATACTTGATCATGAAGATGATATCTTGCAATACTTAAAGTGATCTTGAATGCCACAATAACATGATTCCTCTACTAGCATGCATGCCTTCAACATGATAATGGATCCTTGATTGTTGCAATAAGACTTTGATAATCTTCCCTTGAGTGCCTTGATAATGCTCTTGAAGATGCTCCCTTGATCTAGAGTGCTTAGTATGTAAGATCACCTTCTTGGTGTGTGATCATATTCTTGTTGTGTGTTTTCAAATGAGGATGAAAGGTCTCCTTTACAAAGGAGAGTTAAGTGAGTGGCTAGAATAAGGATCACAATCAAGGGCCAAGATTAAATTAGAAAATAATTTAATCAAGGGTGGAGATTAATTGAGAGAAGACATGGATCAAGGAGCTAAAATTAAATAAAAGGTATTTAATTTTAGTGGCCAACATAGAAGAAATAAATAAAATATTGATTTTATTTATTTAAAAAGAAAGGTGAGAACAAATAATTAAATAATCATATGCACATAAAAATGTTCTAGAGGACAATTAATTCAATATTCGATATTTAATTAATTAATCTTAATTCCTCTACTATTATAAATAAATTGATAAATTTATTTATATGGTTCATTCCCTTAATTTTTTTAAAAAAAAAAATCAGTTTCCTCTTAAATTAATTAAATACACAAATTAAATAATCTATTATTTAGTTAATTTCCCTCTTTCATTTAAATTTGAATTTTTAATTCAAATTTAGCACATGTCTCCATATTTCTCTAACTTCCTTCCACCTCACCTGCCACCTCACCATGTGTCACATGAAATTGAATTTTTCTAATTTTTAAAATGAGAATTTTCATCAACAACCTGCAACAAATTTGAAACCACCTTGGACACATGGCTTCTTCTTTCCTTTGATTCTCTTCAATACTTGGCAAGGTGTTCTCTTAAAGGGAACCATCTCCATAATTCTCTCCAACCTCTTTTTTCTCCACCATTGATGCCTCAGGATCACGATCTCGACTATCCATCTTTGCCACCTTAGCCCAAGCTTGGAAAAATCTATAAATAGAGGGCATTTCTACAACTTTTCATATGGAGAATTGGATTACAAACTTATGTTGTAGAAATCTTAGTGCAATTTGAGAGCATTTGAGAGATTTGTAGTTAGTATTTAGCTTTTTAATTCATAGTTGCATTATCATGGCACTTTTAGTATCTTAGTTTATTGCATTTCCTTGCATCACCTTACTTAGAACTACATCTTTAATCACAATCATTTTAGTATCATTTGAGTACAACAACATCATAATCTTAGAGCATTTAACATTTCAAACAAGAAAATACCAAAAGCATATAGACATAGGCATATAGCTATGCATTTTCATATAGTATCTCATTTATTAGGTTGTCATTTCATAGATTCATGTGCAATGCATAATTCTGAGAGCATGAATTTGAGAAATCACCAAGAATAGAGGACAATGGAATGAGTTTGAATGTAAATTATAATAGTTTGTTTTATTATTGTTCTTTCATTAGATGTAATACATTTCATTGATGTGTGTTTTATTGTATTAACTATTGCACTCATTTTTAAAAACCACACAAAAAAAATAATTCAATTGTAGAGGAAAAGTGGAGTGTTAAAAATTAAATAAATAAAAAATAATTATTTAATAGAGAGGGAAAGGATAATTAAATAATTAAAATAATTATTTAATTATAGAAGAAGAGGGAAAAGCTAACTTTTGAATTAAAATAATATTTAATTCAAAAGTGGGAGAAAAAGACAAAATATTAAATAATTAAAAATAAGTATTTAATATTGGAGGGAAAGTGGAAAATAATTAAATAAATAAGATTTATTTAATTATAGAAGAAAAGGATAATGAATAATTAAATAATTTAAAATAATTATTTAACTATAGAAGAAGAGGGAAAAGCTAAATTTTGAATTAAAATTATATTTAATTCAAAAGTGGGGGGATAATCAAAAATTAAATAATTATTTAATATTGGAGGGAAAGTGGGAAATAATTAAATAAATAAGATTTATTTAATTATAGAAGAAAAGGGTAATGAATAATTAAATAATTGAAATAATTATTTAATTATAGAAGAAGAGGGAAATGCTAACTTTTGAATTAAAATAATATTTAATTCAAAAGTGGAGGGAAAAGACCAAATATTAAATAATTAAAAATAATTATTTAATATTGGAGGGAAAGTGGGAAATAATAAAATAAATGAGATTTATTTAACTATAGAAGAAAAGGGTAATGAATAATTAAATAATTGAAATAATTATTTAATTATAAAAGAAGAGGGAAAAGCTAACTTTTGAATTAAAATAATATTTAATTCGAAAGTGGGGAAAAAGGGACCATTTATGGCATAAAGAAGCATAAATTTAAATAAGGCGGGCCCAAACAAGTGTGAAAATGTAAAGTGATACATTTTTCTACACTACATTTAGCCCCCACTTTAGTGAGAGGATGAACTTGCTTGAAACTCGCACTAAAGTAGACATTCAAGACTCTTATGTATGCATAAATAACAAAGATTGTAAATAAAACATCAAAGACAAGCCTCAATAATGATCTTGGTTATTTGTTCTAGGTTGGATCAAGCCCTAACCATCATTAAAGAATGCTCGCTCTGGGGCCATAGACCTTTAGGTCATCCATGGGGTGAGTATCCCAACAAAAACAAAAATAAACACAAAATGCATTCACTCTGGGACCACAAACATTTAGGTTGTCTGCGGGGTGAGTATCCAAAAGGTGGCGGATCAAGCTTCGATAGGATTTCCAATGCATTGTGGACCAGGTCTAGTTTATGTTTCCTAGAATACTTGCAAGTGAATTATTTCATACACTATGGAAACAAAATGCATGCTCACAAGGGCTAGTGAAGCTAGTTGTCCACTAGGTGAGTCTCCAGAAAACCACACCAAAGCCATACCTCCAATGACTTTGATAAGGTACAAAATGAAACGCAATAGGAAAAAGGAATGTTCGAAGGGGTTTCACTTAGTTCATGTAAGGTCTTAATCTTAGGGGACATTGTTCCTAATGTCTCCAAGAGAGGATCAATCAAAGGATAAAAGATTCACAACTTAGGGAATGCAATGTGTTGCATCACCACTAAGAGGAATGTAATATGCTAAGATAGTCAAGCTCTTAAAGGACATTACTCCCAATGTCACCACAAAGAGAAAAACACATCGCATGAAGTAAGAAAACCACGTCAAGGAACATGGAAAAAAATGCAAATGAAATCATACCAAAATAATGCCAATGTATGCCCCCACTTTAAAGAAATTGCTAAACACCATGTTGTAAGCAATTACTTTAAAGTAGAAAAGGATAAATTCTAGCAATAAAGAGGACATCAGAGCTTATTTGGAAAGCCCTGTGCCAAGTCATATGTTTTTTATAAGCTAAATCATGGATAAGTATGTCACATGTGAGTCAACTTAATGCATGTCGTCCACATCCCATGTTTTCTCTTATATATACATGAAAGGTGGTTAACTATCCAAAAGAGATAATGACAAGTGACATACGAGGACAAGGCTACTTAACCCCTTTCCCCCACTTTGTGTAGGACAAGGGTGAGTCAAAAAGGGATGATGATATGCTACTCCTTGCAAAGAAGAAAATTATTTGTGATGATTGTAAAACATGCAATAGTAAGTATGTTATGATCCTACAACTATTACAAGGCAATGAGCAGAAAGTAAGGTTATTTATTATGATGCGTAAAAAAAATTTCAACTTGATGCATTTTTAATGAGATATTTCTCAGTTTGGGATGCACCGAAGTTAAATTTTTCTTGGAAGAATCTTTTGTAATAGTGTTGACACTGAATTAAGGCTTTTTTATTTCTTTGGAGGGATAATGACCAAGACCTTTAGTTGTTTCTTTCATGTTAGGATCTATGGGGACATGGATAGCTTTTCCTCTAGCACCAAATCCTTTTTCACTATGTGCAAGTTGTTTCAAAATCTCATGATCTCTTCAATAAAGCTTTTTCACCCTTTTTAGATCTGGTGTCTATTCATATTCAGAATTTGTCATGTGTGTTGTTGTTTCTTCTAAAGTGGTTGAAGTGAATATTTTTGACATTACCTATTTTTTCTCTTCCCTTTTTAGATTCTTTTGTTATGATCATGTATCCCCCCATGGATGTAGAAATGAAATCAAAGGTTTGTGAAGCCTCTTCCAATAACTTTGTGGCTTGTTCCATTTTCTTTTCTCTTTCTTTATTTTGTATAGGTTTGACATATGTGGTTGGTGTGAAGGGATATCTAATGTGCACAATTTCAAAGGGTTGATCCTTACTTTCATGATCTCATAGTGAAGAGGAGTCTAAGTTCACTTCATCATATTCATCTAAGGAATCCATATTACTATTTTTTAAAACAATTGTGTCAATGTTGTCATTTTATTGCACCATGATATTTTGCCTAGCAGGAGATTTTTTAGGAGAGAAGCAAACAAGATGTTGATCACATTCCATTAATAGGTTTTGTAGAGTAACTTCATCACAAGGACATGAGGCATCAAGAGAAGAAAAAGAATCACATTCTTGTTTTTCAATGATTGGATCCTTTTGCCCAATTATGTATTCTTTGATGGGGGAAACATTAGGAAAGGGAGCAAGAATATTCTCATGAATTTCAATGAATAGTTCTTCTAATCCCAAAATATCTTCTTCACAAGTAGGAGAGACATTAGGAGAATAAAAGTTATGATTATCATGATTATATATGATTACATCCCTTTGTCCAATAATGTCTTCCAAATTAGGGGAAGAAAAATAAAGAGGACTCTCATAGGTCTTCAAGATTTTATCATCTAATTCCAACATATCCTCCTCACAAATAATGTGATTGTCATGATTTCTCACAAAAAAATTCTTACAAATAGGAGAGGATTTGGGAGATGAATGTAGAATAGGTAGAGTGATGTTAAGAAATGTGTTTATGATCTCATTCTCTTCCAAATTAGGAGAGTTTATTGAAGAGGAGCTTTCAACATTTTCATGATTCTCAATGGGTGTATCTTCTAGCACCAAAATACCTACGTCACATGTAAGAGAGATATTGGGAGAAGAGAAACTATGATTATCATGATTTTCTATGATTTGATCTTCTTCTATCACTTCATTCCCACAAATAGAAGAGATATTAGAAGGTGTGGAACTATGGAATGTGTCAATATTATTATTCTCTTGCACTAAGAGACTCTCATAACTAGGAAATATATTGGAAGGATGACTACCATGCTTGTTAATAAGATCATAGAAAATTGAATGCATAATGTTTTCTTGAAGATTCTCATCGATTAGATCTTGTAACACCATAGTATCTTCTTCACCAGTAGGAGAGATGTTAGGAGAGGGGGAAAGTTGATTGTTCGGCATAATTTCATCCTTTTTCTCTAAGGTCTCATTTGCTTGTGCCATAATTTCCACCCTAGTAGGCGAGCTTTTATGAAAGTGACAAACAAGAGGTTCATCGCATTTCATGGTTAGATTTTGCAAAGTAGCTTCATCACAAACAAGGGAGGCATCAAGAGAAGAGAAACTATGGATTTTATGGTTACCAATTATTAGAATGTTTTTTTCAAATAGGTTTTCCCAAATGGTAGTGGCATCAGGAAAGGGGGGAACAAGATTGTCATGAGTCTCGATAAAGATATCTTCCAACATTAAACTATTTTCTTCATGCTTAGAAGAGATATTAGGAGAAGGAAAGGATTGATTGTCATGATTATATACGATTACACCCCCATGTCCTATAATGTCTTCCCAGGTAGGAAAGGTAGGGTTTTCATAGCTCTCAATTATTGGATCTCTTAATATCAACATATCCTCCACACAAATGTTTTTTTCATGATCATTCATGATTGTATCCTTATTCACTAAAGCCTTCTCACAAGTAGGGTAGGTGTTGAGAGATGAATGGAGACTTGGTAAAGTAGTGGCCATGATCTCAGCTTTGTGTGTCATAATTTCTTTTCAAGGGGGGGAGGAGGAAGACAAGCAAGAATTTCATGATCTTCAATGATTGTATATTATTTCACCAAGATACCTTCATCACCAATGAGAGAGATATCGGGAAAAGAACAATTATGATTATCAAGATTATCGATGCTTGCGTACTTTTGTGTCAAATATTTAGTGGATGATCTAGGTGAGATGAAGTTGTCAAGGGCTTCATCTAACATGTCAAAGTCATCTCTACTAAAGGGCTTGCATGATGTGCTAAGGTTAACCAATTTTTTTGTTTCTTTTCATGTTTTTTGTTTGCAAATATAATTTGGCTTAATTGAACTATGAACTAATGCTGAAAATGAAAAGTGCAAGAATCTAATTCTATCCACAATTGAAATTAAATTAAATTATGTTAATCCTAATTATTTGAATGTAACAAAAATTATGCATACTTAAATAGAAAGATGATTTTCAATGATTTAAGATGCACAAATGCAAGCTATTTGAGATTTCACTAATGCAAAATTTGAAACCCTAGAATGCCAATTAACTAATGGAAATCCTAATGCAAGGTTAATGCAAGCAATATCTAGTATGTTGATGTATTCCAAATCAAATTTCAAAGTGCTCTAAATGCAGGTTCACCAAAATGAAACATAGAAAATTGGTATCTTCTAAATGGAGATCACTAATTCTCTATTTTCCATTCAAATATGAGTAATATGGGGTGCATATCTAAATCCTAACCATACATATATTCAAAAAATATATTTTTGAGAGGTAAGAATGATGTGTACCCATCACCAAAGCTACTTTTTCAAATCTTGCTCTTCACAAATCTTCAACCTAAAACCTGCAAATCACACATCATAGAGAATAAAATGTTGATTATTAGGGGATAGGGGCTTGCCTTGGTCAAACCATATTTTAGTAATCAAACTTGATAATGAATTAAAACATGTAATTGAAGGAATGACAAGTGAACATAACAATGTCACAACTTACCATACCAATATTGAAACCTTGGAATGAAATCAACATGTAGAAATCTCCATGGATGTGATACTTGATCATGAAGATGATATCTTGCAATACTTGAAGTGATCTTGAATCCTACATCAACATGATTCCTCTACCAACATGCATTCCTTCAACATGATAATGGATCCTTGATTGCTGCAATAAGACTTTGATAATCTTCCCTCGAATGCCTTGATAATGCTCTTGAAGATGCTTCCTTGATCTAGAGTGCTTAGTATGTAAGATCACCTTCTTGGCGTGTGAACATTTTCTTGTTGTGTGTTTTCAAATGAGGATGAAAGTCTCCTTCTATAGAGGAGAGTTAAGTGAGTGGCTAGAATAAGGATCACGATCAAGGGCCAAGATTAAATTAGAAAATAATTTAATCAAGGATGGAGGTTAATTGAGAGAAGAAAGACATGGATTAAGGAGCTAAAATTAAATAAAAGGTATTTAATTTTAATGGCCAACATAGAAGAAATAAATAAAATATTGATTTTATTTATTTAATAAGGTGAGAACAAATAATCAAATAATCAAATAACTAAAAATAGTTATTTAATTATAGAGGAAAGGTGGAGTGTTAAACATTAAATAATTAAAAAAATAATTATTTAATAGAGAGGGAAAGTATAATTAAATATTTAAAATAATTATTTAATTGGGGAGATAAAGGGAGGATAAATTAATAAATAAATATAACATTTATTTGATTGTAAAGAGAAAAGGCCAATGAATAATTAAATAATTGAAAGAATTATTTAATTATAGAAGAAGAGGGAAAAGATAACTTTTTAATTAAAATAGTATTTAGTTCAAAAGTGAGAGAAAAATACAAAATATTAAATAATTAAAAATAATTATTTAATATTGGAGGAAAAGCGAGAAATAATTAAATAAATAAGATTTATTTAATTATAGAAGAAAAGGGTAATGAATAATTAAATAATTTAAAATGATTATTTAATTATAGAAGAAGAGGGAAAAGCTAAATTTTGAATTAAAATTATATTTAATTCAAAAGTGGGAGGGAGGACCAAATATAAAATAATCAAAAATAATTATTTAATATTGGAGGGAAAGTGGGAAATAGTTAAATAAATAAGATTTATTTAATTATAGAAGAAAAGGGTAATGAATAATTAAATAGTTGAAATGATTATTTAATTATAGAAGAAGAGGGAAAAGTTAACTTTTGAATTAAAATAATATTTAATTCAAAAGTGGGGGAAAAAGATCAAATACTAAATAATTAAAAATAATTATTTAATATTGGAGGGAAAGTTGGAAATAATTAAATAAATAAGATTTATTTAATTATAGAAGAAAAAGGTAATGAATAATTAAATAATTGAAATAATTATTTAATTATAGAAGAAGAGGGAAAAGCTAACTTCTGAATTAAAATAATATTTAATTCAAAAGCGAGGAAAAATGACCATTTAAGGCATAAAGAAGCATAAATTTAAATAAGGCGGGCCCAAAAAAGTGTGAAAATGTAAAGGGATACATTTTTCTACACTACAATAGCAAATTAATTTGGACCCTCACTAAGTCATTTTGATCGAATTTTATAAGAAAACCCCAATCTTGAATCTTAGTGGTTCAAATAATGGCTATTGGATTGAATGACGGTTTCTTGCCAACTAACAACCCACTTAAAGAAGTTGATAAACTAAGAAAGTTAATGATTAGGAATAACCATCATTACACTTCCTCTTTGGTAAGATTTGATAGTTAGCTAAAACATTTCTTATTCTTAATCCTATCACATGGCTAACCATACTTGCAAATGGTGCAATTTCCAAAGCTTAAATTAAATGAAAAATGCATATCATCATAATTTCATGCATGCAAACATCCAGATGAAGGGGTAAATTGAATTTTTTCATATCAAAACCACTTATTTGTAATAAATCTTTGTCACATCAACATTTAATTTTTGAGCCACATCACTGCCCTTTCGTTTGCATATTCCCAAAGTAATCTCTAGCTCATACTTGTTTATATAAATTCAATGAAAAAAACCTTCATTTCTATAGTTTGAATTACATTCTCAATGATTGCGAGTATTGAGCGTGATGCCTCCTCAAGGAATAATTTATAGTGATTGAAGACATAGAATGTAGTTCATTCCACAGGTTATTGATGGATCAGCTAAGAGAAGTATTCACAACCTAAAATGATGTTGAAGAAGATGTAGTGTGCAATATTCTTGGGGAGAAATTTTTGAGTTGAGTCCACATCCATAATTCAAAGCTCCTAGAATGCTCCATATACAATGCAGTTCATACTTTAGAGAAGTGTGATTGGGGTATAAGGGCGGTGGAGTGTCTGGTAAATCCTGAATATCTGATGAGGGTATGGAGTGCATCAGAGGACTAAGCTAATTTCCTAGAACTGGCCTCATAGGTGATGCCATATGCAATCTAGCAAGAGGTTATAGAGGAGGTGATAAATCTTCTTCGTGCAGGGTTAGCATACAATGACATGGGGCTATTTTCCCACTTTGTGTAGTTGGAAGAGAACCTATTTTCACTTGCCTAGATTGAGCACCTGTAGGAGGTGGTCAAGGGGATACACATCCTTATGTTTGTCCTATATATTTAGGAGAAATATACTTATAACTTTTTCTATTTTGAAACATAAAGACCATTTTGTAATACTGAATATATATATCTATAATATAATATGAAGGTTTTGTATTTTAGCACTGTGTCTTCTTTGGATCTAAGTATTTTCCCTCTTTTAATTTGTTATTATGTCTGATAATACTATATATGTATGTTATTTTCTTGCACATGGGTCTGTGCAGGATCATGATGGGCCAAAAAGTGGCAATATGATGGTTATGTGGCTGATGACTTTTTTTTACCCAAAATTGATGAAACGAAAAGGGATTTTAAAAGAGAATCTCAGCTTTCCACCAATATAAATTATGCTTTACTTTGAATTTAATAAATGATTGTTATTCATTTTCTATTGAATTACGACTAAAGTCCTGATTTTTAGGCTAATTGAAAAACATCTATAGATTTCAAGCAGTATGATATTTTTTGAATTCAAAACATGCGTCACAGTCTATGCTTTGCATAATATAAGATAAAAAAATAAAAAATTGAATTTCATGAAGTTTTGACCAAGTTAAGGTGGTTAGACATACGAGTCTTTATATTTTTTAAAATTTGTCATAAAAAATTATAATTAATTATTTACTTGGAAAAAAATTACAAAAAAAAAATGCATCACATTGGGACATGAGTCCTCTACTTATATATAAAATCTTATAAAAAAATATTATCATTTTAATGTGGTTAGGGTGGTCAGATAGACACCTACTTCTTATTTTTCCCTGAAATTTAAGTACTATTGTATTGAAATTTCAAATTCTCACCAAATAGATTTTATTTTTTTGTAAATAGACCTAGTAATTTAGAAACTACATTCAATTTTATAAAAATTCTATTGTTACATATTTTTGAAATAATATAGATAACTAATTCAAATTTTTATGTCAAGTTTCCTAACTCTGATTTTTCTGAATTTTTTGCCACTTAAGGGCCTGTTTTTTCCATGATGATCCTGCACATACCCACATTTGCATTTTAATGGTTGCACTTTATTAATCAAACATGTTCTTTCATTGACATCACTCATTGAGAATTTTTTTTGAAAGACCTTTGGAATCCACCACACTTAAAAAAACTTTGTACTTTACCACCTTCACTTTCCTTTTAAATAAGATACTTGTATAATCAACAAAAGGGGAGGTTTGTGAAACCCTGTCGGAGACCAACAATGGTTTCCAAACTTATTGAAAATATCAATGACACATAGAATTTTCCTTTTCACTCTTTAGCTTTCATTCACTAGAAGACTTTTGAAAAGTTATATAACCATTGGTACGAGCTGACAATTTTTTTAAATATTCAAACTTAGAATTTCCCACAAAGCTTTCAATGTTTAGGAAGGCTATGATAACCTCGCCGAGACTAAAAATACAAGAGGATACAAAAAAAAAGGATAAACCAAGAAAATCATAAGGGATGTTAGCGAAAGGAGTTATAATAACCCTAGCGACATACAAACAAGTTCATAAAACTTAAGGAAATATTGACAAAGCCTGTACTTAGGAGAATTTTCAAATAAAAACAAGGGTTTGGAAGTAGTGACCAAAACCAAAGTAATTATGGCTCTGCCTGGGAAAAATATTGTAAGGATGTAGCCAGGAACCCAGTAATGTGTTTCGAAGGTCAATTCTTAATCCATTGGGAAACACAGTCATGTGAAAGGGAAAGGACCAAAAAAAAAACAAAAAATAGCCCTAAGAGAAAATAGATGCAAACCCAAAATGACACACCAAAATTGAGACTATGTACATGATAGGATAAATCCTACCAAAAGGGAAGTCAAGCTACTCATAAAAAACCATTAACTGGTTGAGAGAAGAATGGACCAAAACTAGAAAAGGTAATGTTCCCATTCATCTTCTGGAGGATGGTAGAAAATAGGTTTTCCCATAGAGCTCCAAGCCCACTAAGGAAAGCCTTTCCAACCATTATACTTCTAAACAACCACTTCTCATCATAAACTTCTTATTTCAAAGGGATGTGAACCTTTACCTTGCTTCTCTTATCACTTATTGGCTCTTCCAAAGGTTTACCCTTTTGAGCGAACTCTTCTTCATTGGTGGGCTTTTGATCCTTCCTTGATGACTTGGATGATTTAACAGATTGTCATTCTATATTACTCTCCTCCTATGCAACCATGTTTTCCATTTCATGACCTTTCACCTAACCTGTTATTTCACATGCATTTTCATTCTTCACTATCCCATGATCTCCTTCACTATTTGCATTGTTGTAACAAACAATTTCACTTATCATATCAATGTAGAGGCTAATCTTTGAGCATTAAAATAGGGGATTTGAATTTTTACTCCAATTCATTTCATTTTTCTCTCCATTATGTAGGTTATCCTCGAAACACCATTCTTGGGTGAAAGTAGTATCCCACTTCTCTGAATTATATTCTAAACCAGTGAAATTCCTGACACCTTTGGATTTTATGGTAGCCTTATCCTCAATGAGTGAATTATCATCTTCTCCATTTATTTTGTCTAAAGATAAAATATTAATACTTTCAAATGTAAAAATTTCATATTCATGACTGTATAAAGAATCTGATAACAAATATTTCCCATGAGAATCATGAGTATTCATAGGAGTACAAGGAAAAATAGAGTATATTACGAAGTCATGCCTTACCCGAAGAGAAAAATCATCTTCACTTGATGAACTAGGATCTCCTTCTATTCCAATAGAATCTAAATTGTATACTTGAGCATATATCCAAGGTTTGGTATTCATTTCTCTTGCTCACCTTTTTATGATTTCATAAGTGTTTAGGACCAAAAACTGTTAGATTTGTGTTCTCACTAATAGGGCATGATTGGTTTAGTTTATACCAATAATTCAAAAATCTACACTTAGGTGTTTCCCGGATTGAAGTTGATTCTTTAATATAATCTTGTTTCCAAACTCCAGAAGTAATTAAATCATCCTCAATGTTTATTTCCTCTTATTATGCTTGCTCAATCCCACAAATTTTATCCCTTTTTAAAATAATATGAACTTCAGGATGCAAAGCAGACATAAATACATGAAATTGAATAAGCTTACTTGGTTGTTCAGGTGATGAAATCCATTAGAGCTCCCAATTGAAATGATCAATGAAATATTGAGTAGACTCTTTCTCTTATTTCATAATCCAGAAAACCAATCATAACAAAGCAATGACATTAACCACATCTTTGAAACGTCCAAGAAATTGTTGAATCTCTCTTGTGCTATTTTGTCCTTGACGACAATTTGTATTATAGTCTAGCATCCTGGTGATAGTTTACTCAGTTGATCTCCTTCCATTTTGATTGGCATATTTACTATATTTTTGTTATTATCTTGGGTGGCACTAATATCTTGACTCCATGTGCAGATCTCGGTTGAGGTATTCTGGTTACAAGTTCATTGTTCCATTGATCAAGTGACATGTTTTTGGTCTAACAATTAGTATTTCAGTGATGCACTTAATTATATGACCTTGGCATGAATCAGTATTCTACAGGTTGATATGTTTTGTCATTGGATTTTATTTGGCACATGATATGGCATTGGTTATTATATTGCATTCAGGCTTTGAGAAACACACTGATCATTCCTTTGCATTTGGTTTATGGTATTTGGTATGGGAGAATGCCATTCTGAACTTTGCATGAAATTAGCATTTTTACACTTCACAAGGCTTTGGATACTTTGAGTATATATGGCATTTTAATGGTGAAAATCGATTTCAATCATTGGCAAACATGTGATCATTCCTATGCATGTGTTTTGGTTCCTTGGTCAACACAAGTCTTTGGGTATACATGTCTTAGAATGGTGGCAAATTGACCATGGGTAAAGGTATAAATTTTGATCTCTTATTAGCATTTGAATCGGGTCTATTGTTTGATATTTATTTGGGCCTCAAGGCCGACAGTAGGTATAAAGGCATTGATTAATATTTTATGTCACATTGGATGTGACTTAGCTTTGATCAATTGGAAATAATCATGTCTTTGGAAATCAGCATTTGATGTGTAATGTGGTTATATCAATATTCTTCAAAGCCTAACTTGGTCGATGATTTCACATTGTCTAAAATAGTCAAAATCTATAATGCTTGTCGGCATGAAATTCATTGATCTACCCAAGGATTTGAAAGGACATTATGAGTTTATGAATAATCATGACTGTCCTTTTAGACTCCAAATGATTATCAACCTTTGCAAAGGATTTAATATGCTTTCTTTGGAAGTTTAGGGAAAATTGTTTATCGTTCTCACTACTCACGTTTTTGGAACCCTACACTAACCGCCACCATGGAATCTTGCTCTCAATCATTTCTTTGCACTCACTGGCTCTCTGAACTTGGACAACATATGTGGATGGTTAGAGGATTATTACATTGGTCGTTCTTTGTGTCTGCTTCCTACCATTGGGAGAAGGCCCGAGATTGGAAGGTGTCTTGGCCATTTCTTTCTCTGCAAATCTGGTCAACTCCTTCATGACAGCATCTCTATCATTATGATGGCACTCTCAAATTTTGCAAATTTGAGATGCCCATTTTAAAATTTTGCTTCTACACTTTCAGAGGTGCACCTGACAAGTCTACCTTACCGACCCACTTTGGAGGCTTGTAATTTAAAGCCTATTGATTTTCGTACAAAACCCATTTGCAGACATATTCAATTGACCTATGTGAGTAGGCATGTAAAATTTTGGCTTCCCATGATATGTTTTGATAGAGTTTCAAAAAGTGAAGCTGGAAGGTTTTCACATTGTTCTACTATTTGCAAACTATTTGATTTGTGAAGTTGCTTCCTGTTTGCACTTGGTTTTCGCAACCAGTTCATTTTCATGTCAAAATGAATGTTGTTCCATATTCCCAATATCAAAATGATCTTGGGTGTCAATTTTCAGAACCTCATGATCTGATTTGCTATTTTTAGCAAATCGAAACCAAATGTAGTTTGTTCTATTTTGTAGCTGCATTGCTGACAGCCTTTCTGAGAGGCCAACTTTGACCGTCAATAACTTTTAATCGGTGATGATTTAAGAAAATTCCTTTTTCACATGTGCTCAGGGTACTTAAATGAACTTTCTTGTCTGATGGCAGCTTGCTAGGAGTTGATTTTCTATTTTTACAAATTCTTAGTTGGGTCAATTTTAATTGGTGCAGAACAACTGTTGTTTCAGAAAAGTCTGACTAGGCAACTTTGCCGATTAATATCTTTCACCTTGCGATTTTTTTGTCCAAGCCGTCTTTTGCACTATACTTTTGGATCAAATGACTATATGTTTGCACGTTCTCATTGCTTCATGAGGTCGTTTGACCAGTTTCTCAGATTGATTCCTAAGGCAACTTGACCTGTTTTGACCATTTTGCAAAAGTGCCTGAAAGCGAGTTTTAATGAGAACCTAGTTCTTTTTTTCAACTTCAAAAACATTTAGAGGCTATTTCAGATTTTTTGAGGGTAAAACTTGTTTGAAAATGAAAAAAATTTAACCGGACCCACATGGGGCCCAACATGCTTTGCACAGTTGTGGAGTTCTTCAAAGAGAATATTGCAGTCAAGGTTGTGGGAGCAGTAAATGGCGGTGTATGGGCAAAGTAGAAATTTCTATTATTTGTTTACATCAGTTCTTGTCAACTAATATCCCTATAGTTTGAAATTGCAGATGATTTGTGAATGCTTTCAAGCATACTACCATTGAGAAGTTTGAATCAAAGTATAGTGTTTCTGATCTAAAGCATAAATAATGGAGGTTTCTTACTATATGAATGTACATCTATTTGTAGCCATGGATTGGGTTTGGAATGGAATTGAAAATAGTGATTGTTTTGAAGTGAGGGAAACAATTGGAAGTTGTACACTATGAATCAGTTTTGAAGAACTCATATGTGGAAATTCCACTTGGAAATCGGAATTGTTTTGTGTCTTTTCACCGTGAGGTAAAGAATCTTGAAGAGCTTGATTTCCATTGTGGTGTTGGCATAGACCAAGAAGAGGCACCCAAATAGAGTGGACATTTGAGTTAGTTTCACTTAAATATGGTCTCATAAAATGCTATGAGGCACTGGTCATGCCCCTCTTGCAAGTTGAGAGAAGCGTCCATTTGGTATTACAAAGGAAATGTTCAATGGATAGGCATAGTATGGTTTGTTGATAAAGACCTTGGAATCTTCAAGCAAGTGCAATTAGCAGGGAGGAAACCACCATGGAGCTTGGGCGTGGTCTATAGAAAGAAGAAGCCCACAACCAGCGTATGAAGATGACATGGCACTTAGAGAGAAGTGCGCTGGTCAAAGAGGAGCAGGGGGTGAACAGTGTGGGGAGACCCGTGTGGAATTTGGAAAAGATGGTGAAGGCCCACGCATATGGAAGAGGATGCTTGGGCACGCATGAAGGAATTCACCAGGCTTGGACATCCATCAATGCATAAGGGAGAGGCCCACGAATTGCATGGGAGGCGTAGCAAAAAATATAAAAGCCCGTGCCATGTGAGAGTGACCCGAGCAGTAGGAGCTTGATGGAGCTCAATGAAGTAGTGTGTGAGGAGTAGTATGGGGTGTGGCTTGTATGTATTGTGGGTGGCCATGAGAGTTGAGCAGGGAGCTCGATGAAATAGAGGCTCACGTAACCTACACTGTGATGAGAGCTCGTGTAAAATGCAAAGGGGATTAGGGCAGTTTCACCCTTGCTCACACACCTCGCACAACAATGTGTGATGTCGGCCAAAAGCCCGCGAGCTGTGTGAGAATGCATGGGGGGGATTTTTATTAAAAAATTTCAAATGATTAAATGGTTCAAGATTTAAAATGAGGTGGGCCCACTGCATTTTTAAAATGGTTAGGCATTTAGAGGTAAATAATTTTTAGTGAAATGCTAAATGGTGTGGGCAATTTTATTACATACCCATTCATAAATATTAAGCATGGTGAAAATTATTTACCCGGTGAGTTAATACTCAAAGTTTTTATTGTCTGAGGGTCATATTGTATTAAATCCTTGAAATGGGGGAAATATCTTTCTTTTAAAAGTGAAGGGTTTATGTGCCCAATAAAATTTTAAAAGAGAAAGGCCTTCATTTAAAATTTGTGAAGGTAAATTTTTAATGGTCGGAGTAAACAGTGGCCCACATGATTTGAATATTGCCCAATGCAATATTTAATGATTATGTTTAAAGTTAAATATTTTAAAGGTGGGGAAATATGCAAAATATAAGTGCAGCAAAAAGGGTAAAAAAGAAGCTCCAGATATAAAGGTATTGCTCCAGCATTGTAAATAGAAATAAAAGGGCAGAAACAAAATTTTCACAAGAAAGAGGATATTTTGCAGCTGGGGTGAATTCGAAGAATCTCCACATGGGCATGTTTTTTGTTGCTTGGCAATGATGAGATGATGTTGTTTTTAAGGGAATAAGTTTGTTGCTGTAGAGGAAGAGAGATGAGAGATTCTTTTTCAAAATTGATGATCAACGGTGAATGAAGATTCTAGATGGCATTTGTGGATCATTTTTAGGGTTGCCTTCATTCTTCTATTTCTTCTCTTCTCTTCTCATTTGTAAAGGGTTATGATTTTTTTAGTATAGGGCTGAGTAGATAGAGATTTGTATTTTTTGAGTCATTGTTTGAGTCTGTAAGCTGTAATTTTATGAATTCAAGAGTAAATATAACCAGCTTATGCAATTAATATCATGAAGGTGTTTCCACATTCATGAATGTCATCAGATTGTCTCCATTTTTGTACACTTTCAGTCATGTAAATTCAATAATACAAAGTGTCTTTGAGTTTATCATCTCAAGTTTTATGAGATTGTTTTGTCTGTTCATTATTCTATTTCAAAGAAATGGTTAAAATGCTTTGAGCAAGTGATTGTGATTTCAGGTGTGCAAATGGGATTTGATAAGAAGAATCTGATTGATATCAAAAGAGGGATTGTTGGTGCAAGACACTAACAGTTGATGCAAAGCATTATCAAGTTAAATCCACTAGTTGAAGACTATTTGCTGGAGAATTCATTTTATGTGTTTGACTCCATGGCCCAGAACTGACACTGATCTATTATGCAGTTTTGTGCATCTCAGAAACAATATTAAATGCAAAATCATTCTTGTTCTTACTGTTTGGACTATTGTATGTCCTGCTTTCCAATAGCTAAGAGAGGGTTGAACTGTTGAGAATTTAGCCAAATTTTAAGTTGTCAATGCTTCCCTTAGCATTTTTTGCATTGGGAATCATTTTCTTTGTAAAACAATGTCAGTGTATGAGTGAATTAAGTTTTGAGCATTGCTTAGGTTTACCCGCCTTGGTCATGTAGAGCCAAAAGTGTAGGAGATATCAGTCTTTGACTGAATCTTGTCAGTTGGCCACTAGTCTTTATTGTTCTTTAATATAGAGGTTGGCTACCTCTTAGAGAATTAAAAATCCTAGCTGGGTTGTTATTTTAAACACCAACACATTACTCTCAGGTATTCTTTCTTTTGACTATTGTGCAAAAGCGTTATCTTCTCTAGCAAGGTTATTGAGTGTTAAGTATTTGCTTTTGTATGGAAGTTGAAGATTTAGTATTCTATTCTCAATCATAACTAATTTTTTTTCACATGATTAGAATTGCATTACACAATAGTTTTACTATATCTGAATTATGAGATAATGGTTTTTGTTTAGGGAAATCATGAAATATTTGAATTTCTTCAGATTCTTATCTGGGTGCATTTACAACTACTCTTAAAAGCATGATTTCGGTTATGGAAACATTGTTCTTTCAATTAATTCTTTTTGCAATAGTTTTTCAGTGGTCATTATTTGAAAATTGCATGCATGCCTTGATGTTGTTTGGTTAAAGCTCTTCCTATGCAAGCTGCTGAACTGGACAGGGTTCAGTCACACCTCTATCTTTACATATTGCTCTTTTCTTTTCAAGTCTGGAGAAAACATTATGCTCAAAAACACTCTTTATTACCTAAAATGTAACTAAAGAGGAATGTGGAAACAAACAAAAAGGTCACCTCTATTTTGATTTTTTTTTTTTAAAGATTTAGCTGTAACTGAAACTAGTGAGTAATGATGTATTCTGTAAAAATTTGAAAACACAAAGATCAAGGCTAAAATTAAAAGTGGAACAAAAAGAGAAATAGCAGTGCAGATTATAATAATTTTGTATGAGATATAGGGTATTACCTTTTTTTTGAAATATTGGGAAAAAAGTGTGTTAACATTGTTTGAAAAGTATCATGGAAAATGTATGAAACAGAGTGTGAGAAAAATAGTGAGTTAACAATTTTGAATAGTATCATGAAAAATTGATGAAACAATGTGTGTGAGAAAAAGAAAGTGAGAACACATCACTGAGAATACTTTCTGATGAGAAGTTGTGTTGAGATTGTAATTAGATTTTCCTCAAGCTATCTTAAGGCTTCATAATGGGTGGAACTCTGAAGAGTCATTATTGACTTTTGATAATTCTACACATTGTCTATCAAGAGGCACTTGACAGAAATCAGGGAATAGAGAGATCCTCTGTATCATTGTATGTTCTATTTTTAATCAGAAAAGGGGTTGGTTCTCCTTGAGATTGGTGTCTCTAAAAAGAGGGGTTGGTGCTCCTTGAGTTGGTGCTCAGAAACCAGCCATGAGGCATTGTCAAAATTATTATTGAAAGAAAAGCCTGAAAAAGGCAACAGGTTAAGGAGTGGTTTTTCTACCCCAAGAGGGTTTTCCACTCGACATATCTTGTGTCTATTTGTTTATTTGTGGTTCATTTGATTCAGTGCTTTAAGGCTTTAAATTGCTATGTTTCACTATTCTCATTTCAGTTTATGTGATTGCATTCAAAATATGAATGAGTTTATCATTGATAAATGAGAGAATACATTTGGTTTATTTTAGTTTCAGCTAAATTTGGTAAAGAAGCTAATAAAATTGATTCACCCCCCCTCTTAGTGTCTTTTCACTCCAACAATTGGTATCAGAGCCTAGGGTCCTCTGATAGGTCTCTCCAAACTAGGATTGATTCTAGCCTTGGAGTGTAATCAAAATTTCTCAAGCTCATGAAGGAACATCCATGACTAGAGCTCCATTAATTGATGGAAATGATTATGTATTTTGTAAAATCAGAATGGAGACTTATTTAACCTCTATTCACCTCGATGCTTGGAGCATAGTATTGACTGGGTACACTATATCAACTACTCTGCCTACTACTTCTGATGAAAAGAAGATGTACGAAACTAATGCAAGAGAAAAACATTCTCTTCTATGTGCACTGACTAAAGAGGTCTTCATTAAAGTCATGCTTTGCAACTCTGCTAGGGAAATCTAAACTAAACTTGAAACTATATATCAAGGGAATGAAACATTAAAACAGTCTAAATTCCTCACTCTAAAACACCAGTTTGAAGAAATAAAAATGAGGGACGATGAAAAAGTAGTTGATTACTTTTTGAGAGTTGATGAAATTGTAAATTCCATGAAGAGTCTAGGAGAAGAAGTTAAGGAATTTGATGTTCTAACTAAGGTCATCAGAACCTTACCAACAAAATTTGAAGCTAAGGTTGCTACTCTGGAAGAGAAGAAACACTTTACTCAGCTTACCCTTGATAGCCTTCAAGGTACTCTAACTGCCTATGAAATCAGGATTAGTAAAAATAATACCTCAGCAAAAGAAACAACATTTAATGCTAAAAGGAAAGAAAAGGATGAGCTTACTAAATCAGAATTTTATAATTCCAAAGAATCCCACTTTGTGAGGAAACTCAAAAAGGGGTCTAGAAAGTATAAGGGAAAACTTCCCTTCAAATGCTTTAACTGTGGTAAAATAGGCCACTTTTCTACAAAGTGCCCCTATGATGATCCAAATAGTGAATGATAAATTTGAAAAATTGGCTAAGAAAAAGGCCTATAGACCTAAACAAAAATTTTGCTTCAAAAAGAAGAAAACTTTGTTTAGCAAAAATGAAACAGACTCTAAATCTGAAAATTCTTTAGATGAAGAGGATGAAAATCTATTCATGGCTAAAATCACTCAACAAGAATAAATCAACAACAATGATGTTGAAGAAGGTGAAGTAGATCTTGAAGGTGAACTTAAATGTGCTCTAAAAGAGCTAAGGAAACTTTAAAAACAAATGCATTCTCAAGAACAAAATTCTGCTCAAGATCTTTAACAAGAGCAACTCATAAACCTTGAGGTAGTCTCATTAAAAACTCAACTTGAAGAATCAAAGAGATTTGAAGATTGTCTTCGTATTGGCATAAGCTGTAAAGATCAAGAAATTCCAAAACTTGAACATGAGATTGTAGATCTCAAAAAGACCATTGAGAAATATGAGAGAATTCTTAAACTGAATGACATGCTCAGTAAACATAAACTAAACAAGGACAAAATAGGTATTGGATTTGTGAAGTGAATGTTCAAATGACAGTGCAAAGGATAATGTAGTTGCTGGAAACAAAAGTGCTGAACTCAAACATCCTAATTCTAATAAGAATCATGTTTATCATTTTAGGAGCAACAAAATGACATACAATTCCAAACCTTTCTTTTATGGGTATTGTTACTTCTATAAAAAAATTGGTCACAAGGTGAACTCTTGCAGATTTATAAATCCTAGAACTCCTAGATTTTGTTTTAGGTAGAATCATGGCTTTGCAAGATGGAATAGATGTTCCACATGCAAGTCTTTGGGTCATTCTACTAAGCAATGTAATGTTGATCAATAGATTAAATAGCTGAAAACTATCAAGGTTTGGAAAACTAAAGCTATTAACAACATAGAAGAGACTATGTTTGTTCAAACTACTTTCCACTCAAAGAAAAATGGCTTATGGGTCCTAGACAGTGGTTGTTCAAGCCACATGATTGGTGACAAAGAAAAATTTACTAATCTAGAAGATTATGTAGGAGGACATGTGAAGTTTGGAGACAACTTTGGAATTCAAATCAAAGGTAGAGGTTCTCTTTTTCTGAATGAAGACACTACTATTTACAATGTGTATTATGTAGAAGGATTAAAACATAACCTTTTGAGTGTCAGTCAAATCTATGACAATGGCTATCAAGTCATGTTCACTTCACAGGGGTGTGAAATCAACAATAAGTTTGGAAAAGCTATTGCTGTTGGAAGAAGGACTAAGGGAAATGTATACAATTTACTTGACTCTTCTGGAAATGAAAAAAATCAAGGTATGTTCTTAATGAGTCATGTTGAAGAAAGCTGGTTGTGGCACAAGAGACTAGGTCATATTAATTTTGACAATATCGTTAGAAATTGTAAAAATAAAAATGTAAGGGGTCTGCCTATTCTGAGAAACCTGATAATGTTGTTTGCAAAGAATGTCTCAAAGGAAAGCAAACAAAGGTAAGCTTTAAATCCAAGGAACATTCCTCTACTAGACCTTTGCAAATTGTTCATACTGACTTATGTGGTCCTACAAGGACTAGATCCATCAATGATGAGAAATATTTCATGCTATTTGTTGATGACTACTCTCGTATGGTATGGGTTACCTTTCTCAAGTGAAAATCTGAAGATTTTGATCATTTTAAAGTCTTTAGAAAAATGGTAGAAAGAGAGTCAGATTTAAAACTTAAATGCCTAAGATCTGATTAAGGTGGTGAATTCACCTCACAAGAATTCATTGAATATTGTGAAAGACATGGCATAAAAAGATAGTATGCTACTGCCAGAACACCCCAACAAAATGGGGTAGTTGAGAGAAAGAATAGGACTATAAAAGAGATGGCAAGGACTATGCTGAATGAAGCAAATATGCCAAACATGTACTGCATAGAAGCTATTCATACAACTCTCTACATTTTGAATAGAGCCCAGATTAGAGTGAAATCAAATTTCACTCCATATGAACTGTGGTATGGTAAATCGACCTCAATTAAATATTTCAGAATATTTGGCTGCAAATGTTTTATCAAGAGAGACGATGATAACTTAGGCATTTTTCAATCTAAGATAGATGAAGGTATCTTTTTAGGATACTTTACTCATAGCAAAGCCTTTAAATGCTTTAACAATAGGCTGAATAAATTTTTTGAATCTGTCAATGTCAAATTTGATGAAAATCAGATTTTAGATGCTCAAACTATGCAGGATGATAGGAGGAAGAATTTGAACTTGATATAAATTATGAAGGCTTTGAAACTGCAAATCCTGAAACAAAATCAACAAGTCCTAAACTTGCTGAAGAAAAATCTGAAGATGCTGAAACCAGCTCTGAAAAATGTGTAACTAAAACTCCTTCAAAATCTCTTTCTAGAAACCATCCTAAAGATATGATTATTGGATGTAAATATGCAGGAGTTCAAACAACGAAAAGATCAGTTAACTATGATGAAAAATATCACATAGCTAAGCTTACTACTTTTTGTTTAATCACTCAGTTTGAGCCAAAATAATTTGATGAAGCTCTAACTTATGAATGTTGGCTTAATCTAATGCAGGATGAGATCAAATTTAGAAAAATCAGACTTGGGAGCTAGTCCCAAGACCAGATGACAAAAATTTCATAGGAGGTAAGTAGATTTTTAGAAACAAACATGATGAAAATGGCCATGTTGTTTGTAATAAGGATAGATATGCTCAGCAAGAAGGTATTGACTTCGGTGAAACCTTTGCACCAATAGCTAGACTTGAATCAATTAGAATATTTTTGGCCTATTCAGTTTTCAAAAAAATATTATATATCAAATGGATGTAAAAACTACCTTTATGAATGGGTATTTGGACGAAGAAGTTTACATAGAATAGCCTAAAGGGTTTACTTGTAGAAACAAACCCAATCATGTTTATAGGCTGAAAAAGGCTCTATATGGCCTAAAACAAGCTCCTAGAGCTTGGTACTCTAGAATGGATAGTCATTTAATATCAAATGATTTTATTAGAGGAGGAGTAGACACCAATCTTTATGTTAAGTTGCAAGTTTCTGGCATTCTAGTTGTTGAAATTTATGTTGATGATACTATCTTTGGCTGCAACAACATTGCTTTGAGTCAAAAATTCTCTCAAATTATGCAATCTAAATTTGAAATGTCTTTGTTGGGAGATCTATCCTTCTTTTTGGGCCTTCAAATCTCTCAACTTGAATCTCTAGTATTTTTTCCCTCTCAAACAAAATATGCAAGAGAGATGCTAAAGAAATTTCAAATGGATGAATGTCATCTAGTTAGTACTCCAATATTTATCGGTTGCAAACTCAACATAGTTGATGATTCTCCTATTGTAAAGCCAACTGACTATAGGTCAATGATAGGCAACCTACAATATCTAACAACCTCTAGACCTGACATAATGCAAGTTGTTTGTATGGCTGCACAATTTCAATCATCTCCTAAGGAATCTCATATTAATGTTGTTAGAAGGATTCTTAAATATGTTAAAGGCACACTTGATTATGTACTTTGGTATCCCATAAGAAATTATTTTTGATTAGTTGCATATACTGATGCTAACTGGGCTAGTTGTCTAGATGTTAGGAAAAGCACCAGTGGTGTTGCTTTCTTTCTTGGTGATTGATTAGTGTCTTGGAAAAATAAAAAACAAGAATCTCTTTCACTCTCTACTACCAAAGAAGAATATATTGCTGCCACTTCTTGTTGTACTCAGTTAATCTCGATGTCACAAACATTATCTGACATTTGTATTGAAATTCCTAAACCTATTTCTACTCTGTGTGATAATACTAGTGCAATTAATATCTCAAAAAATCTGGCTATGCACTCTTGAACTAAACATATTGCTATTAAGTTTCATTTTCTTTGTGAAAAGGTGTTGGCTAATGAGGTTTATGTGCAATATGTTCCTACACAAGCACAAGTTGCTGAAATTTTTACAAACCATTGGCTAAAGATGTTTTTGAAAGACTTAGGTCTAGATTGGGAGTTGTCTCTCAATATCTGTTATCTTAAACAATCTATCTTTGTGATAGGGAGAGTTGGTTAGCTCTTGTTGTAGCTCATGTTTTACTTCTCAAATGTTACATTTGCAATTTGATGGAGTTTCACAGTTCATTCTAGTTTATCTTTGTGGCTTCTCTTTATCCTTGTGACAAAAATGGGGAGAATTATGAGCATTTGGTTCTAGTACTTCATCTTGGCTTGGTGGCTTATTTTTTGCCATCAAGGACAAAGGGGGAGTTTGTTGAATTTCTCTTGTGCTAATTTTTCCTTGATGAAAATTTTTATTACAGTCTGGCATCTTGGTGATAGTTTACTCAATTGATTTGCTTCCATTTTGATTGGCATATTTACTATACTTTTGTTATTATCTTGGGTGGCACTGATATCTTGACTCCATGTGGAGATATTAGTTGAGGTATTTTGGTTACAAGTTCTTTGTTCCATTTATTAGGTGACATGTTTTTGGTCTAACAAATAGTATTTCAATGATGCATTTAATTATATGACCTTGGCATGAATCATTATTCTACAGGTTGATATGTTTTGTCATTGGATTTTGTTTGGCACATGATATGGCATTGGTTATTATATTGCATTCAGGCTTTGAGAAACACACTGCTCATTCCTTTGCATTTGGTTTAGAGTATTTGGAATGGGAGAATGGCATTCTGAACGTTGCATGAAATTAGCTTTTTTGACACTTCAAAAGGCATTGGATACTTTGAGTATATATTGCATTTTAGTGGTGAAAATCGAGTTTGATCATTGGCAAACATGTGATCATTCCTATGCATGTGTTTTGGTTCCTTGGGCAACAAAAGTCTTTGGGTATACATGTCTTAGAATGGTGGAAAATTGACCTTGGGTAAGGGTATAAATTTTGATCTCTTAGTAGCATTTGAATTGGGTTTATTGTTTGATATTTATCTGGGCATCAAGGACGACAACAGGTATAAAGGCATTGATTAATATTTTATGTCACATTGGATTTGACTTACATTTGATAATTTGGAAATAATGATGTCTTTGGAAATCGACATTTGATGTGTGATGTCGTCATATCAATATTCTTCAAAGCTTAACTTGGTCGATGATTTCACATTGTCTAAAATAGTCAAAAGCTATAACTCTTGTCGACATGCAAGTCATTGATCTACCTACAGATTTGAAAGGGAATTATGAGTTTATGAATAATAATGACTGTTCTTTCAGACTCCAAATGATTATCAACCTTTGCAGAGGATTTCGTATGCTTGCTTTGGAAGTTTCTGGAAAACTATTCATCGTTCTCACTGCTCATGTTTTTGGAACCCTAGACTGGTCGCCACCATGGAATCTTTCTCTCATTTGTTTCTTTGGACCCACTATCTCTCTAACCTTGGACAACATATGTGGAAGGTTAGAGGACCATTACAATGGTCATTATTTGTGTCTGGTTCCTACCATTGGGAGAAGGCCCAAGATTGGAAGGTGTCTTGGTCATTTCTTTCTCTGTAGATCTGGTAAACTCCTTTGTGAAAACATCTCCATCATTACTCTCAGGTATTTTTTCTTTTGATTGTTGTGCAAAAGAATTATCTTCTCTAGCAAGGTTATTGAGAGCTAAGTATTGTCTTCTATATGGAAGTTGAAGATTTAGTATTCTATTCTCAGTCAGAACAAAAATGTTTTCACATGATTAGAATTGCATTACACAATAGTTTTACTATATCTAGATTAATAGATAATTGTTTTTGTTTGGGGAAATCATGAAATCTTCGAATTTCTTTAGATTCTTATCTAGGTGCATTTACAATTGCTCTTAAAAGCATGATTTCAATTATGGAACCATTGTTCGTTAAGTTACTTCTTTTTTTAGCAAATTTTCAGTGGTCATTATTTGAAAAATACATGTATGCCTTGATGATGTTTGGTTAAAGCTCTACCTATGCAGGCTACTCGACTGGACAGGGTTCAATCACACCTCTATCTTTACATACTGCTCTTTTCTTTTCAATTCTAGAGAAAATATTCTACTCAAAATTACTCTTTATTACGTAAAATGTAACTAAAAAGGAATGTGGAAACAAACAAAAAGGTTACCTTTGTTTTCATATAAGAAAAAAAAGATTAAGTTGTAACCAAAAGTATTGAGTAATGATGTATTCTGTACAAAGTTGAAAACAAAGAGATCGAGGCTAAAACTAAAAGTGGAACAAAAAGAGAAATAGCAGTGCAAATTATAATAATTTTGTATGAGATAGTGTATGAGATATAGGGTATTACGTGTTTGCTGAAATATTGGGAAAAAAATGTGTTAACAGTTTTTGAAAAGTATCATGGAAAATGTATGAAACGGAGTGTGAGAAAAATAGTGAGTTAATAATTTTGAATAGTATCATGAAAAATTGATGAAATAGTGTGTGTGAGAAAAATAAAGTGAGAACACATCACTGAGAATACTTTATGATGAGAAGTTGTATTGAGATTGTAATTAGATTTTCCTCAAGTTGTCTTAAGGCTTGATAATGGGTGGAACTCTGAAGAGTCATTCTTGACTTTTGAGAATTCTACACATTGTCTGTCAAGAGGCACTTGATAGAAATCAGGGAACAAAGATATCCTCTATATCATTGTATGTTCTATTGTTAATCAAAAAAGGGGTTGATGCTTAGAAATCAGCCATGTGGCATTGTCAAAATGATTATTGAAAGTAAAGCCTAAAAAAGGCAACAGGTTAAGGAGTGGTTTTCCTACCCTAGGAGGTTTTTCCACTCAGCATATCTTGTGTCTATTTGAGTATATGTGGTTCATTTGATTTAGTGCTTTACTGCTTTAAATTGCTATGTTTCACTATTCTCATTTTAGTTTATGTGATTGCATTCAAAACATGAATGAGTTTATCACTGATAAATGAGAGCATACATCTGGTTTATTTCAGTTTTAGTTAAATTTGGTAAAGAAGTTAATAACAGTGATTCAACCCCCCCCTCTCAGTCTCTTTTCACTCCAACAATTGGTATCAGATCCTAGGGTCATCTGATAGGTCTTTCCAACCTAGGATTGATTCTGGCCTTGGAGTCTATTCAAAATGTCTCAAGCTCATGAAGGCACATCCATGACTAGATCTCCATTATTTGATGGAAATGATTATATATTCTATAAAATCAGAATGGAGACTTATTTAACCTCTATTGACCTTGATGTATGGAGTATAGTATTGACTGGGTACACTATACCAACTACTCTGCCTACTACTTCTGATGAAAAGAAGAGATATGAAACCAATGCAAGAGAAAAATATGATCTTTTGTGTGCACTTACTAAAGATGTCTTCATTAAAGTCATGCATTGTAGCTCTGCTAGGGAAATCTGGACTAAACTTGAAACTATCTATCAAGGGAATGAAAAAGTAAAACAACCTAAATTCATCACTCTAAAACACCAGTTTGAAGAAATAAAAATGAGGGACGATGAAAAAGTAGCTGATTACTTTTTGAGAGTTGATGAAATTGTAAATGCCATGAAGGGTCTGGGGGAAGAAGTTAAGGAATTTGATGTTGTAAGTAAGGTCATCAGAACTTGACCAACAAAATTTGAAGCTAAGGTTGCTACTCTAGAAGAGAAGAAACACTTTACCCAGCTTACCCTTGACAGCCTTCAAGCCACTTGGACTGCCTATGAAATGAGGATTAGTAAAAACAACATCTCAGCAAAAGAAACAACATTTAATGCTGAAAGGAAAGAAAAGGATGAGCTTACTGAATCAAAATTTTATAATTCCAAAGAATCCCACTTTGTGAGGGAACTCAAAAAGGGTTCTGGAAAGTATAAGGGAAAAATTCCCTTCAAATGCTTTAACTATGGTAAAATAGGCCACTTTTGAGCAAAGTGCCCCTATGTTGATCCAAACAGTGATAACGATAAATTTGAAAAATTGGCTAAGAAAAAGGCCTATAGACCTAAAAAAAATTCTACTTCAAAAAGAAGAAAACTTTGTTAAGCAAAAATGAAACAGACTCTGAATCTGAAGATTCTTTAGATGAAGAGGATGAAAATCTATTCATGGCTGAAATCACTGCGCAAGAAAAAATCAACAACAATGATGTTGAAGAAGGTGAAGTAGATCTTGAAGGTGAACTGAAATGTGCTCTAAAAGAGCTAAGGAAACTTAAAAAGCAAATGTGTGCTCAAGAACAAAATTTTGCTCAAGATCTTGAACAAGAGAAACTCATAAATTTGATCAAGGTCTGGAAACCTAAAGCTGTCAACAACATAGAATAGACTATTTTAGTTCAAACTACCTTCCACTCAAAGAAAAAAAGACTTATGGGTCTTGGAGAATGGTTGTTCAAACCACATGACAGGTGAGAAAGAAAAATTTACTAATCTAGAAGATTATGTATGTGGATATGTCAAGTTTGGAGAAAACTCTGGAATTCAAATCAAAGGTAGAGGTTCTCTTTTTCTGAATGAAGACACTCCTGGGTAAACCTGTAATAGTGGTGTACAATTTTTATGAGGAAGGAAATTTGAGGAAATTCTCAAGCATTGAAAATTTCATGTTTTAATGGGTTCGTTCGAACTAGGGGGTTCGCACGAACCCAAAAGAGGGGTTTGGTCGAACCCCTAGTTCGAGTGAACCCCCTTTTGCATGGTGGGTTTGCTCGAACCCTATTATTCCACGTTCCCTTATGGGGAATTCAAAAAAAAGGGGGGTTCAAGAAAACCCCCATTCGAACGAACCCCCCTTCGAGAAACCCCCTTTTTTGCCCTTTTCCCCCTCTTCCACCAAATTTTAGCAGAATTATGCCCTTTGAAGCTCAGGTTGAGGATGAAAATAGAGGAGAATTCACAAATCCAACTGGAAGATGGTAGTCCTCAGAACGAGCTACCCAACGAATTAAATTTTAATATGTTTTGGTTTAATTATGTATGTGTTTTTTTAATTTTATTAAACATAGGTTTTTCACCGAAAGTCAAGCTCTCTGTTTTGCACATGTGGAAAAATAGAATATTATCAAACTAAAAATTTTAGAAATGTGCTGAGGCTGGGTATTGATGTCCTTGATCCATTAAAAATATAAAATTGAATTTTGATACATACATAAAAAGTTATTTTGTATACAGTCCGCCTATGTCTAAATTGCAATTGGTTTGACTTCGAAACTTGATTAAGGAAAAAATATTCAATAAAAAACTATGAGACCAAAAGAAAGTGCTAGATATTGTAGTAATGAATCTAAATTTGAAAAAAATAGAATTTAATTCTTTATACAAAAAAAGTTATGTTGTATATGGTGAGCATCACTATTTAAAAATGTTGTTTTCTGAAAAAAAACCAGTTTTCGTGGGAGATGGAAAAAAAAGTGCAATCTGATTCCAAAAATTTTGAAAAAAATATTTTTAGAATCTTCAGACAAAATACGATGAGACTCTAGTTTTCATCATCTTCAAATTCCTCATGGTTCATCCGCTATAGGTGCCCAAAATTGAAGATTTAGTTAAAAATAATAATTGCAGTGTCCAGTTTGACCAAAAATTGTAAACCACTATTGTGGGATCACCCTCCTATTTACAATGTGTATTATGTAGAAGGATTCAAAAATAACCTTTTGAGTGTTAGTCAAATATGTGACAGTGGCTATCAAGTCCTATTCACTTCACAAGGGTGTGAAATCAAAAATAAGTTTGGAAAAGCTATCGATGCTGGAAGAAGGACTAAGGGAAATGTCTACACTTTACTTGACTCTTCTGGAAATGAAAACAATCAAGGTATGTCCTTAATGAGTCATGTTGAAGAAAGCTGGTTGTGGCACAAGAGACTAGGTCATATTAATTTTGACAATATGGTTAGAATTTGTAAAAATCAAAATGTAAGGGGTCTCAAAGGAAAGCAAACAAAGGTAAGCTTTAAATCCAAGGAAAATTCCTCTACTAGACCTCTGCAAATTGTTCATACTGACTTATGTGGTTCTACAAGGACTAGATCCATCAATGGTGAGAAATATTTCATGCCATTTGTTGATGACTACTCTCGTATGGTATGGGTTACCTTTCTCAAGCACAAATCTGAAGATTTTGATCATTTTAAAGTCTTTAGAAAAATGGTAGAAAGGGAGTTAGATTTAAAATTGAAATGTCTAAGATTTGACAAAGGTGGTGAATTCACCTCACAAGAATTCATTGACTACTATGAAAGACATGGCATAAAAAGATAGTATGCTGCTGCCAGAACACCCCAACAGAATGGGGTAGTTGAGAGAAAGAATAGGACTATAAAAGAGATGGCAAGGACTATGCTAAATGAGGCAAATCTGCCAAACATGTACTAGAAAGAAGTTGTTCATACAATTTTCTACATTTTGAATAGAGTCCAGATCAGAGTGAAATCAAATTTCACTCCATATGAACTATGGTATGGTAAATCTATCTCAATTAAATATTTTAGAATATTTGGCTGCAAATGCTTTATCAAGAGAGATGATGATAACTTAGGTAGTTTTCAATCTAAGACAGATGAAGGTATTTTTTTGGGATACTCTACTCACAACAAAGCCTTTAAATGCTTTAACAATAGGATGAATAAAATTGTTGAATCTGTTAATGTCAAATTCGATGAAAATATGCTTTTAGATGCTAAAACTATGAAGGATGATGAGGATGAAGAATTTGAACTTGATATAAATTCTGAAGGCTTTGAAACTACAAAGCCTGAAACAAAATCAAAAAGTCCTAAACTTTCTGAAGAAAAATCTGAAGATGTTGAAACCGACTCTAAAAAATGTGTATCTAAAACTCCTTCAAAATATCTTGCTAGAAACCATCCTAAAGATCTGATTATTGGAGATAAATCTGTAGGAGTTCAAACAAGGAAAAGATCAGTTAACTATGATGAAAAATCTTACATAGCTGAGCTTATTGCTTTTTGTTTAATCACTTAGTTTGAGCCAAAAAAAATTGATGAAGCTCTAACTGATGAATGTTGGCTTAATGCAATGTAGGATGAAATTGATCAAATGGAGAAAAATCAGACTTGGGAGCTAGTCCCAAGACCAGATGACAAAAATGTCATAGGAGGTAAGTGGATTTTTAGAAACAAACATGATGTAAATGGCCATGTTGTTCTCAATAAGGCTAGATATGCTTAGTAAGAAGGTATTGACTTTGGTGAAACCTTTGCACTAGTAGCTAGACTTGAATCAATTAGAATCTTTTTCGCCTATTTAGTTTTCAAATTTTTTATTGTATATCAAATGGATGTAAAAATTGCCTTTCTGAATCGTTATTTGGATGAAGATTTTACATAGAATAGCTTGAAGGGTTTACTTGTAAAAACAAACCCAATCATGTTTACACACTGAAAAAGGCTCTATATGGCCTAAACCAAGCTCCTAGAGCTTGGTACTCCAGATTCGACAATAATTTACTATCAAATGGTTTTATTAGAGGAGGAGTAGACATCAATATTTATGTTAAGTTGGAAGGTTCTGTCATTCTAGTTGATGAAATTTATGTTGATGATACTATCTTTGGCTACAACAACATTGCTTTGAGTCAAAAATTCTCTCAAATTATGGAATCTAAGTTTAAAATGTCTTTGTTGGGAGAGCTATCCTTCTTTTTAGGCCTTCAAATCTCTCCACTTGAATCTAGTATTTTTCTATCTCAAACAAAATATGCAAGAGAGATGCTAAATAAATTTCAAATGGATGAATTTCATCCAGCTAGCACTCCAATGGTTACCGGTTGCAAACTTAGCAAGGTTGATGTTTCTCTTGCTGTAAATCCAACTGACTATAGGTCAATTATAGTTAGCCTACTATATCTAACAACCTCTAGTCCTAACATAATGCAATTTGTTTGCATGGTTGCATGATTTTAGTCATCTCCTAAGGAATCTCATATTAATGTTGTTAGAAGGATTCTTAAATATGTTAAAGGCACACTTGATTATGGACTTTGGTATCCTAGAAGCAATGATTTTTCATTAGATGCATATACTGATGTTGACTAGGCTAGTTGTCTGGATGATAGGAAAAGCACCAGTGGTGTTTCTTTCTTTCTTGGTGATCGGTTAGTGGCTTGGCACAAAAAAATCAAGAATTTATTTCACTCTCTACTATTGAAGAAGAATATATTGCTGCCACTTCTTGTTGTACTCAAGTAATCTAGATTTCACAGAAATTACCTAACATGGGTATTGAAATTCTTAAACCTGTTTCTATTATGTGTGATAATACTTAGGTCTAGATTGGGAGTGGTCTCTCAATCTCTGTTATCTTCAACAATCTATCTTGGTGATAGGGGGAGCTAGTTAGCTCTTCCTGTAGCTCATATTTTGTTCCTCAAATGTTACATCTGCAGTTTGATGGAATTTCATAGTTGATTTTGGTTTATCTTTGTGTCTTCCCTTTATCCTTGTGATAAAAAGGGGGATAATTATGAGCATTCGGTTCTAGTACTTCATCTTGACTTGGTGGGTCAAATTTCGCCATCAAGGACAAAGGGGGAGTTTTTTGAATCTCCCTTGTGCTAATTTGTCCTTGATGACAATTTGTATTACAGTCTCTCATATTTGTGATAGTTTAATCAGTTGATTTGATTCCATTTTGATTGGAATATTTACTATATTTTTGTTATTATCTTGGGTGGCACTGATATCTTGACTCCAAATGTAGATCTTGGTTGAGGTATTCTTGTTACAGGTTCTTTGTTCCATTGATCAGGTGACATTTTTTTGCTCTAACAATTAGTATTTCAGTTATGCACTTAATTATATGACCTTAGCATGAATCAATATTCTATAGGTTGATATGTTTTTTCATTGGATTTTATTTTGCACATGATATGGCATTGGTTATTATATTGCATTCAGGCTTTGAGAAACACACTGCTCATTCCTTTGCATTCGGTTTATGGTATTTGGTATGGGAGAATGACATTCTGAACTTTGCATGAAATTATCCTTTTTTACACTTCACAAGGCTTTGGATACTTTGAGTATATATGGCATTTTAATCATGAAAATCAATTTTGATCATTGGAAAACATGTGATCATTCCTATGCATGTGTTTTGGTTCCTTGGTCAACACAAGTTTTTGGGTATACATGTCTTATAATGGTGGAAAATTGACCATCGGTAAAGGTATAAATTTTGATCTCTTATTAGCATTTGAATTGGGTCTATTGTTTGATATTTATTTGGGCCTCAAGGCCGACAATAGGTATAAAGACATTGATTAATATTTTATGTCACATTGGATGTGACTTATCTTTGATCATTTGTAAATAATCATGTCTTTGGAAATCAAAATTTGATGTGTAATGTGGTCATATCAATATTCTTCAAAGCTTAACTTGGTCGATGATTTCACATTGTCTAAAATAGTCAAAATCTCTAATGCCTGTCGGCATGCAAGTCATTGATCTACCCACGGATTTGAAAGGGAATTATGATTTTATGAATAATCATGATTGTCCATTCAGACTCCAAATGATTATCAACCTTTGTAAAGGATTTCATATGCTTGCTTTGGATGTTTAGGAAAAACTTTTTATCATTCTCACTGCTCATGTTTTTGGAACCCTACAGTAGCCACCACCATGGAATCTTGCTCTCAGTCGTTTCTTTGCACTCACTATCTCTCTGACCTTGGATAGCATATGTTGAAGGTTATAGGACCATTACAATGGTCGTTATTTTTGTTTGCTTCCTACCACTGGGAGAAGGCCCGAGATTGGAAGGTGTATTGGCCATTTCTTTCTCTACAGATCTGGTAAACTACTTCATGACAACATCTCCATCATTACTCTCAGGTATTCTTTCTTTTGACTGTTGTGTAAAATCATTCTCTTCTCTGGCAAGGTTATTGAGAGTTAAGTATTTTATTATGTATGGAAGTTGAATATTTAGTATTCTATTCTCAGTTAGAACTAAAATATTTTCACATGATTAGAATTGCATTACGCAAAAATTTTACTATATCTGAATTATGAGATAATGGTTTTTGTTTGGGGAAATAATGAAATCTTCAAATTTCTTCAAATTCTTATCTGGGTGCATTTACAACTGCTATTAAAAGCATGATTTCGGTTATGGAAGCATTATTCTTTCAGTTACTTCTTTTTGCAGCAGTTTTTCAATGGTCATTATTTGAAAATTACATGCATGCCTTCATGTTGTTTGGTTAAAGATCTGCCTGTGCAGGCTGCTCGATGGGATAGGGTTCAGTCACACCTCTATCTTTACATACTGCTCTTTCCTTTTCAAGTTTGGAGAAAAGATTATGCTCAAAAGTACTCTTTATTACCTGAAATTTAACTAAATAGGAAAGTGGAAACAAACAAAAATGTCACCTTTGTTTTGATTTTAAAAAAGAAAGATTTAGCTATAACCGAAAGTAGTGAGTAATGATGTATTATGTAAAAATTTGAAAACATAGAGATCGGGGCTAAAATTAAAAGTGGAACTAAAAGAGAAATAGCAATGCAGATTATAATAATTGTGTATGAGATATAGGGTATTACCTTTTTGCTGAAATATTGGGAAAATGGTGTGTTAACAGTTTTTGAAAAGTATCATGGAAAATGTATGAAACAAAGTGTGAGAAAAACAATGAGTTAACAGTTTTGAATAGTATCATGAAAAATTGATGAAACAATTTGTGTGAGAAATATAAAGTGAGAACACATCACTGAGAATACTTTCTGATGAGAAGTTGTATTGAGATTGTAATTAGATTTTCATCAAGCTGTCTTAAGGCTTGATAATAAGTGGAACTCTGAAGAGTCATTCTTGTCTTTTGAGAATTCTACACATTTTCTGTCAAGAGGCACTTGACAAAAAATCACGGAACAGAGAGATCCTTTGTATCATTGTATGTTCTATTGTTAATCAGAAAAGGGGTTGCTGCTCCTTGAGATTGGTATCTCTAAAAAGAGGGGTTGGTGCTCCTTGAGTTGGTGCTAAGAAATCAGCCATGAGGCATTGTCAAAATAATTATTGAAATGAAAGTGTGAAAAAGGCAATAGGTTAAGGAGTGGTTTTTCTACCCCGGGAGGGTTTTCCACTTGGCATATCTTATGTCTATTTGAGTATCTGTGGTTCATTTGATTCGGTTCTTTAATTCTTTAAATTTCTATATTTCACTATTCTCATTTCAGTTTATGTGATTGCATTCAAAACATGAATGAGTTTATCATTGATAAATGAGAGCATACATCTGGTTTATTTCAATTTCAGTTAAATTTGGTAAAGAATTTAATAACACTGGTTCACCCCCCCCCTCTCAATGTCTGTTCACTCCAAAAAAAAATTCTTCTCCAAAATAACCCAGCCAGTTATACACCGCTTCTCAAGACCCCTAAACAATTTTTTTGTGCTTTCTATAAATCCATCAACAAATAGTCTCCCAAAAACACATTCTTCTTGGATTCCCAAAATTCCACTCATAGTAGTCATAGCCAAGATATGTTCCTCAAGATCTTGTAGGTTCTTGCCAAAGAATTTTGGAAAATTCTTCCTTGATCCATGTGGTAAATCATTGTATTAGGATAGGGCTAATGATCCAACACAGTTATCCCAAGGGTTGTAAATAACATAAGCCATAAAAATTTAGAGCCTCCAACTTGTTAGAGTAAAGGTTTTAACTTAATTATGTTGATTAAGTTACCTTTATTCCCTTCTTAAGATTTCACGTTAGTTTGCATATAGTGACATTTAATAATTATATTAATTATTAAATGTTATCCTATTAGGGCTTCTATTAGGGTTTCTCCTATTAGGGTTCTATTAGGGTTTGCATGATCTCCTTTTTATAAGGATTGATCCCATTGTATTTCATATCAATTCATTCTCTCATTCTCTCTGATATATACATTTTCAGTTTTCAGAGAACCCTTGCTTGTTTGTCTCCATCTCTTCTTTTGTGACAGGTTATTTTGTATGGTGATCTTCGGGTTTGTGGTGTTGTATTTTCTCAACTCCTACATCAGAGCTCCACACCTGTTGCTTCCTATTCTTGTTTTAAAGATTTTGGAGCTTCAAGGGTTTGGGGCTTGTTTTCTTGATCTAGGGAATACCTACATTTTTGAAGCATTTTTCAGCTCAAACGGACATTGCCATTGTCCCAGTGGTCCAAAACCCCTAAATTGACTGTTCATTCGTCCATTTTTTGACAAAGTCAAAATCTAAGGCAAATTTTTTTTACAATTCGGCCGTCCATTTGCTAGTAAAAAAAGCTTTTTTCCATCATTTTTTTTTTTGGAAAAATATTGTCATTTTTTTTTTTTTAAAATCCGGGCAAAAAAACACTTTGTAAACATTTGTTTTTTATCAAAAACAAAATCAAGAAAAAAAATCAAAGGCAGTTTAAGGGCGTGCCGGCCCTGGTACTGGGGTACCCGCAGGGTACCTGCGTATGCAGGCCTGCGGGCCCATAGTACGCCGCTCGGCGTATTGACAGCCATCGGCGGCCTTACTGCCGACCGGCGGACTGTCAGTACCGCCGACGGCAGTACAGTGGCCGCGGCGGTACAACCCCGCCCGGCCAAAAAAATTTTAAAATTTTTTTTGTTGTTTTTTATTTTTTAAAAAAACAATTTTTTCCAAAATAAGCCCAATCGCACTTTTACGGTGATGGCTGTTTGCCGTCAAATTTAACCCAGTGTTTTTGCTGCGACGGCCGTATGACTGTCAAATTTAACCCAGCACTGGTTTTTTCCCTCTTTGGAGCTGATTTATTCCGGAGGCCGTAACTTGGGCATACGATATTGTTTTTTGGAAAATGAGATATCGTCAAAAAGCTGGTTTTCTCATCTTTCCAGTGGTGTGGGTCTCATCACATCTTTTTTTCATTGGTGCATTCTACAACCAGTTGAAGACAAAGGGGCTATTTTCAGTCTCAAGCTCATAACTTTTGATCAGTTTCTCCGTTTTTCACAATCTCAGCGGCATTGGAACCGTATTTCTGAGCTCTTTAGTTTCATCTATGCCATTTTTCCAGATTTCACTCCAGGTATCTTTTATTCAGTTATTTGTGTTTTCACACTCTGGTGGATTACCTGGACATATTTTCTCTTGGAAACTTTTTGTTGCATGGGATGCTTCGTTTCTTGGCTGTTCTTCATGTATTTCCAGTATTTTGTCCTTTAAGGACATTTTGAGCATCATTTGTAAGCTATCTTTTATGTAAACGCACTGAGATAAAGTGCCACACTATTGTACATGCATCTTTTGGGGATTTTGCACATAAGGTTGTGCCATATTTTGTACTCGCATTGATATTATAAAGTGCCATGAGGGGTTGTGTAGTTTGCCTTTGTTTTTGCCATCACATCTTTGTCCGGTGAGTATCCCTCCATGACGACATTGAATCCATACCATGGGGGGTTGTGTAGTTTGCCTTTGTTTGCCATCACACCTTTGTCCAGTGAGTGTCCCTCCACGACGACCATGGATCCATATGATTCTAGCCTCATGCATGTGTGCTTTATTTTGCACACCACTTTTTCAGTTGTAGGTGCTTTCTTGTGCACTTTCAGATGTTGTATCTTTTTCTTCATGCACTACAGGGTGTTGCACACCATTTCAGTTGATCTGTCAGGCTCCTAGTTCACCATTATGGGGGGGTATTATACTGTTCGTGCTAATGCTTCCTTGGTTTCACCTTGGAAGGAATCTTCCATTCTCAGTTGATCAGTGTTTCAGACTATTGGTTCTTGTGCCATCTGTATCTTCGTTCTAGGTGTTTGCCTTTGTTTGCCATCTGATTGAGTAGTGTCATATGGGCACTTATGTAGATTATTGTCTTCTTGTTCCTGATCATCCTATCTTCAGCGGAGGTTCTTTAGCACCATAGTAGTCATCTTTCGATAGTTGTTTGCAGCTTCTTCTGCTTCAGTGATGTCTCTTCTTGGCTTTCTTCTTCTCTTTTTGGAGTAGAGCTTTTTCCCATGAGGTTTTCTCTATTTCTCCATTTTACAGAGATTTGGTTGTATTTGGGTACCTGATCTGGCCTAGTTGTCGGGACCCATGTTTGCCTTCTTGCATTGTAGTTACCTTTGCTTTTCTGCATTTGTTTGTAGCTGCACTATTGCTCATCTTAAGGGGGGGTGTTAGAGTAAAGGTTTTAACTTAATTATGTTGATTAAGTTACCTTTATTCCCTTCTTAAGATTTCACGTTAGTTTGCATATAGTGACATTTAATAATTATATTAATTATTAAATGTTATCCTATTAGGGCTTCTATTAGGGTTTTTCCTATTAGGGTTTTATTAGGGTTTGCATGATCTCCTTTTTATAAGGATTGATCCCATTGTATTTCATATCAATTCATTCTCTTTCTCTCTGATATATACATTTTCAATTTTCAGAGAACCCTTGCTTGTTTGTCTCCATCTCTTTTTTTGTGATAGGTTATTTGCATGCAGGTGATCTTTGGGCTTTGTGGTGTATTTTCTCAACTCCTACACAACTTCCTTATAGGAGTAAAAGAAAAGCCACACCCCCAAGTCAATTCATGGGTGGAGGTTGAGCAGGAGGAGTGTTCAAACATTAATTCATATGTTGATTCAGACGAGGGGGAAGATTATTGTAATACACAAATTCAAGTCTTGGAGGTCATTCCACTACCCTCCTTGGTGGTTATTGATCTCATTCTTCTTCCTCTTCCAAAAAAAATTTCACTCATTTAGTCTACAACATTCCTTCTATATCTCCAAATGAGGGTATTTAATTGAGAAATGATATCCTCTTGTTCGGCTTGCATACAATCTAGATTTAGTTGTAGTACAAGAAAGACATTCTCATGTGGATGCACCATCTTGTAGCATGACCAAAAGTATGACCTTTAAAAAATTTAATCAATGTATCCCTAGAAAAGTGGCCAAAAGTTTGTTAGTGAATGAATTAGCCTTTATTATAATATTAAAATAACAACTCTATAGCCCAGGATATAAAGACCAATATTGCTAAAAAAATCAAAAAGATCAAAATTTCATTTGTGATTTTCCTCTAAATTATTACCGAGGTATAACTCCCTCTCTAACTATTCCTCTCTTAAGAATGCACTCTTTACCAAAAAAGTAGAGAAAGGAAAACAAACACTAATTCATAAATACAAAACTAGTGCGATTGAGCTAAAGAATCCATTAATACCAAAGCTCAAAGACTCCAACATTAATGGCCAGAAAATATATATCTAACAATTTATATGATCACAAATAAATGAATATAGCATCAAGAAGTTATCTTACATAGATAATAAATCTACATTATCATTTTAGCCAACAGACTAATTTGACAACACTATACCCATAACTCATAACTCAAATATTAGAGCAATCTGAAATCATAATTCAATTAACAAAAAATATGTTCCTTTCCCCCCAATTACATCCCAGTGTATATCAAAGAAATTTGGACCTTCACAAAGTCATTTTGATCAAATTTTATAGGAAAACCCCAATCTTGAAACTTGGAGGTTAAAATAACGATCATTGGATTGAATGATTGTTTCTTTCTAGCTAACATACCACTTATAGAAGCTGATAAAATGAGAAAATTAATGATTAGGAATAAGCATCATTACACTGCCTCTTCAGAAGATTTGATAGTCAGATGAAACATTTCTTTTTCTCAATCCTATGGAGAGGCCAACCGTACTTGAAAATGGTGTAATTTATAGAGCCTAAATTATATGAAAAATGCATATCTTCATAATTTCATGTGTGCGAATATCCAAATGAAGGGGAAACTTGAATTTTTTCATAGAAAAACCAATGTTTGTGATAAATTTGTCACATCAACATTTAATTTTCAAGCCACATCACTACCATTTTGTTCGCCTATTCGCAAAGAAATCTCTAGCTTGGATTGTTTTCCTGATTTCTATAAACTCAGTGAAAAAGACCTTTATTTTCATAGTTTGAATTACATTCCTAGTGATGGTGAGTATTAAGAGTGATGCTTCCTCAAGGAATGATTTGATCATGCTCAAAGACATAGAATGCAGTTTGTTCCATAGGTTATTGATAGACCAGTTAAGGAAGTATTCATGACCCAAAATGATGTGGAAGAAGATGTATTGCCCAAGATTATTAGGGAAAATTTTCTAAGTTGAGTCCATGTCCATAATTTAGAGCTCTTGGAATGATTCATATACAATGTAGTCCATACTTCAAGGAAGCGTGATTGGGGCATAAGGGTGGCAAAGCGTCTGGTTTATCTTGAATATCTAATGAGAGTGCAAGGTGTCATTGGAGGACTATGCCAATATCCTAGAACCAGCCTCACAGGTGATGCCATATGCATTGTTATTGTAATCCAACATGAGGTTATAGAGGAGGCGATAACTATTCTTTGTGTAGGGCTAGCACGGAATGACTTGGGGCTATTTTCCCACTTTGTGTAGTCACAAGAGAACTTGTTTTCCCCTACCCAAATTGAACGCCTACAGGAGGTGGTGGAGGGGATATGCATCCTTATGTTTTTCATATATATTTTCGAGAAATATACTAATAACTTTTTTTGTTTTTAAACGCAAATTCCATTTTGTAATACATCATATATACATATATGAATATTAAATGAAGCTTTTGTATTTTGTCATTGTATCTTCTTTGCATCTGAGTATTTTCCCTCTTTAATTTATTATTGTAGACACTAAAAAATGTCCTAAATGATATCATACACTCGAATTAGGTATACTAACATCATTTCCCCTTGAAACCCATCCTCTTTTCGCTTAATTGATTAAATTAGCCTAGCTATTTAATTAATTCCATAATTTTCATCTATTAACCTAATTCATTTAATCAGGTTAATTCACCCCCTTTCATGCTAATATTTCCTCTCATTAAATAAAATAAATCAAACTATTTAATTTAATTCCCTAAGTCATCTTATTTAATTAACTAACCCTAAGTTATTTAATTAAATGACATTTTACCTTTCCCCCTTTCATTAAATCATTTAATTTAATGAAAACCACTTTATTCCTCTAAAACCCCAAATTGTATGATTAACCTTGTTTAATTAACAATTAATTTAATTTTCCTCCAAAAGGGGAATATTCCCATAGAATATTCCTTACCCCTTTTTGTACAATTAAAAATTTGTTTTAAATTGAAAATTAACCTTTTTCCTCACCCATGAGAATATTCTAAAAGTAATATTCTCTCTCCTCCAATCATTTAAGAAAGGGATATTCTCACTTGGCTTCTTGATCAAGCTAAACTTGTGACCTCTTGAGAAAGTTACATTCAACCTGTGTGTGCAAGTCAAAAGTGTTTTTGTTTGGAACAAATGAGAACCCTTGATTATATCTCATCTTTCATTCTCACTCATTAATGAGAATCCATGATTCATGCCTCCCATTTCCTCCATCCTTGCCAATTGATTAGCTTTTCTGATCTCAACCTCTCATTTCTCATTGGCTTTCCTATTAATAGGTCACTATTTGGAGACAAATGGATCCATCTTCTTTCAATTACGAACTTATGCTATTGAATTCACTCACACTCACACTCATACTTTACTCACATTTAGCATATTTTAGTTTATTTTTAGTTGCATATTAGCTTTAATATTTCATTAATGACTTCCATGCATCCATCTTAGCTTGTTTAAAAATTAGGGTTTGAATCTTTTAGCTTAGAATTAGCTTAGATTAGCTTAGCAATTGCATTTTTAGATCAATTTTAGAATAAAATCATGTTATTTTAGCTTGCATCATGTTCAATTTAGCATAAATCATGTTTTCCTCCATTTACCACAATGGTTTCATCGATTCTCTTCAATAGAATTGATTGAACCAAGCTCATTGATCCCAGGATTGAGAAAGGGTCATTTTTCTACATCAACACTACACCAATTCCAAAACTAGATAAGCTTCAAATGGGTTAGAATAGGCATTGCCATGTTTTTTTTTTTTAAATGCTTCATTAAATAAATGCTTAGTTTAAATTTCAATTTGATTGATCTCATTTAGATTGAGTATTAGTGGTTGAATTATGCTTTGATTCATCATGGATCAAGAATAATCAACCCATACTAATAATCCTAGTCAACATTCTAGTGCTAGGAGGGAAAACTGTCAATTTAATTAATTTCTATCTCGAATTCCATTCATTTTTCTTTTTTTAGGAAACAATGACACCCAAATAAATTATAGCGATGCACTTTGCTTGTCATTTCCATATAGCGATTCTATCTTCATTTCAAACCGTGACACCAATTAAATGCGTCAACATCAATTAAACAAACAATAACGCTAATATAATATCAAGGTATCAAAGATTTCAAACAACGATGCCCAAATTCACTAGACTGACACCCGACCAAATAGCAATGCTATTGTGCTCTTTGTTTTGTCTACAAAGCAATTCCCAAATTCATCAAAGCGATGCCCAAATGACAAATAGTGATGGTACTGTGTGCAGCGACACCCAACTTTGGTAAGAAACTTAACGATCATTTTTTCAACATGCGCTTTAATTTTCTCAATTCGTCAGACTACTAATGCACTTCTAACATTGTTTTGGTTGTTAGACTAAAAGGGTTTAGTAGGTTGGATGACATGGAGATAAAGTGAAGAAAGCTTTCTTATCTTTAAATTCTATGATTGTAACAATCATTTGACACTTTGGGGCAATTATAATCCAAAATTTTATTCTTTCTACTTTATGCTTTAGGACTTCAATAAATTTTAATTGGGGTTAAGACGAACACTCAAACGAGATTAAAATTGAACCCTCATCTCATCATTGTCTTTTGGGTTTAAAATTGAACAAGGTGACTTAAAATTTCATTTGGTGCTTAAAATGAATTCATCATAGCTTTAGGGGTTAAAATTTATGAGTGTTTTTTGTGTTTTGATTTACATATTTGTTATTGAATGTGTATGCAATTCTCTCACATCATTCAGTGATATTGAGAAACAAAAACATTCCTTAACACTTTGTATAATCACCTACATAGTTCAATTTGGATTAAAATTGAACCCCTTGCTAGTGTAGGGAAAGGGCATGGTGTGTGTTATCTCCTTGTTTCACATAAACTAGGTTGATCGAACTAAAAATGTACCTCCTTACTATTTTTTATTGTTGTCACAAGGATTGCACCTTAGACACTAAGCTTGAAGCTTAGCAATCCCATGAAACATGAAAACACCTTCAAGCCTATGGGTTTGGTCATATTGAAGGTGAATCTCCAGGTTATGGGTTGGTTCCCCTATTGATCTCCTAGAATCTAATAACTTAAGTGGGAAAAGGGAAGAGAGATAGCTTCTAAAAATGAAAACTATGAATGAAAGACTACTTCTAGGAGGTTATGCACTGAAAAATAAAACTACTATGCAAACTTATTCACAACTAATATTCTCAGAAATTTGTTAACACAACTCAACTTGGGCACCTTGATCACAAAAATATTTCACTAAAAGGCTTTGTTTAACCTTTCCTTACTAAGGAAAATTGGGTTTTCACAAATTAAGATAAAAGATAAACTTTAAGAGCACAATCAATGACCTGTGATAAATTTCTATTGTGTACATCCCTCAATAAATGAGAAAAAAAATTTAAGGCTTTTGATTTTGAAGCACATTAAACTTGCATCAAATCATTTAAAAGAGATAAAACACCAAAAATTGTGAAGGTAAACTCTATTTTTATTGAATACTCTGAAGGAAACTCTATAAAACTCTAAATAATTTTCTGAAAATGAAGTACTATTGTATATTAATCAACTGTAAAATGAGTTAAAACATTAGCTCTTTGTAGAATGCAAAGGCAAAAAACAAGAATTGAGAAAAACATTGTCTTTTTCAATATATGCAATAGATGGTAACTCCAAGATGCCAAGAGGTGAAACTAGTAGCAAACTAAGAGTGAAAAAATATATCCAAAACCATTCTCATGAGCAAAGAAGAAAGTCCATGTAAAAGGAGCCCACAAACTTAAAATGTTGAGAACTCCTCCCCTCAATGTGCATGAACAAAAGAACTCCAAAATTGATGTAAAACTGAGTTTGTCTCAGAACCTCCATGAATAATGGTCTCGATCAATGAGATCTCCAAATGACTAAAAATTGACTCCAAGTCAAAGAAAGCACAATACTCCACCTGCCGACTTCAATCCTATTTCACTTGTGTTTCTTGCATGATTTTGGGAAAAAGATAACTGTTTGATTAAATATTAAAGATAACCTGATGTGATATTTTTAATATTTAATATGATAGTCTTCCTCTTTATACATTACATGATAAATATTAAGGTAATATTACCTTTAATATTTAATTACATTGTTATTTTATCAAAAATCATGTACAAATGTTGAAGTGCTCCTTCATTTCAAAATAAAACTCTCGGCTCCTTTTGATGATTAGGTCTTTTGAATTAAATTCATAAACAATGGGAAAAATAATGTGAAATTATTTTATTTAAAAACATAAGTAAAAAATAACCCATCATTAGGGCATCAAATAAAAACTTCTTGAACCCTAAAATCTCTTTCATTTTCACTTTGCATCCTTCTAGAGAAAGCTCTACCATTCGTCACCATGGTGGATAGGGTTTGGAGCTTGAATCCCTTCATTTCTTTGTATTTTTAGGTGATTTCTTGAGAGATTCTATAGAAAAATGTGTGGTAAGTGTTTCTTTGTTAAAAATTTAGGCTTTGACCTCTAGTTTTGAAGCATTTTTTTGCCTTCTTGGTTGTGGCCTACCACATTTCTTTGATGCATTTCATTATCTTTATATTTTGTTGATTAAATCTTGCTTTGAGGCTGATATATGAAGAGTTTCTAAAGCTCAACACTTTGGGTTTTTTGATTTATTTACACCACATAACTTTGAGGTATGTTTCCCATCATTCAAACTTGCAATCTCTTTTATTTTTCTCTCGATAAGATGCTCAATTCGAGCAAAATAATGCAGAGGTAATGGTTTTTTTGCTTCTCCATACATTTTGGGTATAGAAAATCCATGGTACCCATCATCTACAAAAGTAAATAAATATCTTTACATTAAATTTCAATATCTCCATTCTTTTATGAGGGTTTTTTGTATTCATGGCCATGCCCTCCAAATTTTTAGGTTATCTTTCATTTTTCAGTGGACTTCTATCATGAATGGCCAAAGGTTTCTAGGTTTTACTTAAGCTTGAATATTTCTCTTCTCTTTGTATTTATGTTTCTTTGCTCAACTTCTCCATTAAAGGTCACAACCTAAATCATTATTTCTCTTTTTTGGTTCTGGGTTTTCACTTATTTACAAGTCGCAACTATACTCTTATTGGGTACTTGTTTCATCCCTATAATACCATCTAATAGCATCCAACAGTTTCATAATCACCTTTTCTATGACAAGATCATGCAAGATCATAATATGAATTATATTTCATGAAAGGGTGGTCAATTAAAACAATAGCAATCTTGGTCAACTACTGCACAAGAAAATGTTTCCCCGTGAAGGAAAAAATTGTTTGCAAAATGATTCAATAACATTGCACATTACAGGTATAATTGGAAACTCTACACATCTTTTCCATTCCTTCATGAAAACTAACTTTTCCACTAACAGTATCAAGTATTGGATCCTTCCATTCCTTTGGCCAGCAACAAGAATTAGGGCAACCAAATTCTTTCTATCATTGTATAGTGGTATGAGTTAGTTGCATGGTTGTACCTCTTATGATATATGATTAAATACATTGATATTGTTGTTCTTATGAAATCATCCAGAGGCATTATTCACTGTTTTACTATTTGGCAATTCACCTATGGTGTTCTTAAATCTAAGATCACATGAATGCTATTTATTTTTTAAGCTTCTATTTATTTGGTGACAAAGTCATCATTTGTCTCTAGTTGGTGATCTTTGCAAGCATTATTTTCTACTCCATAACACTGTATTTTTGGTCACTATTTCTTCTATATTTTCACATGAATACTTGTTTCATAATTGCCAGGGTTATGACCAGCTTCTTCAACTTTGTATACATTTCATTAAGATTTTGTAAAATCTATATTTAACCTTAAAGATGACTGTGATCTCATCATGATACTTAATGTATAGAATGGCTGGATATGTTCAACACAACCTCAATCAATCTATCTCTCAAACCTTAGAACTTCACCTAGTGGGTTTTTCCTCAAAAGCACTCAATCTCTCTAGTAGCCTTTCAAACAAGTTTTTTCCAACATAAATTCTGAGGAAGTCATGGTAAATAAAAAGAAAACATAGTTCCAAATGCTCATTTGGACACTTATCAACATATCAAAATATCAAGGGTGGTTACTTTGTATGAAAACCCTCAAATTTTCTCTATTCTCACTCAAATTAGGCCTAATTGCTTGTCTAGGCTAGGTAGCAATAGGGTTTTTGAACTCCAAGCTCTGAATCTTCACTCCAATGCTTCAAACATGTCATATGTGTTCTGAATCATCACTTCCCAACAACTAGAAAAATTTCCCAAAGGCTTTTCAACAAAACCCTAAGCCTATTGAGTTTCTAAGCCTAATACATGAGGATATTAGGCTAGGGCAACAACCCACACATGCCAAACTTGATCTCCTACTCTTGCAACTTTGAGATAACAAAATATACCCTATCTAAAGCCATTCCACCAATTTTGATGCCTTTTCATTAGTGGAATGGGAAAAAAACATTTTATTCAGTCAAAGCTCGCCCCAACTAGGGTTTTAGGTAGTTTACAGTAAAATTTATCTAATTTTCTTTAAACCTGATGAAAAAAAATGAAACTAATTTCAATAGATAGTAAATTTAGTGTATCATTGATTCCAATTAGTTTTTGAGCATCCCTAAGCCATACAAAGCTGTACAAGTCTATGTAGCAGCATGAAACTTTAGAAAATGCAGAAAATAGAGTACTTCTAAGGTGAAAGGTATTAGAATAAAATTTTGGTAACATTTATCTTTAGAGGGCCTGCCTCCCTACTTTGAAAGGAGGGAATGAACCAAGTAGTAATGGGCTAAATCCAATTCCTTCTGAACCACTATATAAATGTGTGGTTGTAATTAAAATTGTGATCAATGGGATGTAGTACATGATAGCTCTCCCCTAGTATCTTTATGATGTGAAAATCCCTTGTTCTAAGGGTTGGGAGACCTCTTTTGGGATTTTATCATAGTATCCCCTAACCTAGAAGCCCTTATTACGCACCACTTGTTTAGAAGTCAAAATCCTAAAATACTTGTTGGTGCAAGAATGATCATTTTGAAGTCGCCCAACATTTATACTATTCATTTTTTAAACAAAAAAAATCCTTAGGATCTTATGATCTTAGGATCTTTAGGATTTTGAAATTTGGTGGTCCTAAGAAGTGTGTGTCGTGGAGGGGAAACAATGTCACCAAATCTCTAACTATTCACAATGTCTTAGTGTTTGGATAAATCCAAGTGGGGACTCAACAAGTATAGCCATTTCAAACCTAGGATTGTAAATGATTGTGAGTTAGTTTAATACATTGTTTAGTTCCAAAACGTTACACAAAGAAGCATTCACTATCTTCCTCAAAATTTCAAACACTTTGTCCTAAATATGGATACCTCTTGAAATTGCCTTGATATTACTGCTTGTCCTAAGGATTTATCCTCAGATATTTCTAAATATTTTGACTTAATATCAATCCATATTTCCCCAAGACAACATAGGAAATTATGGCTTACACCTCATTCTTTTCACAAAATGGACATTATGAAAGTTATGATGTTTTTGACATTAACATCTAGTTTTAAAATATAATCAAAGACAAGTGTTTGTGGTAAAATAAATTCACTTAAGCAAGATAAGCTTAACACAATTGAACCCCACATGACTATTTGGAGACCAATTTCTCCCATTGAAAAACCTGATCTTGAAGGTCCTATCATTCAACCTAACTTTGATCTCATTAACGAAGAACAAACCAATATCATTAGCAGTTTGCGAAGCTTCACTTTTAAAACAAAAGAAATACCTACCCAGTGGAGAAACGTAGAAAACATCTTAGATGGAGAAGAGGAACAAGTTGATATCAAGGCTTGAAGGCCTATATTACCACCACCCACATGTTAATAAACATCCTCTTTTTCTTTTATAGACTTGGTTTTTTTTTAAAATGATCTCACACAAAGTCAAGATCCCTAAAGTAAGGTCTACATGTCATCATTTAAAACTTAGGAACCTTAGTCCCAAAGCTTTCAAAACACTCCTTTTGGAACTTCACAAAACTATAACTAGGTTGGTATACAAATTCTACAAATGTGCTTCAAGGAACAACCCAAACTTCTATTCCTTCTATTACTATAAGAATCCTAGTCTTTTCAACATTTTCAATTTCTCACATGATCATTAAGTCTTTAGGAGTTGAAATTTTTAGAGGTATATCATATTTCTCACCATCTTATTCTTATCAAACAAAGGTTAACTTTAGGTCAACCTATCTATAACATTGGTCCTTTTCATGGTCTTGAACCCCTCTAAATGATCTATTGCGCAATCAAAATATGTAGGGAAAGATCTACAAGTTTCCATTACAGACGTATGTATTGTAATTCCAAGTTTGGTAGGAAGTGGACCTTAATACTTTATCATAATCATAACCTCTTGTTAAGAAACTACAATGCTCAAGCTAGAAGGAACTGAACAGGTTTACATACCCATATCTATCCTCTCATTTAGGCCAACATTACTCTTTGGAATTTGAAAAATTTAGAGGTCTAGCATCATTCTCACTACCTTGGTCCTGGAAAAAAAAGGTTCATTCTAAGTCAAATTTATGTCAAACATTTCACTCACCCCTCCATCAAATTTCATCCTTCATCTCACCAAACTTTGCAAAAAAAATTAAAATACCAACACTTTTTGATCTAAACATCAATCAACCCAAAACCTAATTTGGCTATTTTGTATGTGACATGAATACTTTTCCATGCATTTGGTTAATTTAGTTATCATCTTTGAACTATTTTATCATGAAGTTCATGAGTCTACCCTAAAGATTTCCAAGTTCATAAACATCCTTTATCCTAACATCAAAACATCTAATTCAAGTCAAAAGTGCTGTCCCAAAATGTTTACAAAGATTGTTTCCAAAATTACCAATATTTTTGTCCACCACTATCACCATTGCTCCCAAAATACTTTGAGAATCCATTTTACCAATATTTGAGTCAAATAGAGAGTTCAAACATCACAAATCACAACACAACTCTCCCATAGGTGACACACAATTTATGGTAAAGGCAAGATCACAACACAAGAGAATCATGGAGAAAACTAAAGTTACATTTGCCTCAAGTGATCCAAATCCTTTAGAATTTGATCCGAAAAGTAAATTTACCCCATCACAACAACCATCATCTCCTTCAGGACCATATGAGATTGAAGACATTATAAATAACCCGTTTGGGCTTACTAGGGAGGAAATCATGGAACATCAAGCCTTTGAAAACATAGCTCCAATTTCCTCATCATTAGTTGCACAAAAAATGATACAAATCTTCACAACTCCATCACTAGGGCTAAATCAAACATCCACTTCTAGTATTGCAACAAGTCTTTCCCAAGACTTTGGTATAACTCTCCCATTTAAAAGAAATACACTTATGGGTACCCTCGATACTAATCCCCCACCTCCAAAAACCACTTGGAAACATACCTTTGGGGGTCCTCCCATTCTTGAAGATCCTAAATAGCCATAAACACCTCTTGAACTTAATTATTCCACACCCACTTCAACATATTAGGGAAACCTCTCTTCATCCTTATCCATGAGTACCACAAGTTTTCCCACCATCACGCAAAGCAGTATATACCAAGTAACTCAAAACATCACACAAAGGCATGCCAATACCATACCACAGAGTCAACCCTTAATCCAGATAGGACATCTTTACCCAATCCTCCAATTAGTTCACTTGTACCATTGGTTTCACAAAGCACATCCCTCCCATCCATTATCAATCCATCTCAATACAATCCCTTAGTCATGAATTCCATCAACCCAGGAAATACCCTGTTCACATCTCTAATACAAGGAAATCCCTAAGACATGGGACACGAGAATATTTTTAAACAATTCACTCAAGCTCCTAATGTGTCATTACCATCATATAATTTAATGACATCATCATCATCACTCCCCACGGTCCTGTTTATCATGCAAAATAAATTAGGACCTCAAACATACATTCCTCCACCTCCATCTACCATATTACAAGGAATATTAAACCAAGGGAACCCTTCACCCCTCATCACCAATATGCTACCCACTTAGAACATCAACACTCACAATCCATCTTAGATATCCCAACAACCACCTGATCCTACATTGCAAGTGAATGCCCTAGTTTTATAGAAAACACAACAAGCTTATTAGAAAGCCATCCAACAATAGAAACAAAAAAAAGCAGCCTTAGCAATATATAAAGTAGAAACCCAATAGTAGCAACAACAAGAAGCAAACTTAGTAGAATAACATGTAGCACACCAATAGCAACAACAACAACAACAAAAATCAGCCTTAGTAGCACCACAAGAAGCACAACAAAAACAAAATCAAGCTCAACAAGCATCCTTAGCATAACATCAACATCAAGCTCAGCAAGCAACTTTAACACAATAACAACATCAATCTCAACAAGCAACCTTAGCATAACAACAACATCAAGCTCATCAAGTAGCCTTAGCAGTGCAACAACAACATGAAGCTCAACACACCACCTTAGTAGAGCAACAAAAAAAAGCAGCCCTAGCAGCCCAACAAGCACAGTAGTATGTCAAACAACAATAGTTGATCGTGCAACAACAAGAATCCTACTAAAAGCCTCAATAGAACATCATCAATACAAATGCATTGGAAATATATACATCAACACCATAATCACCCTCACAGAATCTCACAGCACCATACACCCCATATAACACCTTATTATATCAAAATCTCGCATATAACTTATCCGTCATCCCACCATATGTTCCTCCACAAAACCCGCAAGATGATCTAGAATCACAATTTAAAGTGCTATCACAAGAAATGCAAGATCCTCGAATGGGCAAGACAAAGAATCCCCATACACATATTTTATGTCCCTATCCGTTTGATCAAAATATCGCAATGGTACCATTTCCTCCTTATTTTCAAAATCCCCAAATTTAATAAATACAAAGGGAGAGGAAGCCTTGTGGACCATGTCAAAGAACTTAACATCATGTGTATGGAGGTGGCATACAATGATTCTTATTTAATGTGTCTCTTCCCTTGAAGTTTAACAGGTCTTGCTATGGATTGGTTTTCTCATCTACCTCTCAGCATCAAAACTTTCCAAGAAATCATTTGATAAATTCATCGATCACTTCTTCAATCTTGACATGGACATGAGTTTAGAATAATTATACATTCTCAAACAAAACAAAGGAGAATATTTCACTAATTTCTTACAATAGTGGAGATAGAGAGCCAGCAAGAGCAAGTGGATTATTCCCAATGAACAACAAGTGTGAATCATCATAGAAAATCTAGAGCCATACCTACCATTCCACTTGAAAATGAAGTGCATCACATCTTTTTATGAGCTTGTCCTTAGAGCCCTTAACATCGAGGGAGCTTTAATCTCACAATGAAATACTCAAGCTTAAAAAGATAACTGTCAAAAACTAGTTTGAATGAGAAGCCTCGTGTCTAGGCTAAGAATAAGAACATAAAAAATTAAGGTGTGGTAGATGCTAATATAGTCCTAAGTGCTCCTAGGCTGAACAAAAATCATGTTGCTAACATTCAACCGATAGTGCAGCAAACAACACCGACATGCAACAAAGGTGAACCACCAACAAGAACAACTATCCTAAACACAAGTATACACAGTTATCTAAACCTATCTAAACCATCATGAAAAAACTAGTAGAGTCAAATCTGATAACGCTTCCCAACTTTGAAAACTACCAAGAACTACAAGAGAAACCATCTTGGTACAATGAGAATGATCTCTATGACTTCCACAAAAGCAAAGGACAAAAAATAGAAAACTACATTAGGCTCAAAAATATCATTCAAGACCTCATAAAGAACAACACCATATCTATTGAAGTACCAGCTGAAAATTAGGATCTTAAGATATACAAAAAACCTATGCCAAATCATAAAAAAACAAACAACAATGACAAGGCTAAGGGTCACATGAATGTATACCATACCTATTCAAATTTCATTGCTTCTTGCGATAGAGTCATCAGTGTTGTCACCATCAAAGGAACTAGTGTGAAATGTGGAGTCACTACATGACATGGAAAAATTATTGTTCAAGGAGTCCCACCCCAATCTAGGGCACAACCTACTCAGCCAACAACAAGTACCAAAAAGTAAAATATATTGTAACAACTTAAGAAGACCCTCACATAGATATCAATCTTAGAACTGTTAAGGCTATCACCTACACATAGGGAAATCTTGGAGAAATCTTTATGAGAGTCACTCATTCCCAAGGATATTGATACTGATCAATTTTAGGCTATGGTAGGGTATATCACTAATCATCTTCTCACCTTCTCCAATCAAGACCTATTGTTGCAACCATCTCATAATTGTGCTCTACACCTTGAGGTTATCATTCATAAGAACAAGGTCAAAAGAGTCTTAGTAGATGGAGGTGCTGGTTTGAACATTTACACCCTTCGATTGATCAAAAATTTGGGCTATTCAAAGGATACTATTGAGAAAGAGAAGAGTACCACCATCAAAGCATATAACGACCAAGAATGGGTATGACAAGGAATCATTATACTTCCCATCCAAGTGGGCCCTCTCATTGTAGAAACTACATGTCAAGTGTTAGACCTTGATCTTCGCTATAACATCTTGCTTGGCTAACCATGGATCCATGCCCTAAAAGATATAGCCTCGACCTATCATCAATGTGTAAAGTTTCCTTTTGAGGGAAGAGAGATTACTATCCATGGAGATCCTGAGATTTTTTACTATTGCAAGAATCTTGAAGCCAAGTTCTATAAGATACCCCAAATAATGAAGAATGATGAAGGGCCTACACCTTCTACCTCATTTGTTGACCCATCATCCCTTGCATCTACTTCTGAAATAAAGGCACCCATTGTTCAAAACATACTTGATAAAAAATAAGTGATCCAAGATGATGGTTGTGGGAAATACAAGCTAATGAAGAACACCTTTGTCTTAGGAGAGTTTCCTATTTGTCCTCAATCTCATGGTAAACCCACATCTAGCCAGAAAGAGCCTAAAACTATCAAGATGGCAGCTACTACCTTCACCAAGTGGGGAGATTTGAATCAAGAAGATGTCAATGAGGAAGATATCTCTAAAATCCTCTATCAAGATGAACATGTCCCTAATCTTCCCATGGAAGATCACAACAAAGGATTACAACTAATGAAGGGAATGGGATATAACAAGAATGAAAAGCTAGGACAAAATGATAATTGTTTACTAGAACCCATCATTCCTGAGAAATGACTAAAGAATCTTGGTCTAGGTTGTACTACTAGCAAGCTCACCCTTATTGGAAAAGGTGCTTCTGCTAAACAAGCTAAGGCTTCTTCTTGGTTACCTACATTACTTGTTACAACTGTAGATGACTTCCCTCTTGATGTTACTAACCTATTTGAGAACAACTCCCTCTTCATGATATCCATAACATCCTTTGCTCCAAACCATCAACCAACTAAAATACACCTAGTCTACCCACAACTCATTGACATAGACCAACAAGGACCACCGATTCTAGATTTATTTGAAAATGATGAAGCAATCTTAGAATTCATGGGATTTCATGACAAATTATCATGGGAAGATCACAAATCAAGTTTTGACATAGAGCTCGACACAGGGGCATACTATGGGGAGACGCTTGAATCCTTCAATTGCAAAATTAATGAAATACAACTAACACGTAGATCCTTGAGTGAAAACCACATGGTGGCACTCTCTGGTCATAAAATAGTAAAAAAAAAGGATGCATCCAATGATGAAAACTTATTTGAGATGCCCAAGGATGAGGGATTCAATCTCCCCTTAGTGCAATACATCTAGAAAATTCAGCAGTGCTAGCAGAAAAGGCCACACCAGTCAATGTGGGTACCGAAGATGCACCTAAGATCACTTTCTATTTTGAATCCTTGTTGGAAGAAGAGCAAAAGAACCTGGAAGCATTTCTGAAAGAGCACATAACTAACTTTTCATGGTCATACATAAATATTTCAGGCCTTAACCCAAAAGTGTTTGTGCATCACTTAGCATTTTATCTTGAAGCCAAGCCAATCAAGAAAAAATTATGAAATATGCATCCTTAGATAGCACTGTTGGTGAAACTAGAGTTACAAAAGACTCTTGATTTTGGATTCATCTGACTGATAGATTATCCCGAGTGGGTTTCAAACCTGGTACCAGTCTCAAAACCCACTTGGGGCATCAAATTCTACACTGATTTCAGAGACTTAAAAATCATGCCCAAAGGATGATTTCCCTCTTCCTAACATCAACCTCATTGTGGAGTTAATAGTTGGGCATGAAATGCTATCACTCATGGATGGTTTTTCAGGCTATAATCAGATCATGATCACCAAGGAGGATCAACAAAAAACTATGTACACTTTTCCATGGGGAACCTATTGCTGGAATGTAATACCATCCAAGTTAAAGAATGCAGGAGCAACCTATCAAAGAGAAATTAACCTCATCTTTCATGATATGATCCACAAAAAAGTTGAAGATTATGTGGACAATATTTTGGAAAAATAAAAGAAAATAAGTGAGCACATACCAATATTAGGATCTCTTTGACAGACTTGAAGAGTACAAAGTACAAATGAATACAAAAAAGTGTGTCTTTGGGGTTAAATCAGGGAAACTTATTGGCTTCATTGTCTTATAAACAGGGATAGAAATTGATCCAACAAAGGTAAAATCCATCCTAGACATGGAAAAACCACAAACATAAAGCATATGAGAGGATTACAAGGAAGGTTGCAGTCCATCAGAAGGTTCATAGCACAACTATCAAACAAGATACATCCCTTTTAACATCTCTCCATAAGGGAATAACTTACAAGTGAGATGAGAAATGTGATAAAGCTTTCTAGTAGATCAAATACTATATGTTGACACCTCCAGTGCTCATGCCACTAATACAAAACAAACCTTTGATCCTATATATCTCAGCGACATCAACAGCTCTAGGAGATCTTCCGGCACAACATGATCAAAACAGAAAGGAAAGTGCTATCTATTACATTAGTAGGACTTTGGTGGGCTATGAAATGAACTATTCACCCATTGAGAAATCATGCTTAGCAGTAGTTTTTTCTTCAAAAAAATTCATACATTACATGTTGTCACATCGAATCAAGCTCATTGCAAATATTGACCCTTTGAAATACCTATTATCCAAAGCAACTCTTAGAGGGAAAATGGCCAAAGGGGTGATGATCTTAACAAATTTCAACATAGAGTATGTAGAATGCAAGTAAATCAAAGGAAAAGTGATTGAAGACCAAATGACAAAGGAACCCATCTATGTAGAGAACCCCTTGATATCTGAGTTCCTTATCAATCTCATAGCTCAGTGGAAGATGTACTTTAATGGATCATTCACCTAACATGGATCTGGAGCAAGAATTATTTTTATCACCCCTCAAGGAGATTGTATTCCAAAGTCATACTGGCTATCATTCCCTTGCATTAACAACATTTTTAAGTGTAAATACCTAATCACATGTATAAGAATAGGGGTACAATGGAAAATACAAGAGATGAAAGTCTATGGAGACTTGTAGTTGGTTATCAACCAAGTGAACGATGACTATCAAACTAAGGATTAAAAGATCACTCCTCAAAAAATAATGGTGGAAAGTCTCAAGGACCTTTTTATAGACATAAATTTTTAGTAGGTTCCTCGCATGAACAACAAAGCAATAGATGCCTTGGCAAAAATCTGATCATTGTTAGACATGTCGAACAACATCCTCCAACGTCAATTCTTGGTAGAACAACTTCTCATACCGACTTTCAAAATCCCTAAACCTAAATTCATCTGTGTCATTGTTGGTCTTCGATCCCCATGGTACCATGACATATTCATCTACCTAAGTAGAGGAACCCTCCCATCCGATATCACCTCAAACCTTAAAAAATACCTTTGTTTAAAAGGCATCCTGATTTGTGATCCTAGGTGATACCCTCTACCACTGAAGCATCAAAGGGACATTACTACAATGTCTTAACCAAGAGGAAGCCTTGATCACTTTAATTAAGGTACATGATGCCATATGTGGGTCCCATTCTAGTGGTACGACTTTAGCTAAGAAACTATTTTTGGTGGGGTACTATTGGCCAACTATGAAAAAAGAAGCTCATCGGTATGTGCAAAAATGTGTCCAATTTCAATAGCATGAAGATCTAATCCATTCCCTAGCTCAGGAGTTCCAACCAATGATTATACCCTAGCCTTTCTCATAGTGGGGGCTTGACCTTATAGGAAAAATCACTCCAACCTCATCCAATGGCAATAATTTTATCATAACCACAACTAAGTACTTCACCAAGTGGGTTGAAGCCATTCATATGACCTACATAATGGGGAATTTGTTTTCCAAATTTGTCCTTAATTACCTATTTTATCGTTATGGTGTTCCAAAAACCCTAATATCAAACAATGGAACACCCTTTAAGAATCACGATGTGAAAGAGCTATGTCAAAGATTCAACATCCAACATTGATTCTCTACCATGTATTATCCCTGGGGCAATGGTCAAGTTGAGGCTGCAAACAACACCATTCTGAAAATCTTGAAAAAAATAGCCAATAAAGTTGGTTGTGATTGGCATCTACAGTTGAATCCTGCTCTTTGGGCCTATCAAACCAATATCTGCACACCAATAGGTGTAACCCTTTTCTCCTTGGTCTATGGATCAAAATCCATTCTATCTATTAAGGTTGAGCTCCCATGATTGCAAGTATCACTATAGAACTTGATCATCGATGAAGAATACAAATTATCTCAACTAAATGAGCTAGAATTCTTGGACGAGCATCATCTCAATTCCCTTAATCATCTACAAGTATACCAAAACTAATTGAAACAAAGCTATAACAAGAGAATCAAATGTTGATATTTCCAAGTAGGGGATCTTGTTCTCAAACAGAATCAAAAGAATCTTCCAGATTAGGAAAGTAAAGGAAAGTTTGAGCCTAATTGGTTGAGTCCCTTTGTCATCACAACAAGCTTGGATCAGGAGCATATCAATTATCAACACCTGAAGGAGAAACCTTGCATAAGCCAATTAATAGCTTGCATCTCAAAAAAATTTATGCCTATTCCTTAAGGGTGTAAATCTGAAAATACAAAAAAAATCAAAAAATGATCAAAATAAAAAAAATGAGAAAAAGGATTAAAAAAGTAAAGAAAAAAAATCGACCTCTAGTGAAAACCACTTCGATGGTGCTTTGGGAAAGTACCTTGGTGAAAACCTAGAAAATAGGCACCTCACGTATATAAAAGCACCTCCATCTATTTTTGGCTCTTGTGTCCTATCATTCTTTGCATCGTCACCCATCGCATCCTTTATATTTCATTATTCATCCATCACCTATTTGTGTCCTTATCATAGCTTGGTGTTGTGAAGTATCGCAATCCCTTTAGTACTACTTGGAATATTCCAAAGGTCAGTTTGTCCTGCCTTTATCAAAGTAGTCTAACATGTCACATTGGGGGTAATTCATTATGAAACATATCAAGTTCTTGTATATCTTGAGATTGTCAAATATCTCATCGAAAACACCAAAAACATGCAAAAAACGTTCATCAAAAAATCAAACTTTTTTTTGCAAAATCATGTACAACAAAAATCCAAAAACATTCATAAAATTTTAAGGGAAAAATCTAAAACATCTGAAACACATCAAAATTCGTAAAAAGGTCTAACATCAAAAATATTAAAAAAAAGTACCAAGTCAAAATACGTCATCTCTGAGCTTAAACGTAGGTAAGGCCATCATTGATGTGCCCCCAAGACACCCTAGGTCAGTCCTTTAGGAGTCCATCATAATAAACTAGAATTCCAAGAATTGTTTATATGTCATTGTTAATAAGTCGAGGTAGTAGAACTACGTGGTCTTTGCATATATAATGTAGGCAAGGTTAATCTTTGATCAGCCCCTGAGGCCCCTAAAATAGGTCTTTTACATTAGGCTCTTGGTTGAAACTCTTAGAAAATTCCCAAACATCCAAATATCAGAAAAGCCTTAAACATTCAAACAAAAAACATTTGAAAATTGAATACCCAAAATATTAGAAAACATTCAAAAGACCTAAACAACCTCAAATATCTTTCAAAAAAACCCTATATAGCCTCAAATAATTGAAAACATAAACATTCACATAAAACCTTCAAAAAGACCAAAAATAGCCTCAAAACATTTTCAAAATACTAGGAACATTGAAATATTCCAGAAAATCCAAAACACATCCATCCCATCTCTCTTTCACCCACAATAAACCTTCACCCATAATAAATCGATCGTCACTTTCAACCTTTGGAAAAAAAATAGAAAAAAAGTATAGAAAGTCATAAAGTGCAAACCTAATTGCCAAAATTTAAAGTCTAAATCATAGGTAAATGCATTAGTGAAGTTTATATTAATAGCTTATCGTAAGGATCATCATCATCCTAATATCAAACAACACCTGATCAACATGTCTTGGGATGTATCCTTCATGCAATGGACATCAGTATCAGGCATCACCTTAGCTAAAATTAAATGGGAAAGAGATATAGATAACACTGATTGTTTGTCTTTGATATTCTCTTATGATTTATCTTAATGACCCATTTCAAGGAACTCTCAATGATTTCTATAAAAATTATTTAGAGAGAAAGGAATGGGGCATCAATCACTATCTTTCATTTGTTATGCTTGTGGATACTCTTGTAAACTAATCTTGGCGCATACTTGCTTAGCTGTGGGTGTAGGAAGGTTGTTTGGAATACGTTGTTCACTATTGTGTATGCTTTGGTGCAATATATTCTAAGCTTCTAACATACATTCCAAAGAGGTTCCCAAATGTCAATATGTGAACAAGAACTATCCTATTTTTTTGCAGAGATAAAGTACATTACACTAGATACAACGTCGTCCTGGTTATTAATACCTTGTGTAAGAGAGGGGGACCAACCATGTTAGGGCCCCAAGTCATAGAGGGCCGAGAGTGAAAGGCCTCCCTAGCTTACCTCACTCTAAAGGGGTTCTACAAAACAAGGAACAAGAATGATGAGGATTATAAGGTCCTTCTACCACTCTTTAAACCAAAAATCTAAGTTTGGGCTAGGCAAGCTAGTTCTTGGGTTCAATATTGCACTTCAAACAATTCTTTGTCTAAGGATGTAAGTGTAGTGTGTTGGTGTCTCATAGGTTCACTAGCATCCATATGACCAGAGGATAGAAAAGGAAATATGAATCATTAGAAAAAAAGCTAACGACCTAGCTAATTACTCGTAAATGAACAAAATAGAACTACGAAATATGACAAATACAAGCGGAAATGACAAAGTAAATATATGAGAGCTAAAATAACAAAGATAATCTCACCAAGGTGCTAGTTCACCAGCTAGCTTTGAAAGAACATCCACCTGCACACAAGGGTAAGTGCACCAATCTATGACAATTTTGATGTCAAATTAGAAAAATTCACAAAAATGGCCGAAATTGAGCATTTGGCGTGTGCCAAATGTAAAAGTGAATTAAAAACCAAAAAACACATTTGAAGCATGCATTTAATTTCAACCCATGGCTTGGCTTGGAGGACTTGAGCTCCGCAACTCATGCTCGCCAAATCTCATCCATTTTTTGCACTCTTAGCTTGTGATTTTTCACAAGGATGTAGCCAACACATCAGAGAGGTCAAAGATTGTGAAGAGGTATGTATTTTTATTGTATTTATTTTGAATTTGATTTAGAATGTAGATTGAAATAGTTTTTATAATAAAAATTTATTCGAATGCTCAGGGAATGAATCTCCACCTCGAAACATTAAGAATTCAAAATCACCCCCTCATGAAGAGCATCCTATACAAGAACAACCTGAAACCCCTCCATCAATTCATAGGCATCCTCAAGGAACACAAGAAAATATTCTAAATCAAATTTAAAACAATAAAAGAGACATTGAACAATTAATTGAAAGATTAACTGAGCATGTCGAAACCCACCCTTATAGGAGAGGGATTGTTGAATCATTAAAGTCAATTGTCTCTCATGTAGTATAAATGAGCAAGAAATTTTTTTTTTGGTCAAATGAGAGGCATGAGATGAGACAATTTTATGCTAGTGTTTTTTCATATGTAGATGTCAAAAAATAAAAAATTAGCAAAGCTGACTTGTGTGCCCTATTTACAGACCCAAGAACCAATGCACTTTTATCTCATGCATGTAGGATGTTCCCCATCCATTGGTGCCACCATGAGTTAATTAAAAATAAATTTTGGGAGCAGTGCTGGATGGTATTTGACCAACCTCCATGCAATAACCATGAGGTACCACAATATTTTTTGAGGAAACTCTATTATGATTTTTTCCTCAATAAAATGCCAAATTATTTTGACATCTTAGACTTGCAGGGTAGAGGTGGGGGCTCTACACATGATAGACCTATTGCATGACATAATCGATAGTTGGCATCAAGACCCTTGGCCAAATCCATGGTGGATCATGTTTTTGTTCCTTCCATTATTATGGATAGTGTAGAGGTGGACACATTGTATTCGATTAGTTCACTCACCCATACCATTTTACAATGTACAAGGCCTCTAGTAGAGCCTGATGTGGAGGAGATGTGTAGGCCTCGAGCTCCACCCCACCATTGTGGCGCTTGTGGTTTTGTTTGCACATCTGATTATCAGAGTGCTCGGGATGCAACTACACAACATACATCAGTTGTAGAGGCGATGGCTTTCACAGATGATTTTTTGAATGATACATTCGGCATTGACACTCAGGTAAAATTCAACAAGTTCATTTAATGTTGTTTATTAAATTATATTTTGACATTTAAGAGTAACTAAATTAGTAGAATTTTGATATGACGAAATTTCAAGGTCAGACTCTTCATGAGACGTGCTCCATTCCTACAAACCCTTATTCATTCTCAACGATGAGTCCAAGGGTATGCAACTACTATTAAAGATATTATTATTGCATTTGAACAGTTGAATGTTATATTTGAATGTTTGTCTCATAACATGCTTTGGATTTCAAATAGTTTCCTAGTGGACCTTCGACCTCCAAACCTCAATTCATTTCCTCAAAAAAATTACACTCAAGTAGCCTTTATTCATTCATGGTTTTTTAAAACAATGTTAGCTAGTTTCATAATTTTGCATATACAAATCTAAAAAACTGATGAGAAAAACAAACATTACATTTGTATTCCTTGATCATGTAACATTATCTTCTCTTAATTCATTTTTTTTTCCTTTATTCCTTCCTGATCCCATCCCATTAACATTTAGCAGTTAACCCTATTTTCCATTATCCCCTCCTAGCCCATCCCACTGATATCTTCTAGTCCATGCTATGTGTCATTATGCCCTTCTATTCCCATCTTATTGTACCCATTATTGTTTCACCCTAGATGTTCCATAATCCCCTATGTTCCACCCTATGTTCCTTTATCCATTCTATGTTATACCATCTTTATCCATGTTTCATCCTAGATAGCTCTTCTCTATTATCGCTACACATAGGTCAAGTCCACACTTCGTGTACTATATTCAAACCCTAGACACCTCCTAATTCACCCGATGTTGCATTATTCCCTACTAATCACATCCCATTAACCTCTAATTTTCCACCCTATATTTTTTTATCCCATCCTAGTCCATCCCATCAATCTATACTAGTCCATCATATGTTCCATTAACCCCTTCTATTCCCATCCCATTACCCTCCCTTATTTCAACTTAGACTCCATTATCCCCTCTTGGTCTTGTCCCACTATCTTTCCCTAATTCACCCTATGCTCCTTTATTCCCTCCTAATCCCATCCCATTAACCTCTAATATTTCACACTATATTTTCTTATCCCATCGTATCCCATTCCATTAATCTATTATAGTCCATCCCATATTCCATTATCACATTCAACTCCCATCCCATTATACCCTCTATTATTTCACCACATATTCCATTATCCCTTGTTGGTCTTGTCTCTTTATCTTGTCTATGCTATAAAACCTCCATCCAAATTTTATCCTTGTGTAGGAGAGAATTCGCACCCCTAATGTAAATTACCCTTTTACTCCTTTTCCACTTTAGAAAACCAAATCCAAAGGAAAAATTCCACATAAGCACACTACCTTCATTCCACTTGGCATCTAGTTTGTGTGTCGACATAGGAATAACTATTAGGGACGCCCACACGACACATAGATGTTCATGCAGTGTGCTTACATCCTTGAAAAACTCTCCCATTTGGATCCTATAGAGGCATTACCATTCCCATTGGGAGTTGACTTGTAATGCCCTCTTTAGCCGATCGACCCGAATATGGCCATTTTCTTCCCTCTTTCCTTCATATTCATGATTCATTCCTTCCATTTCCATCTTTGGACCTCTCCATCCTTTCTATATCTCTCTTCACTCTCGAGCTCTTCACAAGCTCCATGCAGCTTCCTCACAAACACTTTACACTTCACAGCAGCAACATCAACAATCCATCACTTCAATAGATCAAGTGTGGAACAAACACCATTGTAGTAGAGGCTTGAGTTCCTATCATTTTCTCCCCCACTAGCCTTGAGCACTTGAGGCAGAGGTGATAATCTTTCAATCCTCTTCTCTATTATTTGGTTGAGTGGCATAACATTGTTTTGTAGTGCTTTAGTGCTCTTTACTTCATTTCCTACATTTCTCTCTATTTGGTTGTCCATGGAGGTGGGAACACCAAAATGGGGGTTTGACTGAGGCAAACCCCTATACAGCCCCAACACCTTCTTTCTCTTGTGTGCAGGCATTGAAGACATTCTTGAGTTGGAGGTTTCATCACTCGCACGGTTGTAAGCATTTCCTTTCCCTTCTTCTTCTCATCTTTATCATCTCTATTTCACTTCATTTCAAATATATCTTATTCTATTACACTCTAGAAGTTCTCACTAATCAAATTGCTAGTAGTCACTTAGCTTCTCTTTGTGATAAACTCACTTTATGGTCCGTACAAGATGTCAGCGCGTCGCATTTTTGTCTGTATTCTACGCTGATGTCCTTTGGTCGAGAGCTTGTCAGTTTGTCTAGAGAATCTATATGACCTACTCTTTCTAGTTCTAGAACTCTCGCTGATGTCCTTTGAGGTAGTTTAGGGCAGGTCACCTCATGAGGCTCTTTGATGAAGAGAACTCATGAGTAGCGAATCCCCCTTCTCTACAATCCTATACACCGTTAGAAGAAATAAATTTTCTTCCACATAGTATTGACCAAAGTTGTCTTCTCCATTACTATTGCACACCTCAACAACCAACTTCATGTGCTATAGTAAAACCCTAGACACGTAATAATTCATCATATGTTCCATTATCCCTTTGAAAGCTGCTAGTAACATAGTAATCCTCACTTAATTCATGTGAACTTCATTGTGGCATTATCACTATATTGATATCATTCCCTCATTAACATTAGTTCATCAACATATGCAATGTGAATCTCAATGAGCACTAAAATTTGGCATTTGCAAGAGTTTGGACTATCTCATTGAATTAACTACTTTAACCATTATGTGATCTATAAGCACTATATTGTAGTCTTAACTAAGGCCAACCATTTACTCTTTCATTTATGAAAGTTATAAAGGGACTACCTAAACTTCTTTATAATGTTGTTAGATATGTTGTTTCATTTGCAGTTGTTGACATCAGACAACCTTGGTGATGTTGGTGGCATGATGGAAAATGGATTTGCTACAAAAATAGACAATTCTAATCCATTGAGAGAGGTATGCAATAGATTAGTCGATTTGACATTATATTTTCTCTTTTATGGTCTATTATAAGAAAAAATCATGATACTTTAATGTAGTTTATTTTTTAATCTTGATTGTTGCTATAGGTAGTTGTCACTCTAGTTCATGGATGTGGTAATGCTGTAAAAGTGCATGATGACTATATGTATGTAGTAAGTGATTATATTTTGTTATATGTCATTCCACAATTCAATTTCTATGTATTAACATATTTATTTTTTATTGTATCAGTTGAAGGTCTAGAGTGAAGAGTGGAGGACTAGAGAGCATGTTTGAAAGATAAGAGAACCAACAACCACTCCATCTAGCTGAATTTCAAAGGTAGCACGGGATCTATTTCCTTCCCCTAGAGGGAAATGTCTATGTATTAGGGTCATTTTTTGTATGCCTGTGTGGAATTTTGGAACATATGTTTTGTACTATCAATATATATGTGACATTTTTTTTCCATATGGCTCCTTTGTACTAAGCCTATATGGATTTTTTGGATATATTTTATATACGTTTATCAATATATATCATTGTATAGCCTTACGACCTTTTGATTAAAGAAAATATCATTTTGATTCTTCCATTCTTGAATGATTTTATCATGCTTATCATGTGAATTGTATGCTTGAATGTTGTAGGCATGGATTTTGTTTACATCTAATGCTTAATTAATTAATGTCGATTGCTCAATAAGCCCCATCTAAAGCGTATTGTCTAAGTAAGCTCCATTCCTAGTGGTTTGTATCCTTTGGAATGCTTCAATTACTTGTGCCTCACTTATTCAAATGTATGCTTCACTTATTCACATGTATACTTCATGTATATTGCATGTATTTATGTGTATGTTGTTGGTATATGGTAAGCGCTCCCCTCAAGATTCACAACATGGACTAACCGCCTCTCATGGATCCATTAACTCTCGTAGTTGTATTGAACATTAATAGGTCAATCTTTTGGTGCAATGAGAGTTGTGGGGCCAAGTGGTATTAGATTCAAAGGTGTCAGGTTTGAATCCCCTCGGGTAACACTGAGGGGGAGTTTGTTGGCAGATGGTCAACACTCCCCTTAGGATTCACGACATGGACTAACCACCTCTTGTGGATCCATTAACTCTCGCAGTTGTATCGAACATTAACAAGTCAATATTTTGGTGCAATGATAGTTGTGGGGCCAACATATGCTTCATTCTTCCAATGCATAGTAGAAAAAATATTTTGGGCAAAAATTTGAGAAACCAAAAGTATAAGAGTTTTTGAAAAAATTAGGAAAAAATCATATTTAAAAAAAACGTAAAAAATTGTAGAACCATAGATAAAAACTATTATTTTTGAAATTGAAAGGTATTTTCATAGCATATAGAGATATAGAGAGAAAATAAAATAAATATTTTAACTAATGAATTGTAAAAAATAGATTTTTGTAGTTTATATTCATATCGTTGATTACATTGAATTGCACATCTTTCAAAGTCAAAGCATTACTTCACATTGCATAACTAATAACTAGATTTTGATAGATGACAAAATTTCAATAACAATATAGTTTTTACAAAGTCAACCTAAGCAAATATGCAATTACTTCACATTGCATAACTAATAACTAGGAGCAATTTCCAATTGCATTTTCTTATCATGGAATTCTATGAGACCAAATATCTTTGAGGTATTTTTTCAAATAGTTTACTGCCTTGTATGTTACCACATTTTTCATACATGTCTACCAAAGCATCTTGTCAAAACTTTCACTTCCTTGTTGCTATGGCTAAAATCCTAAAACAAGTGCTTTCGGAAAAGCTATGGATGCTTGGAAAAAATATATCAAAAGCATAATAGTAAGCAATAGTATAGACGTGATAGTGAACTATTTGAAAAAATGCATCAAATAAATGTGGTGATGGAATGCCATGAAAATCCATAGACAAGGCAATGAATTATTTGAAAAGATGCCTCAAAGAAATGCGGTCTCATGGTGATGGAATGCCATGACAATCAAATTGCTTTTGATTGTCATGGCATTCCATCATCATGAGACCTCATTTTTTTGAGGCATTTTTTCAAAGAGTTCACTACCTTTTCTATGCTACCACATTTTTCATACATGTCTATCAAAACATTAGATCAAATAGTTAATTTCCTTGCTGGTATGGATAAAACCTTAAAACATGTGCTTTCGAACAAGCTATGGATGCTTGGAAAAATCTAGCAAAGCATAATATCAAGCAATAGCATAGACAAGGCAATGAACTACAAGGCAATGAACTAATTGAAACAAATGCTTCAAATAAATGTGGTCTCATGGTGATGGAATGCCATGACAAGTAAACTGCTATGGATTGTCATGGAATTCCATCACCATGGGACCACGTTTCTTTGAGGAAATTTTTCAAATAATTCACTGCCTTGTCTATGCTACCATATTTTTCATACATGTTTGCTAAAGCATTTTATCAAACAGTTTGCTGCCTTGCATCTCTGGCTAAAATCCTAAAATAGGTGCTTCCAAACAAGCTATGGATTCTTGGAAAAAATATATCAAATCATAATAATAAGAAATAGCATAGAAAAGGAAATGAATTGTTCAAAAAAATTCCTCAAAGAAATGTGGTCTCAATGTGCTTGTCATGGCATTCCATCACCATGGGACCAAATTTCTTTGAGGCATTTTTTTCAAATAGTTCATTTCCTTTTCTATGCTACGGCATTTTTCATACATGTCTACCAAATCATTTTATCAATCAATTCATTGCCTTGCTGCTATGGCTAAAATTCCAAAATAGGTGCTTTCAAACAAGCTATGGATACTTTGAAAAAATCTATAAAAGCATAATAGTAAGCAATAGCATAGACAAGGTAATGAACCATTTGAAAAAATTCCTCAAACAAATGTGGTCTCATGGTGATGGAATTCCATGACAAGCAAATTCCCTAGATTTTCATGGCATTCCATCACCATGAGACCACATTTATTTGAGGCATTTTTTCAAAAAGTTTACTACCTTGTCTATACTACCACATTTTTCATACATGTCTACCAAAGCATTTTGTCGAATAGTTCATTTTTTTGCTGCTATGGCTAAGAGCCTACAACAAGTGCTTTTAGACAAGTGATGGATGCTTGGAAAAAATCTATCAAAGCATAATAGTAAGCAATAGCATAGACAAGGAAGTGAACTAGTTGAAAAAATGCCTCAAAGAATTGTGGTCTCATGGTGATGGAATGCCATGACAATCCATAGCAATTTTCTTGCCATGGTACTCCATCACACCATGAGACCACATTTATTTGAGGCTTTTTAAAAAAAAATCACTACCTTGTCTATGCTACCACATTTTTTATACATGTCTACCAAAGAATTTTATCAAATAGTTCACTACCTTGCTTCTATGGCTAAAAGCCTAAAATAGGTGATTTCAAACAAGCTATGGATGCTTGGAAAAAATATATCAAAGAATAATAGTAAGCAATAGCATAGACATGGCAATGAGCTGGTTGAAAAATTACCTCAAAGAGATGTGGTGTCATGGTTTTAGAAAGCCATGACAATTCATAGAAATTTTCTTGTCCTGGTATTCATCATGCCATTCCATCACCATTAGAATATGATGAAAATAAGGGAGTCAAGCCTTATCACAATCACAAAACAAGAAAACTCAAACTATCCTTCTACCCTTACAACCCTATCCCATCATTTCTTCACAATTTCCTCCAATTTGTCCTGTAGCCATACAACTAGAGAAATTGGTACATATCTCACAAAATACTCATCAATCCCACAAACCAAATATAAATCTAGATACCCATTAAGGCCTTCAAAAAAATATCTCAAAAGATCATTAGGTCAGTTTTGACCAACACCTCCAAAACAATGCTGCTACATTGCCCTCCTTGGCCAATTAGGCCACTTTTACAAAGCATCACCAATATAAACGTGTTGCCAACCTTAAATAACTATTTCATGATCATTACTAGGCTAAAAATAGCCAAAATCAACCACTTTTCTTAGGACACATGCTCACCAAGTCACCTATTAACAAAAACCTCACTTTTGACAAGTTTCAAGGGGTTTATTGAAACTCAATGTTCCCAAACCAATCTCAACTTAACAAAGCCTCAAACACATTACCATATGATTTCACATGCTTAAAAATTCATCTACCAACCTCCAACAATGCAATTTTTCCAAAATGTCATACTTAGCCATCATTTTTCAAACAAAACTAAAGGAAACTCACCTAGGGCATAACCAAAAATTCATCTAAACATCCTCCCTATTCAAAAAGAAATCCATAGAAATATTATTCTACCCTAATCCACCCATTCCACTATGCTACAAAGATATCTAACGGTGGAATGGGTGTTCAATCCATCTTGTAGTGCCTTCAAACCCTTAAAATAGGGTTCTTAACCCGCCTATAGTAAAAAACTTGTTAAAATCACAAATCTTAATGAAATCAACCCAAATTAATGCCAAAATAAAGTTAAATTTTCTTCCCACAAGATTCAATGAATTTGGATTCAAGTACAATTAGTATAGAATCGCACAAAGATCTGAAAAAATAAAATTTGCAAAAAACCCAGAAAAATTAGGTTTCTTATTGGTTTTCTTCACCAAATGTTCAAAAAAAACTCTCTTTGACCCAAGACATTGTATTTAACCTCTAGAAACCAAGAATCAACCCAAAAAATTGACTCAAACCAACCTTTAATTTACTTGACAGTTGGTATTCCTCAATCTTGCAAGTTTTTGTATTTTTGACTTTTTCTCCAAGGAAAAATTGCCAACATGAGAAAAGGCCTTCGAGATAGAGAAAACTAAGAGAGGTTATTGTATAGGGTCCCAACATGATCCCATAGTCTCAAAGGATAATTTTATAAGTTTCATGGTGTCTGAATACGAGCATGCTGAAGATTGCAACAATTTTGCACTTTGGACTCTTAAGGGATTATGTCGGTTGAATGTAGCTCAGAGTGAGTCCGCATGTTTAATTCCATAAGAGGATCATTCATAATGTAAATGTACCCATAAAAACACATTGCAATAGTTCATTTGGTCACATGAGTTGCAGAATGAAAGTTGCATCACTTTGCAACTTTCAACTACTTGCATTTGACAACTTTTTCCCCAAGAAAAAAATTGCCACCATAGGAAAAGGCCTCTGAGATAGCAAAAACCAAGAGAATTTATTGTAAAGGGACCCAATGCTATCCCATAGGCTCAAACAAAAAAATTTTAAGCATCACAGTGTCCGAATACGAGCATGTTGAAGTTTGCAACCATTTTGCACTTTGGACTCTTAAGGGATTCTGCCATCTGAATGTAGATCGGAGCCATTCCACATGTTTTGGTGGGAAAGAGGACCATGCTTAATGTAAAAATACCCACTTGGAAACATAGAAATAGTCTATTTGGTCAAATGAATTACAGAACAAAAGTTGCACCACTTTGCAACTTTCAAATACTTGCATTTGACAACTTTTTCCTCAAGAAAAAATTTGTCACCACAAGAAAAGACCTATAAGATAGTGAAAACTGAGAGAGGTTATTGTAGAAGGGCCCAACATAATCCCATGGGCTCAAACAATAATTTTATAAGTGTCATGGTGTCTGAATATGAGCATACTGAAGTTTGCAGCCATTTTGCAATTTGAACTCTTAAGGGATTCTGCCAGTTGAATATAGCTCAAAGCATTTTTGTGTGTTTCAGTGCAAGAGAGGACCATGTCTAGTGTAAAATTACCCACCCAAATGCATCAAAATAGTTTGTTTGGTCACACAAGTTGCTGAACGAAATTTGCACCACTTTGCAACTTTCAACTACTCATATTTGACAACTTTTTCTCCAAGTGAAAATTCACCACCACAGAAAAAGGCCTCCAAGATAGAGAAAAATGAGAGAGGTTATTGTAAAGGGGAACAACACAATCACATAAGCTCAGCTGAGAAGTTTATATGCATCATGGTGTCTAAATACAAGCATGTTGAAGTTTATGGTCATTTTGCACTTTGGACTCTTAAAGGATTATGTCGATTGAATGTAGCTCAGAGCTATTCCATGTGTTTCGATGCAAAATAGGACCATGTATAGTGTAAATGAACCCACCCAGAAATGTCAAAATGGTCTGTTTGGTCACACAACTTGCAGAATGAAAGTTGCACTACTTTGCAACTTTCAACTACTTAAATTTGACAACTTTTTCCATAAACAAAAATTTTCCACCATGGGAAAAAACCTCTGAGATAGTGAAAACCGAGAGAGGTTATTATAGAGGGGCACAAAATGATCCCATAGGCTTAGATGCAAATTTTTTAAGTGTCATGGTGTCTGAATATGAGCATGTTGAAGTTTGTAGTCATTTTGCACTTTAGACTCTTAAGGGATTATGTTGGTTGAGTGTAGCTCAGAGTGATTCTGTGTGTTTTGATGCAAAAGAGGACCATGTCTAGTGTAAATGTACCCATACAAATGTGTAAAAATAGTCCATTTGGTCACATGAGTTGCAAAAGAAAAGTTGCAACACTTTGCAACTTTCAACTACTTACGTTTGATAACTTTTTCCCCAAGCAAAAATCTGCCACCATGGGCAAAGGCCTCCGAGATAGAAAAAACCAAGAGAGGTTATTGTAGAGGGGCCCAAAATGGTCCCGTAGGCTTAGATGAGAAGTTTATAAGTGTCACAGTGTTTGAATACGTGCATGCTAAAGTTTGTAGCTAGTTTGCACTTTGGACTCTTAAGGGATTATGTCGATTGAATATAGCTCAAAGCGATTCCACATGTTTCAATGTGAAAGAAGACCATTCCTAGTGTAAACGCACCCACCTAGATGTGTCGAAATAGTCCATTTGATCACACGAGTTGCAGAGTGAAAGTTGCACCACTTTGTAACTTTCAACTACTTGCATTTGACAACTTTTTCCCCAAACAAATTCGACCATGAGAAAAGGCCTCTAAGATAGCGAAAACTAGGAGAGGTTATTGTAGAGGGGCCCAACATGATCCCATAGGCTCAAAAGAGAAGTTTTTAAGTGTCATGATGTTTGAATACGAGCATGTTGAAGTTTGCAGTCATTTTGCACTTTGGACTCTCAAGGGATTGAACTTACAAAATTGATGTTCAACTTACAAACTTTCCTCCACAACCTTGGTTCGACCATTACATGGTGTCAAGCGTTTCCAAGTAAAACCCACTGACTACAACTACCTTTTTACCTCCTAACTATTCAACTTCCTCCAAATGTAAAAAATGCAAAGTTACATAGCAACTTTTAGCAAATTGGAGCACTTTTTACAATTCAACTACAACTGACACAAAAACATCACAAAGACATTAAACATGGTCTAAATAGACCTTATTAAATCAAAAACATGACTCATACACCAAAAACACAACATTAGACTCTTTCATGGATCATGGAGGCCTATGGTGCCCTACATCGCATCATCCCTCCTTTCAAAACTATCTTGTCCTTAAGATATATTTTTTATCTCAATCGATTGGAAGGATAGATTTATAGATTTATTTGAGATGGGAAAAGGTGTTAACATCACTATGAGTCCCCAATTCTATGAGGCATATGCTGCCCCTACCTTGTCAAGCCTACCGAATTGGCAAGCTAGTGAGCTCACTAGCTTTCCAAGCTCACTAGCTTAACAATTCGCTAGGCTTGACAAGGTAGGGGAAATGTATGGCAAGATAGTGAGCTCAATAGCTTGCCAAGTTAGATATATAGTGTGAATTGTGTCTACAATGCAAGCTATGGATATGAGATTGATGAAGCTATTAATGATGCTAAGATGGAGATTAGAATATGTTCCTACAATGAAGTAGTTGTATCTATAATGCGATGGATATTTATATGCTATGCTAATGAGAATACATGGATAATGATAATGATAATGCTAATTCTATGATAATGATGATGCAAAGACAAAGAAACAATTTTGGATAATTGATATCAGATTTATGGTGTAGGGGCACCAGGTCCATTTTTTATGAATAAGGTTATGTAATAGGTTTTGAGGTGTTTGAGTCTTATTTTGTCATAAAATAAGGTCAGAATAGACCATTTCTATTGTTTAAGTCATCTAGGGGTTGGTTTGAGTTCATATTTTCATATTTTGTAATATTGTCAATTTGTGGTCATGTTCAAAAGGGTTTGAAGGCACTTAAAATGAATTTAATGCCCATTCCACCATTAAATTTTCTTGTAACTTGGTGGAATGGGTGCACTATGGTAGGTTTAGATTTTATCATAGGTTTGCAGAGCATGGAAGGTGTTTTGGTGGATTTTGATTGCTTCCCTAGGTGTATTTTCATGAATTTTGGCTTGAAAATGGTGGGTAAGAGTTGAAGTTTGGTGAAAAGACAATGTTAAAGGTTGGTATTTGATGGAATAAGCTTGGTAAGGCTTATTTTGATGTTTTGGAGGTGTTGATAGGGTGAAATAGGGTCTGGAGAACATAGTTTCAATAAACCCTCATTGTACAAGCTTGAAATGGCCTAAAACAGGGGTTTCATGCTTTGGTGAATTTGTGATTGTTTCCCTTGATGAAAATAGTTGATTATGAGGTTTTGAAACCTTTTGAAAGTGTTGGAATAGAGTTTTGAATTTTGAGTGAAGGATCCCTTGAAGTTGCTTTGGAAAAGTGGCCTAATTGGCTTAAGGGGCAGCATACCAGTCAATTTTCAAAGGTAATGGTCTGAAACAAGCATATGCACAATTGAGATATGTTGAAGAATTCCATAATGGGTATCTAGAATGATGTTTGGTTTGTGGGTATTCATTGTCTTTTGAAAGATATGGACAAAAAACTATGGTTGCAATGTTATAAGGAGTTTGTGAAGGAATTGTGAAAAGTTGTTGAGTTGGGGTTTTCAGGATAGAAAGATTGATTGAGTTTGATCAAATTATTATTTTTGGAAGGTTTTCCTCCCTACTCTACATAATTTAATTAGCATGTAAGTATGATAGCTCTTGTGTGTGTTAAAAATGGAGGTGATGATCTTCCTTTTATAAGCTAAGGAACTGCACATGCATGTGGCACAAGATCAATGGTTGTAGAATTGGTCTTGTGACATTTAATAAGTCATGTGGGGTTGCTATTAGATAGAGTTGTCAAGTTTTGTTAGATAGAGGTTCTGAAGTTAATTTTGAAGTGCAATCAATAATAATAGCTCTGTTTTCTAAAAAAAATTGTGTAAATTTGTTGCCATAGACATTGGTATAGTTTCGTAGAATCTCTAAATGACATAAGGTGAATTGAATATGATGGAGGAGTGAAATAGCTTTGTTTTGACATTGGTTTGAGCTATTTTCATAAATTTTGAACGTTTTTATAAGCAATTTTCTAGAAGTGGTATGAAAACCCTAAGTCAAGAGGGTTTCAGAGAAAAAATGGCATATTGAACCATTCCACTAGTGGAAATTGCTACAAATCAATGGAATGGCACTAAACAGGGTGTTTTTAATGTTTAGTATGATTCTAGATTCAGGGGATGGAGTTAGGCCCTGTTTGTGCAAGCCCTACCCTAATATTTCAATATATTAGGCTAGTTTTGATAGGTAGAGGTAGGGGTTTTTTTGTTAGATGAGTTGGTGGGTGTTTCAAGTGAGAAAATTTGTTGTTTTAGACCCCATGTGATCTGTCCAAGGTCTGGGAATGAAGATTGGCAATCTGGGGAAAGAATATCACACACTTTCTTTGTAAAAGAGGCCTAATTAGGCTTAAGGGGTAGCATAGTAGTCCATTTTAGGAGAGAATGTTCTGAAAAAAGCCTATGCATAAATTTTTTATGTTCAAGAAGAGCATAAAGGGTATCCTAAATGGTATTTATTTCACAAGGTGGAGTGAAAGGTGGGAGAAGAAGCCACTTCTCACAATGCTCATAAAGACCATAAGTATAAAGGTCTTAGAAGGAGTGTTTTCTTATTATAATGTTGGAGGGAATATAGGAGTTATGAGACAAGTGTCTCATAGTCTCCTTTGACTATGATGACATTATTTAATAATCCTAATAGATCTTCAACCATCCACATAAAAAAATTGAAAAGAGCATCACCAAACATTGCAATGAATTAAGACACTGTCACATACCTATCTAATCATCTATTAAATCAATATCAACAAATCACTGTGACACCCCATTTTTATGAGGCATACACTACCCCTAGCTTATCAAACCTACTAAATTGGCAAGCTAGTGAGCTCACTAGCTTGCCAAGCTTAGTGGCTTGCCAATTTAGTAGGGTTGACAAGGTAGGGGCAGCATATGCCTCATAGAAATGGGGTCTCACGATGATGTACATCACCATGAAACCCCATTTGTATAAGGTATATGTTACCCCTATCTTATCAACCCTATCGAATTGGCAAGCCAGTGAGCTCACTAGTTTTCCAAGCTCACTGGCTTGCCAATTCGGTAGGGTTGACAAGGTAGGGACAGTGTATGCCTCATAGAAATGGGGTGTCATGGTGATGTAAGGGGCAGCGTATGCCTCATAGAAATGGGGTGTCATAGTGATGTATAGGGGCAGCATATTCCTCATAGAAATGGGGTGTCACAATTATGTACATCACTGTGACACCCCATTTCTATGAGGCATACGTTTGCCCTACCTTGTCAACCCTACTAAATTGGAAAGCCAAAGAGCTCACTAGCTTGCCAATTCAGTAGGATTGACAAGGTAGAGGCAATAAAATATGCCTTTGTATAATTATATAAGACATTGTTTCATTCTTTGTCATAAATCCACATGGTTTTCCTTGAAGACAACTTTAAATGTAAACCATGAAGCATTACAACTAATTTTAAATGTAATATACACATTTAATTGAGGCATATATTAAGGAATATACACATTTGCATGTATTAATTTCTCATAATTTTTGTATATCACCAAATACACTAAGTCAATAACAAATATTAAAATAGTGATGGAAGAACATCTTGAAAATCTTCCCATTTATCAATACTTGTATCAATACATGTAGGGAAATAATCCTCCCATTTATAGCCTAGATCATGAAATATATTATACAAGAAGAAACAAAAGGAGTTGTTGCCCATTTTCTTTTCTCTAGTCCACCTCAAGTGGCCTAGTTATTTGCATTCCAAAATGCTTCAAAACACGTACATCCCCTGCTCCCTTGGAAACACATGGGTTGTAGCCTCTCTGTGGTTGTGTACTCTCACTGGAATTTGGTCCACAAAAAGCCTAAAATAGCCTACAAATCTTAGAAATGGAGTCACAAACAAATCATTTAAAGAGAAATAACTGAATAATGTCAAACATACACCTAACAAGACCTATTATCACCTTCATGCATGATATAAGTAGGTCAATTGAATGTCCTACAATGGTGATGTGGCCCATATTTCGCTACTTTCTCATCTCTCAATGATCATGCGTATAAATTTTAAATATATCACTGACATAATTAACATATAACATGTAGCATATAAGAATCCAAGAAATTTGCAAGATGGAAAAGAAAGAGAAGATTGAGAACCAAAAAATGCACCACCAACCAATGTTTCTCATACCACTGAACACTTGCACCAACAACCGATGTTGTTCTTTTCTTAAACTTTGAAAAACTTAGGTATTACCTATAGTCATAAATGGATCAATGACAGTCATAAATGCATATGACAACAAACACCAATAGGGAACACCAACTTAAAGGTGGTAAAAAGAGAGCAACATATAACCATCATTTTGCTTATCTACAATAATGCAATTTTGCAAGCCCTTCTACACTCAAACTTAAATGATTGAAAGAAAGCAATGATCAATAACACGACTTTACAAATTCAATGTGCATACCTATAAATCAATCCAGGGAACCATTCGGGTCTGATCTACTCTTTATTTTGTCAAGTATTGCCTCATGGTCAGACTCACGGACTTTCCACAAGTTCTTGTTCATAGGTTTGCTCTTATATTTGATCAAATGAACATTAGTGGCAACGACAAGGTTCAAGTAGTGAAGAATATTATGATGCATGTTGAAGTCCTCAAAAAACCAAACTACAAAATTCTTAACTGGGTACCTCCTAAGCCATGCTACAGTAACAACCATTGAACCTATAGGATATTCTATGTTTTCTCCATCTATAATTGGGGCCTCCAATTTCTTTTTAGCCTTGATACAATGACACAGGTAATAATTTGTACCCTCTTCATTGTCTTCATCTGCAATCACCGTATAAATGTGACATGCATTGATATGTTCATCTTGTTAGATTTATTTATTGAACATCATAATAAAATCTGTAAGTAAGATATATTACCTAGTTCTAGTAGGTTTGATACATGATCAAAGTCAACAGATGATTGCATCTTTGTGATTTGTAGAGCCATCCGAAGGTGATAAGTATCAAGTGGGGTTAGACTTCTTATAGACCATTCATCAACCCACTCTGTTGACTCACAATCATTCCATGCTTGAAGTGTACATGCAAAACAAAAGCATTCCATCTTTTGTGTATGGATAGTCCATGTACCTGCATTGGAGCTTCTAAAAGAGTGTAGCTCACTCGATCCTATTAGTGTAAAAAAATCCACATATTTTGCAATGTTAGTATCATCTACTAAATGAAAAAATCTATGAACTAAAGAATTACCTTCACTACCTATACCAATTGCATGGTTGCACCACTAGACAATTGATCTTGCATCTGTCAACTTTACACTATCTATGTACTTTAACTCTTCTTGTGCTAGGGCTATTTTGATACATGCACCTGCTCCATCATGCTCCCCCTTTCCATGCCTGACCTCTGAGAAGTTCCACATATGTTGAACAACACTGATCCTATGCATCCAACTCAACCAATAAAAAATTCTAGGTTTCTTGAATTATGATGTACAGTTATTTGACCATATGATATGATGACTTAATGATATGCCCCTGCTAGCCAAATTAGCATAGAACATCTAAAAGCAACCTTGCACAAACTTTGTAGAATCTGTGCAATCATCATTGATGTAAAAGTGATACTTTCTCAATAATTTATTGTTTTCCTATGTACTATCATTTGCATGAATGTATGTTATATGCACAAATATAGCAACCTGTGTGGAGTTTTAGTATTGTGATTGCACCTCATTTTGTGGATGTAGTGTGTAGTTCTCTATGAAGTCGACAATTGAAATGATGCTATGAAGTGGAAATGTGTCCTTGCATAACTTGAACTATGAGTCCAACCATTGAGCTATGTGTGTATGCCTTGCATACTCATAGACCACCTGACCACATAAAATTTCCATAAAATGATACACTAGAATCTTATAACTAAATAGTTCATACTTCTTTGCTTCTTTCCCAACTTTTAGATTTTATGCCACTGTCTTGTATTTTCCAAATTCCACAATTCTATCTCTAATTGTGCATGTACTAGCCATGTGTTGGAAAATTAGAAAATGTTGCATGCCACAACAATGATCATATGTTCCATCCAAACATGACTTGTAAAAAAATTGACCATCCTCTCTTTCACATAAAATGGAAGATAAGAATTCCCTTGAGGATTTAGGTGGAGGCCTTATGTTACATTCCTGCAAAACATTGCCAGTATGCATATCTACACATATACATTGATAAAAATCATAATGGCTAGAAAACTAAATATGAACTCAACAACAACAAGTAGTTCATGTGTGATTTATTTTGACATAAAAAGGCTTTAGCATTTCAAAATACCTTTGAAATATTTTAATTTCAGGAAACTTCTGCACAAAATCAGAAAAAAATTGGGTTTGAGAGGTATCCAAATAATGCTTTGGATGTGGCTCATGGATTGTACTACCAATTCTCCTTTTTGAAACATCTCTTTGATTAGGATATGTCCTTGTGTTATCCTTCCAATAATTCACTATTAAATATCTCAAGCCTTGATCAGTTCTTTTATCTTTTTGTGGCACTGTACCCGAGAATTCTGATAACTCATTGCTATTTGGATTGTCCACTCTTTCACAACTTGAGTCATTCAAAACTCTTAGCCCAAGAGCCTCTATGGTGGGCCTAAATTTGAGTTGCCTCATCATTTCAACAACTAGTTGGAATCTTCCACCCTCACTTAGCTTCGCAAAAAATAAACTCCATATCCACTATGCATATCTTTGACATGCATGTTTTAGAATCTTATTAGGCATCCATTTCAAAACATTGGAATCAATATCAATCAAAAATGTAGGTTTTCTATGAAAAAATCTAGGAGGATTTCTCAAATGTAAAGTTGTGTCAGCATTAGGAAGGTCAACAACATTAGGGATATATCACATACCTTCAATCGGAGGTGCAATTGATGACATTCCTTGAGATTGATATGTAACAAATGTTGTACCTCCAACTTGATATGTTGTTTGTGGAGTGGCTTCAAATAGAGATGTGTTTATTGATGTACTTTTGAAATGCAATTTTGTTGATGGTGTGTCTTCAATTGGAGATGTGATTTTCGATGTACTTGAAAAACCACATGTTCTTGTCAATGTGTCTTCAACTGGAGATGTGCATTTAACTTCACCTATGGTTGATGATGTGCCCCCAGCTTTGATATCCATTTTTATCCTTCCATGAACTTTCCTAATTTGTGCCCTCTTTTTTTCCAATTGGACATCTCTCTTAGATTGCACAAGAATTTCTAGCTGTATGGGTTGCAATTCATTTGCTTCATGAGCTAATTTTTTTAATTCTCTTCTCCTTTCATTTTTAACTACACGCTCTTTCGGTGTTAGAACCTGCGGTCATTTCCTCAGCATGACAATTAATGCTACATGTTCACAAACACACATAGAACCAAAAACACGCATAGAACAAAAGTAAGTAATGCATTTTATGAAACATATTGATATCGAAGATTACATTGCATTAAATATGAAACACAACAAATAATTTAATGAAAGAAGGCAATGAGCTATTTGGAATTATCAAACATGTCTATGCTACAACATTTTTTATACATACATCTACCTCCATACCACAAGAAAAGTGAGTAATGCATAAATTTTCAAACATATTCGTACTTTTGATTACATTGCATTTTATGAAACATGGCAAGAAATTTATGAAACATAATGATATTGTTGATTAAATTGCATTGCATATCTTTAAAACTTAAAGAATTACTTTACATTGCATAACTAATGTGACTTATAAGAAATTACATATCTTATCAAAAGTTGTTGTCCCCAACCTACAGTTTATAGCGAGCTTCAAAAAACCCATAACTTTTGATGCATCTGGTTAAAATATATGAAACTTGGTACTAATTTTCTATATGCCTATATGCATGTGTTGACAAAAGGAGGGTTGCTAAATCATCATTTTGTGTCAGTTTTTTTAGGACAGTTTGTTTCTTCATGTAAGCATTGATCAATGTTAAGTATTGGGTTTGAGGGGAGTATTTGGAGGTGGACAAGTGTTGTGCTTACGAGCAAACAAGTGTCAAACTGGTGCAGGAGCACCATGATAGTCTATTTTGTAAATAGGGTCTTAAGTTGGTTTTTCAAAATTTGAGTCATTTTTCATTCAAATAAGGTCATAATAGACCATTTATTATGTAACTTGAGTCACTTGGTTAGTTGGAAGTTCATTTTTCAAATTTTGTCAAAAGTTGATGCAAGATTGCATAAAAGAAAAAATTGCAAGATTCGGGAATACCAACAGTCAAGTAACTTAAAGGTTGGTTTGAGTCAATTTTTTGGTTGATTCTTGGTTTATAGAGGTGGAATAAAATGTGTTGGGTTGAATAGAGAGGTTGTTGAATATTTTATGTACATTTGGTGAAGAAAAGAAGAAACCCTCATTTTTGTGTGTTTTCTACAAATATTGTTTCAGATCTTTGTATGGTTCTATACTTATTGTACTTGAGACCAAATGCATTGAATCTTGTGGGAAGAAGAGTAAAATTTATTTTGGCATTGATTTGGGTTGATTTCATTAAGATTTGAGAACTTTAGAACCATTTTACTAAAGGTGGGTCTGAAACCCTGTTTTGAAGGTTTGTGGTTGTATAAAATGGACTAATAGCCCATTCCACCCATCGTATCTCTTGTAGCTTGGTGGAATGGGTCCAATATGGTAGATTTATATGTTAGAGTAGGGATTTTGAGCAGGGAGTAGTATATGATGGAGTTTTGATGCTGCCTCAGGGGTATTTGTATGAATTTTGGCTTGAAAATGGTGGTTTAGAATGGGAGTTTTGTCAAATAGAAATGGTAGAGGAAGGGTGTTGATTTTCTTTACATGGGAAGAAATATTTAAGTGTGTTTTAAGAGTTTTCAAAGTGGATAGAGGCTTGGCACATTGATTTTCAATTAGCCCTCCTTGTTTCAACCATAGAAAGGCTTAAAGCAAGGGTTTAGTGTTTAGATGCATTAGAGAGGGTTCTAGTGACTAAAATTTGTTGAATCTGAAGTTTTGTAGGCTGATGAAGGTCTTTCAAAAGATAATTGAGACTATAATTTTTTTTTAAGTTATGATGCTTTATAAAAGTGGCCTAATTGGCTTATTGGGGTAGTATAGCAACACTGTTTTGGTGATGTTGGTCCAAAGTGACCTAGTGTGTTTTTGAAGGCCTTAATGGGTGTTTGAAAAGTTCAAGGATTTGTGGGTTTGAATTTTCTTTGAGAATATATGAATAATTTTCTCTGTTGTGAATGCTCCAAGGAAGTGAAGGTGAATTGGTGAGTTGAGCATTGAATTGAGGTTTTTGAGATTGAAGATTGTTTGAAACTGATCTAATTGTGATTGTTGAAGGTTTTGTCTCCTTGATCTGCATCACAAACCTAGGGTATAAGTTGTTTCCACCTTTGAAAACTAGAGAATCTTGTGTTTATTGTTCTCAAAACCACATTGTGATTATCAACAAAGCCATGAATAAGATGAATTCAAAGAAGGGTTTGTGATGCTATATCTTGTAATTATTCACTATTTCTTTGGAAATTAGGTAACTTAGAAAGACACTAATCATTCTCACTTGCACAAAATTTTCCCTTTTTTATTTATTAGAAAGGTAAATGGTATGATTGAATGAAAACTTGCATTAACAAATATTTCAACTCACTTGAACTTATCTAAGCAGATGTGATGAAGGTGAAACTTTTATGGAACACAAAAATTAATGGAAACTTGCATTAACATTGATGAAAGCTATTAGGTTTTCCAAATTAGTTGAAAATAAAAGTTTTCCCACAACCATCACTAATAATGAATTTGAATCTATTATGTCATGTTTTCCATTTCATATCTTCAAGCTCCTAAAAGTTAAAATTTTACATGCAGCATCCATCTAATTTAATGTTGAGTTCTATGTGTAACAATGAAGATTAATAAAATCATCAAATGAATAGTCTAAAAATTGTGAAAACAAAACAAAAAAGCCTCAATATAAACATCCACCTAAAATGAAATAGAGTGAATTCCACTAGCCATGCTTGAAAGGGACTACTATAAGCAACGCAAATAGAATTCATAAGTAAATTTGTGTTAAGTTGATATCGTTTATATAAGTTTAAACATGAATTCATCTAAATTAAATGTCATGTTTTTCATTTTTTTGTTCTTCAAACTCATAAAAAGTAAACTTTTTTATTCAACTCCCATATAATTCAATGTTGAATTCTATGTCCAATTATTATGATTAATAAAATCATTAAAGAAATTTAGTTTATATTTTCAAAACAAAACAAATATACTAAATATAAACATTTCAATATTACCAAAATGAATATATTACTTGAGATAATATAAAATGATGTAGAAACTTCAATTTATGTCTTCTTCTACATTGTCTAGCATGCAGATTGGTGGTAAAAAGGTGATGGATCAAGCATAGATTGGTACAAAAATGAGTCAAATACATAAAAAAGGTATTTCTAAGTCATATAAAGCATTGAACCAGACAAATGTAGAAGCATGTGGGCCTGAATCATGGGGTCAACCCCTATTTTACCATTTCAAGGTAAAACACATTTGGTGCATGCCAAATTTGGAGAGTGCCAAATTTGGTGCATGCCAAATTTGATGAGTGCCAAATGTGTTGCTTTGAAATATTAACCTTCCATAGAGACTAAGGGAGTGAGACTTGAGATAGAGAGAGAGGTGATAGGAGTGAGAGATATCTGAGAACTTAGAGCGATAGAGACTTGAGAGGGATAGAGAGTTATCCAGTTATAATGGGGAGAAATAAATAACAACGGGAGAGGGGTTGGGAGGGGGAGAGGGGGTTGGAGTCAAATATATTTGTCTAGGTAGGGTAGGAGGTAAGTGAGACTTGATAGAGAGGGAGTGTGAGAGAGGGCATTGGAGTGACACAGATTAGTCTAGGTAGTGTGGGAGGGAATGAGACCTAAGAGAGAGAGAGACTTGAGAGGGAGAGATATTTATTCAATTATAGTGGAGGGAAGACATGAGAGAGGGAGTGGTAGATAAAGGGAGTGGGAGATAGAGGGATGGGAGACCTAAACCGTCAACCCTAAACCCTTAAAACCAAACCCTTAAACCCTCTACTCTCTACCCTTAACCCTTAAACCCTAAACCCTCAACACAATACCCTCTACCCTTAACCCTTAATCCCTAATCCCTAATCCCTAAACCCTCTACCCTCTATCCGCAACCCTCAGCCCTTAAACCTAAAAACCCTCAACCCTCAACCCTTAACCAGGTTAAATCATAAACCCTTAAAACATCTATAATTAAACTATAACCCTATACCCTAAACGCTAAACCCTTAAACTATCTACCCTCTACCCTTAAACCCTAAACTCTAAACCCTTAAACCCTCTAATCTTTACCCTCTACCCTCAAACCCCCCTCTCTCTCTCTCTCAACCCTACACCCTCTACCCTTAATCCGTAAATTATAATCCCTAAACCCTAAACCCTCTACCCTTAACCGTTAATCCCTAAACCCTTTAAACCCTAAACCCTCTACCCTCTACCCTATATCCTCAACCCTCAACCCTGAACCCTCAACCCTCAATCAGGTTAAACACTAAACCCTTAAACCCTCTACCCTTAAACTATAAACCCTAAACCCTAAACCCTTAAAATATCTACCCTCTACCCTTAAACTCTAAACCCTAAACCCTTAAACCCTCTACCATTAAACTCTAAACCCTAAAACCTTAAACCCTCTACCCTATACCCTTATCCCTCTACCCTCTACCCTCAAACCCCCCCTCTATCTCTCTCTTAACCCTACACCCTCTACCCTTAAACCCTAAACCCTAAACCCTCTACCCTTAACCATTAATCCCTAAACCCTAAACCCTAAACCCTAAACCCTCAACCCTCAACCCTCAACCCTCAACCCTCAACCCTAAACCTTAAACCCTCAACCCTCAACCCTCAACCCTCAACCCTTAACCAAGATAAACTATAAACTCTAAACCCTATACCCTAAACCCTTAAACCATAAACCTTAAACTATCCACCATCTACCCTTAAACCCAATACCCTCTACCCTTAAAACCTCTACCCTCAAACCCCCTCTCTCTCTCAACCCTACACCATCTACCCTTGAATTGTAAACCATAATCCTGAAACCCTAAACCCTCTACCATTAATCCTTAATCCCTAAACCCTAAACCCTAAACCATAAGCCCTTAAACTATCTACCCTCTGTTAGGTTTTCAATGGCAGATATCTAAAAGCTAAATGCAGATTTTATCAAATAAACCAGAAGTAAAACACACAGAAAAATAACACAGAGAATTTAACGTGGTTCACCCAATGTGGGCTACATCCACCAAACCGCAGCCATCCAATGATTTCATTAACCAGTGTAAAACCCCATTACAATATCGTGAATAATCACCTGTTTCTTATGATACTGTAACTCTATCCTAAACCCTTTATAAATTAGGGTTATACAAAATTGGGGATTTTTCCCTTTCTCAGTAATTTTGCGAAAAAGCAGGCCAAAAAATTTTCTCGGGGGCTACCATCCCCGAACCCCCACCCGAGGCCTGGCTCGACCCCAGACCCCGACGAGGATACATGAAGAGTGTACAGTATAGAATGATCAGTCACCACATACCAACAATCTCCCACTTGGAGACTGAACCTGGACGACACTACTGCACTTATAGCTCCCACTGGAAATAAGCACCTTGGACCCTGTTGCTTTCTTATACTTTAATTCAACCTTGAAGGCCAACTGAAGCTGAAGAGGAGCTCAACTTCTCCCTTATCACCGCCTTAGTAAACATATCCGCTGGATTTACATCTATATGTATCTTTGCCAGCTTTACCTGTCCATCCTCCATCACTGACTGAATGAAATGATACCTCAACTGTATGTGTTTGGTTTTAGAGTGCAAAGCAGAATTCTTTGCAAGATGTATAGCACTCTGGCTGTCTATAAACAAGTAATTTTCAGCCTGTTGTTTTCCCAACTCTTCCATGAAAAGTTGCATCCATATCATCTCTTTTGCTGCCTCTGTTGCAGCCACATACTCTGCCTCTGTGGTGGATAAAACAACCACCTTTTGCAATCGAGATATCCAACTTACTGCTGTCCCACCAATGGTAAATACATAACCTGTGGTACTCCGCCTGGTATCAATATCCCTTGCCAGATCTGAGTCAACATAGCCTTTTAAATCTGTATTAGATCCCTCAAAACATAAATGTTTATCTGGTGTACCTCTCAAATACCTGAGAATCCATTTCACTGCATTCCAATGCTCAATTCCTGGATTACTCATATACCGGCTAACAACTCCTATAGCATGTGCAATATCTGGTCTCGTGCATACCATGGCATACATTAAACTACCTACAGCTGAAGCATATGGTACTTTGGACATTTTTTCTTCCTCCTCTTGTGTCTTTGGACACATATCCTTAGTCAATTTTACATGACTGGGCAAAGGTGTGCTGACAGCTTTTGCATTCTCCATATGAAATCTCTGCAACACCTTTTTAACATAATCAACCTGAGATAAAAACAATTTCCTGTTTTTCCTATCTCTTGTAATCTTCATACCAAGGATTTGTTTTGCTGCCCCCAAATCCTTCATAGCAAATGAATTTGCTAACTGTTGTTTTAACTCCTTTATGTGATCCATGTTAGACCCCGCTACAAGCATATCATCAACATATAAACATAAAATAATGTAGCTATCTTCACCTAGCATCTTAAAATAAACACAATGGTCTGAATTACACCTATTGTAACCTTGCTCAGCCATAAAACTATCAAATTTAAGATACCATTGTCGAGGTGCTTGCTTCAAGCCATATAAGCTTTTCTTCAATCTGCACACCAGTTTCTCCTTACCTTTGACCTCAAATCCTTGTGGTTGTTACATATAAATTTCCTCTTCCAAATCACCATGGAGAAAGGCAGTTTTAACATCAAGCTATTTTAAATGCAAATCTTCAACAGCCACAATACTTAACACAGTACGAATAGAGGTCATTTTAACAACTGGAGAAAATATTTCATCAAAATCAATACCTTGTTTCTGTGCAAATCCTTTTACAACTAATCTGGATTTAAATCTTTTCTTACCTCCATCCTCCTCTTTCATCCTATAAACCCATTTGTTTGCTAAAGCCTTTTTACCTGCAGGCAACTTGCATAATTCCCAAGTTTGATTTTTTAGCAAGGAGTCCATTTCTTCTTCCATTCCATGCTCCCATTGAACCTTGGTATCCACCTACATGGCTTCATGATAACATTCTGGTTCACCAGCATCAGTTAATAGAATAGAGTACAAAGAGGGAGAAAATATTTCTGGAGGTCTACTTAACCTTGAAGATCGCCTAACATTAACTGGAGTTTGTGGTATTTCTTGTTGTTGCTGTTGTGGAGCATGAGGAACCATTGGAACATTGGTGTTTGTAATATCATCCAACACTGCATAATCATGTTCTTTCTTCTCATGCTGCTGCAATAGATCTTTGTACAACATTTTCTCATTGAATATGACATCCCTGCTTCTCACAATTTTCTTATTTTCAAAATCCCAAAGCCTTTAACCAGATTCATCTATGCCATATCCAACAAATATACATTTCTTTGATTTTGCATCAAGCTTGGTTCTATTTTCAGAATCTACATGTGCAAATGCTTCACAACCGAAGGTTTTCAGAAAAGAATAACTCACCTTCTTACCTTTCCATGCTTCCTCTGGAATACCATAACCCAAAGGATTAGATGGACCTCTATTAATTAAATAAACAGTAGTGTTTACAGCCTCTGCCCACATGTTTAAAGGCAACCCAGCATGCAATCTCATAGTCTGTGCACGCTCCATTATTGTTCTATTCATGCGCTCAGCCACTCCATTTTCCTGTGGAGTCCTTGGAATCATTTTATGCCTACGAATACCATTAGAGGAACAATAATATTCAAACTCTTTGCTGCAATACTCACCACCATTATCAGATCTAAGACATTTCAACTTTTTACCTGTCTCATTCTCAACCAAGCTTCTCCATTTTTTAAAAGTTTCAAATACATCAGATTTTTGCCTAATGAAATAAATCCATACCTTCCTAGTTGCATCATTGATGAATGTGACATAATAATGAGAGCCACCCAGAGAAGATACCTGAGCTGGTCCCCATACATCCGTATGCACAAGCTCCAATTTCTCATCTTTCTTTTGTTTCCCATCCTTGAGAAAACTAACTCTCTTTTGTTTGCCATACACACAACTTTCATAGAAATCCATGTTAACACATTTTAGACCTGGTAAAGCATTCTTTGAATGAAGTACTTTCATACCTTTTGCACTCATGTGACCAAGTTTGTTATGCCATAGTACTGATTCAGAATTTGCAGCAACTATCTGATTTTCTTCCTGCTGAACTGCAGCAACTGTTCTTGAACATTGATTTTTATCTGCAATAGCTAAAGTAGAAGGAACAGTATGACTTGTACAAAGATATAAGGTGCCTACTTTTGCACCTTTTTCTACTACTAAGGCACCTTTTGTAACCTTCCAATTTTTATCACTAAATGTAACAACACAACCTTCATCATCTAGTTGCCCTGCATAAATTAAATTTCTTTTTAGCTTTGGAACGTGCCTTACCTCATGTAGTAGCCAATGATTCCCATTCTGCAACTTGATCTTGATTCTTCCCTTTCCAACAATCTGACAAGGTTCATTATCTCCCAAATAAACTAGCCCAAAATCCCCTTGGACATAATCAAGAAAATAATTTCTATGGGGTGTAGCATGAAATGAAGCCCCTAAATCTAACACCCAAGAATCATCAACATTATCAAGAGAAAGAATCAAAGCATCCTCATCAGATTTATTACTTACCACATTTGCCTCTTTATTTCCTTCCTGTTTGTCTCCTTCTTTATTTTTTTGAGACCAACAATCTTTCTTTACATGCCCTGACTTACCACAGTACCAGCAATCCCTCTTGTCTCTAGATTGGGACCTTCTGTCCCTTGATTTTCCTCGTGACTTCCCACGACTCCCAAAATTGTTTCGTCTCTCATTTGTTCTGCCCCTGCTTTCTGCATTCAAAACACTGCCTGATGTGGATGTTCCACCTGAGCTTTTCCTACGAATTTCCTCGCTCAAAATAACACCAACAACATCATCAAATTTCAATGTATTTGAACCAGAAACAGAATTGCTAACCACCATTACCAAGCTATTCCAGCTTTCAGGCAAAGAACACAAAATCAAAAGAGCCCTAACTTCTTCATCAAAGTTAACTTTTACAGAAGTTAATTGACTGGTAACCGTATTAAATTCATTCAAATGATCAGTAACTGATCCACCTTCTACCATTTTCATATTAAATAAGCGCTTCATAAGAAATACCTTATTCGAAGCGGAAGGCTTTTCATATAACTTTGCTAGGGTTTCCATCAACTCTAGAGTTGTCTTTGCTATTGTGATATTGAATGCCACCGATTGTGCCAGGCATAAGCGAATACTGTCAAGTGCCTTTCTGTCCAAAATATCCCAGTCCTCATCCGACATTGTTGTAGGTTTCTTGGTTTTCCCTTCCAATGGCCACCATAAATCCTTCTGATAGAGATAGTCCTCCATCTGCATCTTCCATAACTGATAGTTCTGCCCATTGAACTTATCAGCCTTCATCTTACCCTCGTCTGCCATTGCTCCCACTTAACCGTGAGACTCCCACTCAACCGTGAGACTTTCCTGCAAATGATAATTGAAAACAACTCGCTCTGATACCACTTGTTAGGTTTTCAATGGCAGATATCTAAAAGCTAAATGCAGATTTTATTAAATAAACCAAAAGTAAAACACATAGAAAAATAACACAGAGAATTTAACGTGGTTCACCCAATGTGGGCTACATCCACCAAACCACAACCATCCAATGATTTCATTAACCAGTGTAAAACCCTATTACAATATCACGAATAATCGCCTATTTCTTATGATACTGTAACTCTATCCTAAACCCTTTATAAATTAGGGTTATACAAAATCGGGGATTTTTCCCTTTTTCAGTAATTTCGCGAAAAAATAGGCCAAAAAATTTTCTCGGGGGCTACCGCCCCCAAACCCGCGCCCGGGGCTCGGCCTGGCCCCGGACCCCGGCGAGGATACATGAAGAGTGTATAGTATAGAATGATCAGTCGCCACATACCAACAATATGTAGTCGACTTGTTCTTTTGATGAATGAATGAAGAGATGACGACTTTATTTGGAATATAATGGAATTTATTTTAAGTGAATTTCAAAATTTAGAATTTAAGTTTTTCATGCTTTACACTTTAATACTTGTAATGAAACCATGAGATAGAAAGAAAGCATAGCCCAAATTAGAAAATGACAATATATAGACATAGCAATAATAGATCTAGGTTTCCTCTCACTACATCATTGGATTTTAAAGGGAAATTGTATAATAAAGGACTTTGAAAAATTGGTCCTAAAGATGGTTTTAAAAAAAAAAAACCATCATGCCTTTAATAAAAAAATGGAAAATTTTCAAGAACTTGATCCCCATCAATTAAGAAAATAGATCTAAGTATACACGATTCATTATAGATAGGGCTCCCTATGCAACATTACTCCAAATGCGTCTAGCGCATAAAATATATATAAAGGCTCCATTGAGACTTGATGAAGAGATTAATTTGCAAGATAGATATAGATGAAATAAATCCATCAAGAAGGAAAATACTCCAATAAGTTTTTAATTTTAAAAAATATATAGATGAAATAAATCCACCAAAAAGACAAATTTACCAATAAGGCACAATATCAGATTAATGAGACATAATAAAATATCAAATTCCCTTTATCAAAACAACATAATTTTAGTTGAGAAGGAAACACTAGGTTTGTTTTAAATATTGTAATAGATCAAAAGCCACAAATCAAGCCACCTTAAGTTATAAAAATTAATATTAAAAAAAAATGTGATGGAATAATGGGAATTGCATACTATGAAGTGAAGGATTATTAAGTATAAATAAGTCATTAAGATGATATTCATGCATTCATGACTACATGAATATCCCCTTTTCATATTCCAAATATAATTGAGTAAAACAAGTACACTATTATTGGGTTGATCAAGTCCAATAATAAATTACTTGTGAAGTTATTTAAAAAACAAACTTTTTATATGAAGTAATATGTTGAGATGCACTTGAATCAATAACCCATTCAAAAGGTTTAGAAACATTAAAAATACATGTAAAAGCACGTCTAGATTGATTACCATTGTTATGAAACTGTTGATTATTTTGATTCATAGTTTTTTTCAGTCACCACATACCAACACCCTCTACTCTTAAACCCAATACCCTCTACCCTCAACCCTTAAACCCTTTCAAAACCAACTAAACTCTCTACCCTAATCACTCAACCCTCAACCCTTAAATTGTAAACGATAAAACCTAAACCATGTACCCTATACCCTTAACCCTTAAACCCTCTACCCTTAACCCTTAACCCTTTATCCTCAAATCCCCTCTTTCTCTCAACCCTACACCCACTACCCTTAATTCATAAACCGTAATCCCTAAACCCTTAATCCATAAACCCTAAACCCTAAACCCTCTATCCTCAACCCTCAACCCTCAAATCTTAAGCAGGTTAAAACCTAAACCCTTAAACCCTCTACCCTTAAACTATAAACCCTATACCCTATACCCTAAACCCTTAAAATATCTACCCTCTACCCTTAAACCCAATACCCTCTACCCTAAACCCTTAATCCCTTTTAAACCCAACTAAACTCTCTATCCTAATCCCTCAACCCTCAACCCTTAATCTCTCAACCCTTAAACCCTCAACCCTCAACCCTCAACCATCAACCATCAACCATCAACCCTCAACCCTCAACCCTCAACCCTCAACCCTCAAACCTCAACCCTCAACTCTCAAATCTCAACCCTCAACCCTCAAATCTCAACCCTCAACCCTCAACCCTCAACTGTCAACCCTCAACCCTCAAACCTCAACCCTCAACCCTCAACCCTCAACCCTCAACCCCTCAACCCTCAACCCTCAAATTATAAACCCTAAAACCTAAACCATGTACCCTATGTACCCTTAACCCTTAAACCCTCTACCCTCTACCCTAAACCATTAAACCCTCTACCCTTAAATTGTAAACCCTAAAACCTTAAAACCTAAACCCTAAACCCTAAACCCTCTACCCTCTACCCTCAACCCCCTCTCTCTCTCAACCCTACACCATCTACCCTTAAACCATAAATCATAATCCCTAATCCCTAAACCCTTTACCCTCTACCCTCTACCCTCTACCCTCTACCCTCTACCCTCAACCTCTCAACCCCTCAACCCCTCAACCCCTCAACTCTCAACCCTCAACCCTCTACCCTTAACCCTTGAACCCTAAACCCTTAAACCCTATACCGTAAGCCCTACACCCTTAAAACCTAAACCCTTAAACTATCTATCCTCAACCCTATGCCCTCAATTATCAACCCTCTAACCTAAACATTGGATCATCAACCCTCATCTATCTTTTTCCCTCCTTCCTCTTCTCTCCTTCTCTCTATCCCACTTCTCCCCCATCTCTCCCTCCATACATTCCTCCCTCTCTACCCTAATCCCTCAACCCTATACCCTCAACCCTTAAACCGTTAAACACTCAACCCTAAACCATCAATCCTCAACCCTTAACCCTCAACCCTCAAACCCTAAACCCTTGAACCCTCTACTCTCAACCCAATACCCTCTAACCTCAAACCCAATCCTTCAACCCTTAAACACTTAACACTTAAAACTCAACCCTAAGCCATAAACCCTCTTTATCTCTCTCACTCCCTCTCATGTCTCTCCCTCCTACCTAAAAGAGGGGGAGAGAGAGAGAGGGAGTGGGATATAGAGGGATGAGATAGAGATAGAGGGAGTGAGAGAGAGCAAGAGATAGACCTGAGAGATGGAGAGGGGCTAGGAGGGAGAGACTTGAGAGAAAGAGAGAGGGAGGGAGAGGGAGTGGTATGGAGAGACCTAAGAGAGAGGGAGAGGAGGGTGGAATGGAGATTCCTAAGAGAGATGGAGAGAGAGATAGAGAGGGGTGGGAGGGAGATACCTAAGAGAGAGGGAGAGACATAGAGATAGAGTTAGAGAGAGAGGGAGATGTGGGAGGGAGCGAGATACCTAAGAGAGAGGGAGAAACAAAGAGATAGAGTGACACAGAGAGAGAGGGATGTAGGATGGAGAGGGGGTGGGAGGGAGAAACCTAAGAGAGAGGGAGAGGGAGAGAAGGTGGGAGGTAGACACCTGAGAGACAAGGAGAGGGAGATAAATTGGGAGAGAGGGGGTGAGAGGGAGAGACCTGAGAGAGTAGGAGAGAGAGGAAGTGGGAGGAAGTGGAGGTAGAGGGATGGGAGATATACAAGGAGTGAGAGAGTGAATTGAGAGAGGGAGAGGGGGTGGGAGGGAGAGGGATGCGAGAGAGATGGAGGGAGTGAGAGAGAGGAGAGAGGGGTAGGAAGATAATGGAGAGAGGCAGAGGAGAGAGAGGAAGGAGGGTGGGAGGGATACCTGAGAGAGAGGAGAGAGGGAGGAGAGAGAGAGGAGAGAGATAGAGGGAGGAGTGAGAGAGATGACAGACACCTGAGAGAGGGACGAGAGGGAGGAGAGAGAGAGGGTGTGAGAGATAGAGGAGGAGGAGAGAGATAGAGAGACACCTGATAGAGGAAAGGAGGTAGGAGACTTGAAGGAGAGAGAGGGATGAAAGGAAAGTGGAGAGACTGGAGGAGAGGGAGAGGGAGAGACAGAGAGAACAGAGAGAGAGAGAGGGATAGGTAGGAGGTAGATACCTGAGAGAGGGAGGGAGAGAGGGAGAGAGATAGAGAGAGCAGAGAGGAGGGAGAGATGAGAGGAGTGAATTACAGAGGGAGGAGGGCAGGATGATTGGCCCTGAAAAAGAGAGAGATTGAGTAGGGTAGGATGAGACACTTGAGAGAGAGAGGAGGGGTGGAGGAGAGACCTGAGAGGGAGAGAGAAAAAGGGAGAGAAAGAGGGAGAAAGGAGAGGAGAGAGGAGAAAGGGAGAGGGGCTGGGAGGGAGAGACTTGAGAGAGAGAGAGGGAGGGTAGGAGGGAGATTATTGAGAGAGGGAGAAAGGGAAAGGGGGTGGGAGGGAGAGACTTGAGAGAGAGGGAGAGAGAGCGGTCTAGAGAAATAGAGGGAGTGAGAGAGAGGGGGTGGGGGAGAGAGGGAGTGTGTGTGTGTGAGAGAGAGAGAGAGGGGGGAGGGAGATACCTGAGAGAGAGAGGGAGAGAGAGAGCAAGTGAAAGCAAGGGAACGGGAGAGAGATGGAGGGAGTGAGTGAGAGACCTAAGAGGGAGAGGGGGTAGGAGGGGGAGACTTGAGAGAGAGAGAGATAGAGCAAGAAAGATAACAACCTAAGAGAGGGAGAGGGAGTGAGAAAGACAAAAATACCAGAGGGAGAGAGAGAGGGAGAGTGTGGAAGGGGGTTGGAGTGAGATTGATTTCTTTAGGTACCTAGGTAGGAGGGAATGAGACTTGAGAGAGGCGATTGGAGTGAGAGAGAGAGTATTCTAGGTAGTGTGGGAGGGAGTGAGATCTGAGAGAGAGAGACTTCAGAGGGATAGAGAGTTATACAGTTAGGGTAACAAGTTAGAGAGCGTATGAAAGGTAAAACCTCAACTATCCATCTACGATCATAAAATGTGCACTTTAAGCATTATTAAAGTCATCAACCAAAGAGAGGGGAAATTAAGCTTTGTTCAAAGTAGGTCATTTGGTGAGAATGCCAAATCTAGCGATCACCAAATGACCTACTTTGGATGTGTTAATTGATAGGATTTGCCAAATTTCCTTATATTTTTTGTTTGTACTCACTATATCATTTGTACATCTTTCAATGCAGGTTTATAAATAAAACCATCATGGCATTAACCTCTCTCTTAGCTATCTAAATATAAAATTCCTTTTTTGTTTCTAGTTAGTTAAGGTTTCGATCCATAGTTTCTATTGTAAATGCCTTCAGTTTTTGTCAAAAACCAACATGTGCTAGTATTAGGATAGATTTTAACACATTCATCGAAACGTGAAACAAATTACATTTTTTAAAACTAGACTCCATTCTACACATGATGAAAAAAATAAATTTTTGATTAGTTTTCAAAAAAATTAGGGGGGAGCATCCTCAAATTTTAGCTTTTTAGGATGTCTCCACTTTCAAAACTCATAAAATATTATATATTCATTAAAAAAATTATCTGAAAGAACAAGGATAACTACATGGTGTTAGCTAATTTCTCCCCATTGGGATTTTTGAAATTCTAAAAAAAGTTAATCAAAAAGGGGGGAGCTCTCAGGCGCTATGCTATTTTTTTGATAAAAACCGAACCTATTTTGACCCCCCCCCCCCATTTTGAGACCCTTAATCTTCATTAATTTCAAAAAGAATCAGTAGCTTATAAAATAGACTCAGAGCACTTCAACTTGTGTTCTTTCTGCATCTTGAAATTTTGAGCGTAACTATCTTCATTTTCTCATGCAAATCAAATTTTGCTGATTTCAAAAAATAAATAGCATCTTAAGAGCCAAAATTATGTCATAGATCCATGCACTTACTGACAAGAAAGAGGGGAAAATTGTTGGGGCTGTATAGGGGTCTGCCTCAGTCAAACCCCTACTTTGGTGTTTCCACCTCCACAGACAACTAGATAGCAACAAGAGAGAAATATGTGATAAAGAAGTAAAGAAAGAAGGAATGCAAATAACACTACAAAATAGTAAAGAGCTACTCAACCAAATCACAGAGAGGAGAGAAACATTACCACCTCCACCAAGAGGTCACTAGCTAATGGAGGAGAAAGAAGGCTTGAAATAATCACCACAACCTCGACTGTGATGAAGGGAGGTCTTGCAAGACCTCAAGCCTATGATGTAATGGCTTACTTCACACTTGCTTTGATAGAGTGTTGTTGTAATGGAGTATTGAAGTGCTCCTTGAGATTGCTAAGAGAGCTTCATGAGATCAATAGAGAGGAAAATAATATGGTTTGAATGAAGAATGGATGAATTTGAAGAAGAATGAGGAAGAATCTACCATTTAAAAGGTTGATTGGTCAAAGAGGGACATTACAAATCGACCCCAATCGAAAGTGTAATGCCTCTGCCAACTTCAGATGTAGGAATCCATCTGGGACGTAAGCATGTTGCATGGAAATCTACATTCCATGCACATGTCTCCAACAAATATTCTCCCATTGACACAATATATAGATGCCAAGTGGAAGGAAAGCACCCAGCTGAAGTGAAATTTTGCTTCGAATTTGGTTTTCTAAGGTGAGGATGTGTAAAAGGGGAATTTGCATGAGGGGTGAAAATTCAATCCTATACATTTTTCCCCCACTTTAGCAAGTATGAATACTGATGAGTGCCTCAGTAAAGCAGATCAAATATTTAATAGGGTTATAAATTTATACCTAAACTGTCGCGGAAGCAGAACACAATTTGGCAAACTCAAAAGTGCAGGACAAAAGAAAAGACTTCATAGCCCTGCAGAACCATGAAGCTGCATAAGGTACACTAAAGGCCGTCAGACCAACAATGGATAGATCTTGTAGGATGAAAGTTCCCTAGAGGCCCATAGAAATACAAGAAGTTATCCCTTAAGATATCCCACATGGAGGAACCCCAAAGAAGTAAGCAGCTCACAAGCTCGTAGACTTGCAAGAAGGCAACCCCCAAGATCTCTCACATGAAGGAAGCCTAGATGAAATCACCTTAGAGGCCTGTGGAACTATAAGGAGGTATCCCCCAAGATCTCTCATATGGAGGAAACCCAAAGGAAAGAGAACCTTACAGACCCATAGACCTGCAAAGAGGCATCCCCCAAGATCTCTTCACATGGAGGAAACCCAAAGGATGGAGACTCTGTAGAGTCATATTGGAAAGTGATTTTAAAGGTGTACCTACAAAATGACATGTTTACCCATAGATAAAGCATGTCTAAGAATAAAAGACCACATAGGTAGTCAAGATAAGAGTCACCCGTTAAAAAATTGCAAAGATTTCAAAGGGGTCCCTCAGGAACCCAGTGTGAACAGGGGGTCCACTCAAGGGATGCATTGTTTTAAAGTGCAAGAAATATTTTCTTTCTCAATTCGATTCATCATCAAGGAATCCTTTTGAATGATGTTCACTTCATCAAGGAATTTGAAAGGAAGAAAGTGCCCCTCACAAGGGGAAGGTAAAAGGTGCTACCACCTCAGAGGAAAGTTTTCAAGTTCTTTCTTTATGAACCCATGATGAAGGAAATGTGTTCCATTAGGGTTTCAAGTGGAAAATGTGATTTTCACAAGGTTTGCAAATATTCTCAATAAAATATTCATTGGCAACAAATGCATTTAAAAAAAAATCAAAGTGTTATAGAAAAGGCATTCTCACGCATGATAGGGACATCTCAAGAAAATAAGAGAGAAGGATAAGAAAAGAATGAAAGAGAAAGAGAAAGATAACAAATAAGAAACATAGGGGTGATCTAATATTTCGGGGTCAAATCTCCTCATAAATATATATATATATATATATATATATATATATATATGTAAGTATAATAGTAGTATATAAATGAACTGTCATCAACCCCCTACTATATCAAACCATGTGAAGAATGCATGAGAAGACAAAGTAAAAAATAAAAATTGGGTGAACATGGAAGGGGAGCCTAAATGCCCCCAATGCTTTGCATCATCCCCATTTTTTCTCCAATTCAAACAAAAAAATAGAAGAATGATGATACAAATAGAATAAGGTTCATGACATAAAAGATCTCTCTTGTACCCAAGCACCAACAAGGGTGACAAGGGTAATCTAGGAATACATCACAACACACACACATCTATTCTAAAGATAAAGAAGAGGCCTACCCCTAACACTCATCAACCAAGCAGTCACTCACTTCCCACTCTAGATAATCATAAGGGGAAAGAGGATGAGCCTACAATGGTGGAATATTAATGGGAAGAGCTTCCAACCCTCCCACAACAAGGGTGAAGGAAGAAGCCCCCGCAAGTTCTTCTCCGCTAAGCTTTTGTGGAGCTAGGGTCAGTGATTTTGTGAAGATTGCTAATAAGGCCATAACTTCATCCAGAGAGTTAAACATGCACTTTATTGGAGTGCCATGTTGCACCCCAATGGATGGAGAGGTTTATGCCCAATATTCACCACTAGCCTCACCGAGTGATTTGGGGGCAGTGACAAACTCAAGGGAAGCCGAGGTTGGTTTCATCACTAATACAAAAGAAGCCAATATAGGACCACCCTTTAGAGAAGGTGGGCTCCTCTTACATCCTTCATTATTGGAAGGACCAACCTCTACCTTGTGCTCTATCAGGGGATGTGAACTCCCCATAGATGAGGCAAGAGGCATGGAGGAAGAGGAGGAAAAAGCCACAATAGATACCACCAAAGTATTCAACATGTCTACAGGTTTTGAGAAAGGAAGGACATCCATAAGGGATATTAGTAGGGGTAGCTCAACTGAGGGAGCAATGAACACCTGCACCCTTTTGGGGTCAGGTGCATTCATAGCAAGAGTCAAAAGAGATACAAAGATTGGTTGGATGGAAGTAGAGGGGAGGAGAGAGGAGGAAATAATAGGAGGCTCTAAAGTAGGGGCAACCATCTCCTCATATTTTCTCTGCAAGGTTGCCTACTCAACTATGAGAGCCTTTCATCGACACTTGTGTTCATGTACAAGACAGTTTCTATAACTCTTCAAACTAGAGGCCAAAAGCTATGAAGGGATAGAAGGCTCTTGCTCAGCCATGGGAGTGTCTACCTTAGCTATTTCTAGTAGAGGGATAGACTCTTGGATGGGAGCAGGAGGAGCAGGTTGAGAAACAACCAAGGGAATCAACTCTAATGTCGTGGTAGTGAGCCTCTTCCCATTTATTGCTTTGGGAGCAAAAGTGGTGGGAGGCTGCAGAGGTTGATACATAGATGATTCCCCTTAGGGACCTTTCTTTCTACCATATAGGTAGTACCAAGGTCTGGGAGGTCCGGTAGGGAGATCTGATATTTGAACAGTAGGTTTTCACCAAATCGGTATCATCAGACTCAGAGGGTAAAAACTAGGAATATTCAAAAGGTGTAACTTATTATTGTGCTATTAGAAGGGTCAAATTTTTCTTTCCTTTGCCCCTGATTTTATACTTCACATTACTTTTGTAAAGTAGGTCCATCCTTAGGGGAAGTGGACCGACCAGGGTGGGCCAAAATTGATCCAATGAATATCCTCCATGGGATACCAAAGGCTGATATCCAGTATCATGCACCACATGCACAAGCACCTTCATGGGATAAATTTAAACACTTGTGGATGACAGAGGGGAGTCCATTCATGAAAGCTAGCCAAGGCATGCCTAGCTTCACTCTGAATAAATCTGAATCTAGAATAACATCAAAAACTATTTCTATGGTCCTAGGTCCAACTATGATAGACAAAGTTATCAAACCGTAAGGTTTAAGAGAAATTCCATCATGCGTATTAATGATGGACTTCATTTCTTTGTACTCCTCTCTATGCAATGAATTAAGCCAAAATAAATCTTCCATAATCACATTCACTAGGCTCGTGGTGTCAACTACGACCCCTGTCACAATGTTCCCATTGAGGCGAGTGGGAATGTAAAGGGGAGAGGGATTTTTATTCAAGGGCCTATCCTATGATGTAAATTTCATGTTTGGTAAGTTGATCGTAGGCTATGTAGAGGGAGTAATGGTAACCATCTTAACATACACCTCAAGTTGAGTGATAGAATCATAGGGATCAATAATCATGTTGGTAGAATGCGATAAAAATGGGTCCATGTATATTTGCAACTCACTATTCACTTTTGCCATCATTTTTTTGCATTTTGCTTGCTTCCATCAAGATGAATAGTATCATCCTCGATGAGATCGGGTATATCTTGTGATGCAGGCACATACAACATTCAATGTCATGTCTATTAACTCAATGGTATTGACATAAGGTATTTGGATTGTACCAAATAGGGTAAGGTTCCTTGAGAGGCTTAGGGTTCTCCAAGGTTATGATCTTATCCTTCAAAAACCTTTGTGGGATGGAAGAATAGGATTATGCAAACTTGGTGAACTTTTGGTTGCATCTAAGGCCATTATCACTCATAGCAGTCACCACATTCTCAACAGCCTTACCCTTTCCAGAGATTGATACAATGAATTTCTCTTTTGAATGGGAGTGTGAGGAGGATCCCCCAAACTAGACTACCATCTACTGATATTCTCATAACATTGTACATAGATGTGAGAAAGAAGGGTATTTCATAAGGGTGAACTTCTCTTGCCAAGGCCTCTGCAAGTTCCCTATCAATACCTTTTGTGTGTCAAAATCAAGCAACAAATACAAGATAATTTATGAAAAGAGTGCTTGGTACCATGCTATGAAATCAATAATATTTTCATTATCCCCTTTTTTGCATCAAAAAAGATCTGCAAAGGTCATCTTTGACTCGATGTTAGCTTGTAATTGTCATAAAAATTGATTCACAAGATGACCAAATGAGAAAATAGATTTATCGGGCAAGGAAGAGTACCATTCTAGTGTTGTATCCTTGAGAGATCGAGGGAATAACTTTTCCATAAATGTGTTGCAATGGAAGAAATCTGTATATAGGGTCTTAAAGGTGGACATATACATTTGTGGGTCCCCTTTGCTACCATATTTTTCAAATTTTGGAATATCCATTCCTTGCAGGAAAGGAGTACTTAGAATTTCTACTTACAGTGGGCTATGTTGGAAGAAGTGATGAAAGATAGGCTAGGTAGAGGCTTGAGAGAGACTCGCTAGGTGGCTTTGTATCTTGCCCATATTTTGAAGAAGGGTGTTTATAATAGGGTCATTAGATGACATAGGACTAGTGGAACCTCATCTAGAACCACCGCTAGAGCCACCTCTAGAACTACCCATGCGGTCACCAGTGAAACCACTATCGAGGCCACCACCACCAACAAGGCCTCCACCAGAACCACCTCTACTAGCACCGCCCCTACTGTTGAAGTCGTCACCACTACCAAAGCTCCCATAACTCACCTCACCAAAACCTCAACTGCTAGAGGTGAAAGGAGGGGTGAAATTAAAACCTAAAGGTATTTTGTTTACTTTGATAGTTTCAGATCTCTTGAAGGTAGGGGACACTAATCAAAGGAACCATGTCATCCATGTACTTAGACATGGGAAGCATCGATACTACTAACTGTCTCTTATGTTCCTCGAAGGAGACCCCTTGTACATGGTTGGCACTGTTTGTAGGGGCACAAGCTTCAATCAAACTAGAGAGGCTAGATACAATCTCTATAATTATTCAATCACTTCCCACCATATACTTGATCTCGCTAATAACCTAAGAAGATCTAGCAAGCTTCGGGTCCTTCTCTAGGTGATTCTCCAAGTCGCCCAACCCTTTACTAAGGGTAGCAATATATTCTAAAGGAATGTGAACAACTTCATGCTCATCTACTGATGATGGTGTAGGAGATGTATGAGGAGTGGGGACATGGTAATTCTCATTAGAGAACCCTACCTCACCTTGTAATAATTGCTCCTAGGTAGAAAGACCAATCGTGGGTCCAAAAAAAAGACCAGTAGAGAAACTAGAAGTGACCCTCATCTTCTCCATCAGAAAATGTCATACAGTTATCCTAACAATATACCCAAAAGTCATGGAATGGGTTGTGATGCACATAAAAATTCATAACACTCAAGGGCACAACAGCCATAAGGTACAAGGAAAAAGATTCAACACCAATGAATGAGTAGGCATTGGATCATGTGAGGTTCACCAAAAATGTAAGAGAGGGGCACCAACCATTTCAAGGCTCCAGGTCATAGACAGTCAAGAGAAAAAGGCTGCCATAACTTACCTCACTCTAAAGGGATGCTACAAAACAAGGAACGAGAATAATGAGGACTATAAGGTCCTTCTATCACTCTTCAGACCTGAAATCTAAGTCTAGGTTGGGTGAGATAGTTCTTGGGTTCAATAGTGCACTTTAGACAACTATTTCTCTTAGGACGTAAGCATGGTTCTGGGATGACAGCATGACACATTGGCATCTCAGGTGTGCTGGTGTTTGTATGGCCAGAAGACAAAAAAGGCAATATGAATTGCTAGAAAACAAGCTGATGGCATAGCTAATTACTCTTAAATGAACAAAACAAAACTACAAAATATGACAAATACAAGTGGATATGACATAATAAATATATGAGAGCTAAAATAATGAAGATAATCTCACCAAGGCATCAGTTTTCCAACTAGCTCCGAAAGCACATGCACTTGCACATAAGAAAGGGGGGGAAATTATTGGGGCTATATAGGGGTCTACCTCAGTCAGACCCCCGTTTTGGTGTTTCCACCTCCATAGACAACCAAATAGCAATGAGAGATAAATATGCGATAAAGAAGTAAAGAAAGAAGAAATGAAAATAACACTACAAAACAGTAAAGAGCTACTCAACCAAATCACAAAGGAGAGGAGAAAAAATTTACCACCTCCACCAAAAGCTCACTAGCCAATGGAGGAGAATGAAGGCTTGAAATAGTCACCATAGCCTTGACTGTGATGAAGGGAGGTCTCGCAAGACCTCAAGCCTATGTTTCAATGGATTGCTTCACACTTGCTTTGTGGAGTTGATGGAGAGTTGTTGCTACAATAGAGTGTTGAAGTGCTACTTGAGATTGCTAAGAGAGCTTGAAGAGATTGATAGAGAGTGAAAATAAGATGGGTTGAATGAATAATGGATGAATTTGAAGAAGAATGAGGAAGAATCTACAATTTTTTGGGGTTGGTTGGTCGAAAAGAGACATTGTAAATTGACACCAATCAAAAGTGTAACACCTCTACAACTTTTAGATGCATGAATTTTTCAAGGATGTAAGTGTGTCACATGGATGTCTATGTGCCACATGCACATACTCAACAAATATTCCCCCATCGGCACACTAGACAGATGCCAAGTGGAAGGAAAGAAACTAGTTGATGTGGAATTTTTCCTTTGGATTTGGTTTTCTAAGATGAGGATGTGTAAAAGGGGAATTTGTGTGAGGGGTGAAATTCCCTCCTATACACCTTGATACATCATGTCTATGTGTTATATTAAACAATAAAAAATGATGGAAAATCCCAATCCCCAAATTTGAGTGAATTGTCATCATGCATTTCTCATCACCATCTCTAATAAAGTCTCAATGGATCATAGACTTTTTGGATCTTTGAGGAAATATTCAAAATTAATGGTTGTTCATCTCATTTCTTCTATCTTCTCTCCACGCTAACCTAGTATCATAACAATCAACAAAGACCTTATCAATACATCCATCCTGCATCGACAAACCATCAACATACATGCATTGCATAATCATAACATATCACATCATACATTCTTCATCAACATTTATATTGTGATGAATAATATAGATTTATTATTATAAGCATCTTAAATCGTTGCATCACATATCATAAACATACATTGCATTACCATATTATAAGCATACATCCATATGCAAATATGATCATCTCATAAAATTGCATAGAAAATACAAAAAAAAAATGCAAATATATCGTTTGCATACATAATCATAGCATAACATCTACATATCATATCATCCATCTCATAACACATCATGAAAAGATACTTAAAAAGAATATAACATTGCATACATCCATATCATTACACATCATTGCATATCACATAAGCATAAATAAAAGTGCATCAATACATGATAAAATATAAGCATCTCACATTATATACATCCATACAATCATAATCATGAAATAAGAAAAACACATCACATCATATATGTATCCATATCATATATATATCAAAAATGAATCTCATTGTATAATATCTAAATCAGTGTATGTATATCGATCATAAATATAATATCCATGAGGCTATCAAAAAGGAGCTCATGAATGTATATATGTGTCAAAGAATGGGGCAACAAAATCAAAAAGTGTTTGTACACTCGAGCTAAACCTAGTGGTTGCTTCTCTCTCCAGCCTGCCTCTTTGGCTGATCCTCAGCCCTGTGTCATGCATCGCTCCTCTATAAATAGTTAGGCTATCTAAGTGGTGTTGGAACATCATGGTGGTAATGCATCCTATAATAATTTGTCTCGGTCACAACCTCTCTATACAGTCTCATGGATAGAGTCCTGCCCTAGGTACCTGTTGTCATCACCTCTATCTATTCTCATCATTTGATCTTGTGATCTCTCTCAGTAGTCAAAGCCTGTACCTATTATCTCACATGGTCTCTCTCTGATTTGATGGCCACAACCTACTACCTAGCTTGGTCTTGCTCATTATTAATTACCAAACTTTACTCGCAGGCCTAATCCAGCTCACCTGTGAGAACCTACAGCTACTATTGCAACTTCTAAATTTGAATATCTCTAGCATCTGGTGGTGGTGGTTGTACAGGATGCTACTAAACTAGAGTTTGTTGAGGAGGCTTCTAACCAACTAGTGAAGCTCCCAAAACCTATCCATTTTGGCCATCCTGCCCACCCTATCATTGTACTCTACCCCTGCCTACTCCCCTCTTTTTGGGTCTCCCTCATAGAGGAGCACCCACTAGATTTTTCAACCTCTCGGGGGGTGTAAACCATGCATCATAAGAAATAATCATCTATGTGACTACATGACCCTATTCATAGGCCCATGCCTAAGCTACCAATTGTCTAAAACCATCCAATACCTCTGGAGCTAGAATAGTGGGTCCCCATGTGGGAACCTCTCGAGCTGACCTCACAAAAATATCTCTATAGGCATCATTGGGCCTATCTTGCTGCTTGCCAAACTACCGTGCCACCCTATATAGTAGATATCTCTTTATGATTGTGTGCTCCTAGCCCTACATGTACTATGTCTATGTCGCAAAGAACAACTATTGAGCATCATTGTACCATGCTAGCATCTGTAGCCAGAGTCATCTAAACATTGTCATATCATCAAGTACCTATCACTAGTATGATAGCCCAATCTTCCCAATATGTCATAGGGTGATGATGCCTCTATACCACCAAACCATGGGATCATCTAGCTCAACATCAACCATTTGCACTATCAATTGGATCACAACAATATTCTCCCAAGCTCAAATATGAAGCAAGGTCACCCTTGTGCTAATGGCTCTATTGTCGTAGTAGATAAATTCGTGCATATTGTGATACAATGAGGCTAGCATCATTGAACCCCATGTAAATAGAGTCCTCTAGTGGAGAATCTTGTGCCAAGAAAATCCCCATCCTAGGTTGAACCCTCTACTCTTCTGATATGGAGCAACCAAACTTGAAATGATTGTTGCAATAATCAATCAAAATGTGGACACATGACCTCTGTAGGCCTCAAGGTCAATCTATGAAGTAACTAGGATGATGGACTCCATCTCCATCACGTCATGATAGGCATCATATCTGATGTTGAAATCATAAATCACCCACTCATCGTGTATTGGAAAACATAGAATCTACCATATGTCCTCTAATACCACCATCGCCTCGCTAGTGGGAAGGTGAAATGACAAAGTCTCACTATGCCATCTCTTGTATAATGTGGTCATCATAACTAGATGATTCTAGATGATGGGTGCATATGCAGTGTACCATAATCTGATCTCTCACAAGTGCTCCTAGAGAAACTCAAATAAATCACCCATTCTCTCCAAAACTGTGGGTCTGTGCTCATGCGACATCAATGGTGGAATGACATCTTGGACCCACGAAGCGAACAACATAAAAAATAGAATAAATCTGACTTAGGTTGGAATTTTTAGCTAAAAAATCATAATACCATTGTTATATTTCAAATTCCAAATTGGGATGCACAAAGGCATTTAAAATTTCAAATCATAAATCACGTCACCATAGACATATGCGTCATGATTTAAATTTTGGAAACCCTAAACCTAATTTTCAAATTAGGAAGTGTGTCAATATATACATATGCATCAAAATTTATAATTAGAAACCCTAATTCTAAATTGTGAACTATGTCACAATGTACATATACATCGCTAATAATCACTTTAGCGTTGCCAATTCTAAAATTGGTGTCGCTATATAGCAACGCAACCAAAGTTTAAATTTTAAAGAGCAACAAATGCATCAAAAAGTTAAATTTCAAATCAAGATTTGAGTAACATATCGATGGTCCTGAGCCTAGAATCCACTGGTACTCTCGAACTTGATCGAAAATGTGTTGTTGGATCTTTCGTTGCACCATTTCATCAGAGGGTTAGAGCTCAAACAACAAGAATTCTCTAAGGTGTGAATGCACAAATGAATTGAAAGTGACCCTTCTTGGCTTATTTATGCTAGAAAAATAGGTTTTTTCGCCCTAATTTAACCTTAAAGCTAGGGTTTATCATCATTTTCACCAATTGTCAATCAGAACATTATTTTGCCTCATTTTTTGCATGTTTGGCATAATTCTTGCATCCTAGAGCCTTTTTGGACCCTTAGGGCAACTTTTCACCTTTCTCAAGAAATCAACCCAAAATTCAAAAATTTCGCTTGATTTCTCAAAGGGGCAAGGAATTGGCTTAATCCTTCAGTAGTGGGGCATCTAAAAATTATATTTATTTAAGCAAAATTGTTTAATTCAAACAATGTTATTCTTTGAACCAAAGCAATAGGTACATTGCCTTAAAGAGGGGCAAAATGTAGACATTGAAAAATGTCTTGAATGATATCATACACTCAAATCAGGTATACTAACATCATTTCCCCTTGAAACCCATCCTCTTTTTTCTTAATTGATCAAATTAGCCTAGCTATTTAATTAATTGCATCATTTTCATCTATTGATCTAATTTATTTAATCAAGTTAATTCACCCCCTTTCATGCTAACATTTCCTCTCATTAAATTAAATAAATCAAACTATTTAATTTAATTCCCTAAGTCATCTTATTTAATAACCCTAATTTATTTAATTAAATTTCATTTAACCTTTCCACCTTTCATTAAATCATTTTATTTAATAAAAACCACTTTATTCCTCTAAAACCCATAATTGTATGATTAAACCTTGTTTAAATAACAATTAATCTAATTTTCCTCCAAAAGAGGAATATTCTCATGGAATATTCCTTACCCCTTGTAGACATCTAAATTTGACCACTTATATTTGGCCAAATTTACACTTTTTTTTCTAAATAGTCTTGTATCCACATTAGTTAAATAATGTTACTATTATTTAATTGATCTCCCTAAAGTCTTCTAAATCCATCAAGTATTTAGTTAAATTATTAAATACCTTACCCCTTTATCTGATTCTTCCACAGGATTAAATAAATAACCTACTTAGTTAATTCCCTTTATGTCCCATCCACACTTAATCTTAATTCATCTCATAATACCATCATTAGGGATGTCACACATCCCTAATCCATGATTAGGATGTGTCACATCCTCCAACTTTTGAAAGTTGGATCCTAATCATCATTAACCACCTAACCCTCTTCTAATCCCCCAACCTTAATATAATCACTTACCTTTTTTGGCATGTCCTTAAATAAACCTTTCATGGTACTTATCTTATCAGGTATGGACCTCTTCCCCATGTGAATTAAAAATTCACATTTATTCCTCCCATGCATTTCTCTTCACCATGACCTCTCATAGGTCACATCAACTACATGGGAAAAGGACCTCCTTTAGGAGGACCTTGTCTTATCCATGGGTTTTTTCCAGGCGTATGAATCTAAAATTCACTTTTATTTCTCCAATGCCCTTTCAAATCCCCATGGTGACAAGAGTGGACTTTCAAAAATTCCTCACTTGTCACTTTCAACCCCACTTGGGGACAAATAATTATTTTTTGAGGAAATCCTCTCCAATCCCAAGGTACTTGCAAGTACCTTGGGACCACATGGCCTTTTCCATGTCACCTTGTCCTTTATCCATCTCACCCTCCACATGGTAATATGTGAGGGCTTGTGAGTACTCAACTCACCATAACCCTTCATCTTATCCACGGTGGATAAATCTCAACCATCCATTTTTCTTTAAATGAAGAGCCTTGGCCTCAAGTTAAAGGTTAAGGATTTCAAAGCCATTATTGCATTCAAGCATTCAAGTCACTCAAACCATTTTTCATTCTTGCATTCTTGTATTGAAGCCACATTAACCATTTAGTATCTCACCTACCATCTCCCATCAATCAAGTACCCCCATTATTTCAAGAACATTGTCATCAAGGATCATACACCAAAAGAATCTTCAAGGGCCAGCACCTTCAACAATTTAAACAAGCAACAAGGTATATCATTTTCATGTTGTTTTGTTATTGTTTGCTTAGATTCGACTAGGCCTAATCATTGAGGTGTTGTTTGTGTTTTCTTTGTTGCATTTACATTTAGTTTTCTATTTCTAACTTAGAAACACCTACACACATTTCTGGCATGCCTGGTGGGACTTACATTGCGGGTCCATTCTTTCACGTTTTCTATTTTTTAAAGTTTTGTAGGTTCAAGAACATAGAGGTGACTCCACCCACAAAGGGGTGACCCTACTTATAGAGGAGCAGCCCCACCCATGAATAGGTGACCCCGTCCACAAAGAGGTGACCCTGCCTAACATTCTGTTCTTTATTTTTGGTTTTTGGTTTTCTATGTCTGATTATTTTTTACAGATTCTGGATTGAATAGGCGACCCTACCCATGGATAGGTGACCCCGCCCATGAATAGGTTACCCTACCTACAAAGGAGTGACCCTACCCTAAGAGTCGGCTATGCCCAAAACACAGAGGCGGCCCCGCCCAGAAAAAAGGTAAAAACAATTAAACAGACAGTTATTTTTTCATTTCAGAAATCAGAATCATGCTATTTTTTCATTATTTTTTACCTGGTAATATCTAATTGTTGGTGAGTGTGTTGTTTACTAAAATTTGTGTAGCTCGATTGTTGAAAAAATTGAAAAAAAATACTAACACATTTGTTGTAGGTGGAGAAAAGTCATTTTCCATAATTAGTTACTTGTTATTTTCATTTTTAACTAGGCACGTAGATTTAATTAAAAAGGGGTCAAATAACTTGTTTGACTATTTGCACAAGTGGACTATTGATGTATCCAATTCCCTTGTGCCATTTGGAAATCTTGGGTGAAGAGAAATCGTAGTCCACTTGAGTCTTTTTTACCCTTTTTATTTTTCTCAGTGGGACCTACTTGGAGATTTCATCACCCCAAGGGACGATCCCAACCACGTGTTACCGGTGGGGTATATAAAGGGGGAGAGTGAAAACTGTAACTCAATCTAGTCACATTGTGTTTGGCGGAGCATCAAAGCTAGGGTGATACCTAGACAAGACGTGAAGAGTTGGTCTGAGCTCTCAGTCTCTCGCTAGAAGTTCCCGACTCACGATTGTAGACAGGCTAGTGTTCATGGTTGTGCCCCACGTACCATGCATATTTTGTTTATTATTTTTCATCCTTTTCCATAGCTATTTTTTCTTAAGTTAAGTTTAGAACAACACACAAAGGTGACCCTACCAAATTTTGGGTGATCCTACCCTCAAAGGGATGACCACAACCATCTTGTTTCAACCGTTTTCCATCCAGACCAAGTCAAAATTTACCAATTTCCCTAGAACAGGTGACCTTTCCCTCAAAGGGGTGACCCCACCCTCCAACATGCGACCTTTCCCTTAAAGGGGTGACCTTGCCCTCTTGTCTTAGTTGTTTTTACTCTATCAAAATCAAATTTGAGCACCTTTTCCTAAACAGGCGACATTGCCCCCAGTTTGGGCGACCCTGCCCTCTAAAGGGGTGACCCTACCCTCCAAAGGGGTGACCCTACCCTCAAAGGGGTGGACTTGCCCTCTGGATAGCCATTTTTAGGTTTCGTTCGCTAGTCGTTATCCCATTTTGGATCTTGATTTTTTGATTCCGAGTCTCATTCCCTCATTTCGAGTATTCGTTTAACCTTTTTGACTACCTGTCCACTCTTTCCAGATATCTGCTTGCCCATTTTGAACATTGTTCCCTTGTTTCATGCATCTTTTCACCCATTTCATGCATCCTTTTTCCCATTCCAAGCATCGTTCTCCCATTTCAAGTACCCATTCACCCATTCTGGGTATCCGTTTACCCATTTTGAATGCTCTTTCACTTGTTCTGAGTGTCATTATCTCATTTTGAGCATCCCTTCATCCATTCTGAGTACCTGTTCACTCATTTCGGCTATTCTTTCACCTATTTTGAGTACTCTTTCACCCATTTTGAGTGTTGTTCTCCCATTCTAAGCATTTGTTTTCTCGTTTTGGGTATCCGTTCACCCATTTTGTACATCCATTTACCCATCTAGGAAGTCTATTCACCACGTTTATCAACATCACTTGACTATTTTTCAGACTAAGTCAAGTCTAGAATTTGTTTGGGTGACCCTACCCTCAAAGGGGTGATCCTACCCTCAAAGGGGCGACCTTGCCTAGAATAGGCAAATTTGCCTTTTCTTTTTCATCTGAGGCCTCATTCGGGTCCGTTTCGGTGTCCGTTCAGCTGCTTTATGCCTTGTTCGTCACATACAAAGATTCAATCCTTCATACCACAATTAGCCTACATCTTCCAAAGTCTAGAATCATCATCCAATCATTCCTCCTCATCCTATCCATCCTTATACCATCCAATTTTCAAAAAAAAAAACTAGGAATTTATTTACCCCAACTTGTTGGGGTCATAACTTTCTACTTGATGCTCAAAATTCAGAAACGTTTACACCATTGGAAAGGTATCCTAGAGTACTAATTCAATGGCTAAAATAGAGCGCCTTTGGTGGCCCAACTTTAAGGACCGACGCAAGTTTCAACCCCAAATTCCACTCCGAAGACCTCCAAAATCATGATTTACTATGACAGAAAAAATTGAAAAAAAATGAAAATTTTAATTTTTGGATTTTCTCAATCCTATCACCCCTAAATTTTTCTAGCCCATAATCTGAGCTTTAATCTTGTACTAATCTAAGCTCCAATCCAATTCTCATCTAAGCTTTCATCTAATCCTAATTTGAGCTTCAATCTAATTTGAATATGAGATTTTATCTAATCTGAATCTGAGCTTTTATCCAATCCCAATCTGAGCTTAACTTGAATCCTGATTTGGGCTTTTGGTCCATCCATATCCAAGATCTTTTGATATCAAAATATATCTTAAGAACTCTTCCCTAATCTTCTTCCAATTTTTCCTCCTCCATCATCCATTATTTCCTACTCTTATCTTTCCCATCCATATCTGTTTTATCTAACGTCATGAATCCTTATCCTCCTTTCGCACAACCAATAATAGTAGTCAAGGGGAATCCTAACTACATTGTTGACAATAATTAAATTCTTGTTGATCAAGAAGAATGTAATATAGATCCCCTTGATTTTATCATTTCTAGAAAATTTTCTCCAATTGCCTCCCAAAATCAAACCACTCCTTCAAACTATTCCCCATGTCTTCATCTACACCTAATAATAGTCCTTACGCTACCCTTGACAAGGGATATTTAGTACCCTTACCATCATCATATATATCATGTCCTCCCTCTTCATCTCCATCCTATCCAACATCCAAATCCCCATACTCCTATCCTTATCTTCATCAACCATCAAAATATCTCTACATTAATCCCACATCACAATTTTCCCATCCTAATCCAGTACCCACACCTTCCTATCATAATCCATGATTCCAATATTAGTCTTATCCTAGTCCACCCTCTCAATATTCTTATCCTAATCGTCCACCCATATCCTCCTATAGAAATACATCACCCATGTCCTCTTATCCTAATCCATCATCTCAATCTTCCTATCCTAATCCTCCGTCTATATCCTATTATGCCAATCCACCACCACAATCTTCCTATTCTAATCCAAAATCCACACCTTCCTATCACAATCCACCATCCCAATATCCCTACCTTAATTTCACACCTACATCTCCCCCCTTAATCCAAACTCCACATATTGCCATCCTAATCCTCCATCCATGTCCTCCTATGCAAATCTACCACCAATGTCCTCTTGTCCTAATCCATCATCCCCATCTTCCTACTATTACCCACCATCCCAATCTTCCCAACCAAATCCAACATCTGCATCCTCTTGCATCACTCCCCACTTCACCACATTATATCTTAATCCTCCATCTAATCCTAATCCACCAATCCCTAATCCCAGTCCTCCAAACACTCCTGGTCCTCCATCTAATCCCATCCACACATCTAATCCTAATCCACCAATCCCTAATCCTAGTCCTCCAACCACTCCTAGTCTTCCATCTAATCCCATCCACTTAGCTAATCCTAATCCATCAATCCCTAACCCTAGTCCTCCAACCATCCCTAATCCTCCATCTATTCCCATCACCCCACATAATCCTACATCCCTTCCAAATATCATCCAAGGATTCATGATAGAAGAGACATCCCCAAATCCACATCTCGATGTTGTGAAACAATGCCCTCCCACTCTATCATGTATAGTCACTAGTGATGAGGCCCTCCTCCATCATACACCTATCACTACCATTACCATTCCTAACATCATCCACATGATTGAGCCTGTCACACCCATTAAGTCCATTGAATCCCCATCTTCTACTGCTGGATCCACCCAATCCATTGGATACATCCAATCCCCTCCTCCTAGTCCTAATATCACCAAAGTCCAATCCCATAACCTTCATGAATCCTCTATCCTCCTATCTCCCCCACCTGAGGAGTCCCTCCAACACAACTCCATCATCGTGCCTCCCACACATGATGAACCATGTCAAGCGTTTGATCCAAAGCATACAAGCATATCCCCTCCTCCAAATCTAGATCCTACCATATTATCTACTCCATCTCAAGATCACACTATCTCATCCGGTCCATCCCATGGTCCCCTTTTCCCTCAAGACCCAATTGCTCCATCTCATGAGCCCTTATCACCCACTGCCACAAATCCAGATCCTGTCATACCACCTAATCCCTCTCCTGGTACAGATGCTGCTATCCCATCATCTCTACTACATGATCCTTCATCACTGCCCAACTCTACCATCCCAACACCACTTTTATGTCACCTTGGTAACATTACACTCATCCATGGTGGTCTTCTTACAGAAGAAAAATAAAGCATATGCACCACCCATCCTCCTTCACCTGCTAATGCACTCACATCATGCTTCCAAAAGAATATGCACCTTACCATAGATCACATGCTCAAGAACATGCACTATCAAGGAAAAGGTTTAGGCCTTCATGAGAAAGGAACTTTAGAGCCCATCCAGGTCAAAGATCATCCAGGCACACAGGGTCTTGGGTATATCTCCCAATAATGACAATCCAAAAATGTTGGTACAACCTCCGTACATCCTAAGTGAGCCTCTTCCAAAGGAATGCGAGACACTTCCCATTTCTCTACCAAACCATTCATCGCCATCCCCCTTCTCCATCATATTACCTCAAAACAACCATCCATCTTCCTCCTTCATCCTCTAATTCTATTTTGGGTCCTTATGTCCCTCCATCCACCATCGCTCCTCCTCCATCTATTGCCACTATTTTGGGTCCTTACATACCTCCATCAACCCTCACACATCCACCATATATAAAGTCCATTTTGGGCCCTTATATCCCAAAATCACCCCGTCCATCCTATCCTATTTATCCTCTCATCCACCCATCACCTATCCCTAGCACGCATCACAAGAATCCTAAATTCATAACTCCTAATTAGGATCAACAAAGGCACCCCTCCATGCATGTTATCTCACATCCTCCATCCACACACCATCGTTAAAAGCCTACCTCTATCACTCCACCTAAATCTTCTCTACATCATCCATCGCCTCCTACCCATCTCATTGCTACTACAAGCACTTTGGATGGAAAACAAAAAATGTATAAATCCAAACATCCACATGACTCTAAAGCTCCTCATGTCCCCTTCAAAAGACATGATGAAAATAAAAATCAAATCCAAAAGCCTAATCAATCCCAAAGGCCAAAAAGGCCCACCAAAGAAAAAATCAAAACTATTTGGATTCCCAAGAAAAAAGAGGCCATGCCTTCAAATGAGAAATACCTAAAGACATCCAAAGTTGCTAATCCCAAAGCTATTCATTTACATCCTCTATCTCCTAAATCTATTTTTGGTCCTTATGTCCCAAAATTCACTATCACAATGCCCCCCTTATCACCACATTCTCCATCCATCAACCCTCATATCATTTCACATCCACCAAATGTGCCAAAGTTTCTTTTGAACGCCTTCCCCCATCACACATCCACTCCATCATTCCATCAATACACTTTCCAACACCCCATCCACTATGACCAATATCTCCCCCATTAGATCCCTTTAATCCGTCCTCTTTCATAATCCATCCATTCTAATAAGGTTGTACCAACATCAAATGCTCACTTTACACATGGGCTCTTATTACCTCATATAGAACTTGATTCTTGAGTCATTCATCCATCCCCTCTACCACATATCTTCCAAACCCACATCCACATCCTCATCAAAAAAGTCAAAAAAAGCAAAAAAATCACAAAAGAGAAAAACAAAAGGAACAAAAAAAATTAGTAAAGAGAAATAATTCATCCAATGGTGAAAACTTGGCAAAAAAGTGCCTTGGATAAGTACCATGATGAAAACTTGGCAAACAGTCATCATGCGTAAATCACCCATCCAGTCTACTTCCACAATTGAGGGCAACTTTCATCTATGCATTCCCTTCCTCCATCTCCTACATTCATCTCTCTTCTACATCCTATCCCTCATATCCAATTTACCCCAATCCCTCCATCTTTCTTGTGATCTTGATAAAGATGAGGGAACGTATCTATACATTTCTTTGGACACCTCTTGGCATATATTCCCCTCATCCATATGCTATCATATTCCTTATCCTCCCCATCTACTTTTCTGATCCATGCATATTATCTACATCCATCTACCTTCATCATCCATCCAATCATGCCACCATCCATCTCCCTTCCTTATCCATATCTCCTATCCATGTTTGTCTCGCTCCCTTCTTCACTCATATTGCTATCTGGCATCTGCTTATTTGTGACAGAGTCCTTGAAGACATTGTCCATCCATCCCTCCAAGTAATCCCTTCCATCTCCCCATCCTTATCTTCCTATATACCCATCCACTAGTCTTGTTCCATATTTTCATCCTTATCTCCCCCATCCATTTTTCCATCCAATAATCCATTCCATCCTTCCAAATCCTTGTCCCTCTATCCACCTAGCCTATCATCTTCCTATCTTCCCATCTTTATCCATCCATCCATTTATCTTTATTTTCCTTCCATCTCATAATCACTTGTCATTGGTATCTAGCTATAGGCTACCCCCATGTAATCCAAAGCCATGATCTCTCTCTATCATCTATCTATTTCCTACATCTTCCTAATATCTTATCATTTTTTGTCTCTCATTTATCTATCATCTCATCCTCTCACTTCCCCTTTTGATGATTTGGATAACTATCCCATCCCTGAGACTCATCTGATGTGTATCGATCATCCCTTCTGCATAGCATATCATGACTCATCATATTAGCTCCCTCATTGTATCTCCTTATCATGGCCATCTCATCATCCCTTATCTGTTGTCTATCATTGGTCTTTTGTTGAACTATGTTTCCCCTGTGCTTTCACATAGGCAAGGTCGATCATTTGATCCGCCCCCATGGATTTTCTTTTTGTTTTTCTTTTCATATTTCATCATCAGTCTTTGGCCTTGTGTCAAACTATGTTTCCCATGCACTTTCATGTAGACAAGGCTAAATCATTTGATCTACCCCCAGGGAATTTCTCCATCCAATCTTTTTCATCCATCAAGGTCTCCATTGTCCTCTTTCCGCTTTTATCCATGGCCTTATGTCAAACTACGAGGGCTCTGTGCTTTCATGTAGGCAAGGTTAATCTTTGATCAACCCCCGAGCCTCTAGGTCTTTAGGGTGTGTCGGTCTTGTGTCCCCTAGGTCTTTAGGGTGTGTTAGTCTTGTGTCCCCTAGGTCTTTAGGGTGTGTCAATCTTGTGTCGCCTAGGTCTTTAAGGTGTGTTAGTATTGTGTCTTGTGCATCATGCCTTGTGTCATATTGTCAAGTACATCCCTATCCTAGCTGGTGCTTCCAAAATAAAGGTCACTAGTATCATGAGATCTAATCAGTTTTGAGTATCCTACGTCCTAATCCATCATTTAGTTTAGTATCCATATTTGGTCTCAACAGGATGCATCCTTCCTCACAAACCTCATCAACCCCATCCATCCTCTCGATCCTATGGAAAATGATGTTTTGAAATTTATTGCAATCATTTGATACTTTTGGCTTCTATTTATCATTTGAGCTCCCTATCATCACTTGTCTACGCTGCCATGATCTACCATATTATGGTGTGCTTTGACTGGTTAACATAGGGGTGTATCTTGATCTTTGTTTCTTTTTGTCCCACGTAGTACCTACCAAGATCCTCGAGGTCTTGTGTTACATTGGGACATCCTTCTATGATTGTGTTTATCCCAATACCTGGCCTAACCAAAGTCATTGAAAATTTGGGGTGTTGGGATAACCTTCTTGTTTTTTGTGTTTGTGTATGCATTAGACACTAATCCACCTTGGTTCCACATACCATGGAACCTGGTGTCTTATGCTATAGCAAAAATCAATGCTCTAAAAATGGCAAATTACATACGATTGCATTTCATTTTCTCTTCCATTGCATTAAATCTTTACCAACATCATCTGCATTCATTTTAACCATCTCATATCTTCATCCAATCCTAGTCCATTCAACCTAGCCCAAATCATCTAATCACATCTTTTGTTTTGTTCCCATCCTTGACCCAATCATCATCACAATCACCAGGATGTATCCTTCCCTATCTTTTGTGTTGTTTGGGATATATCCTTTCCTTATCAACAACACTCTCATCGGGATGTATCCTTCCCTATTCTTGTGTTGTTTCGAGATATATCATTCCCTCATCAACAAAACCCCATCGACCATCAATCCATCTTGGCTTGTAGCTTGACTAGGGCAACATCATATTTTTCCTTGAATCTACTTGTGCTTACCTTTATCTCTTCATATTATCATACTCTCTCATCCATCATTTCACATCATCTTCGCCATATACCCTTGCATCATCTCATTCATTTCGAGAGAACACTTGTGTTCTCTCACACTTGCATTTCCTCTTGAGGGGGAATCCTCAATCCCTAATCTTCATCTTCACTCCCATCATCTTTCCTCCTAGTCACTCCTCGAATGACTTGGGCATCTTTCTTAATCTAACCATCTTCTTGTATGTTCTATTTTTTAATTTTATTTCAAATGATGCTACTTTGTAACACCATCTCAAAGAGGGGAAAAATATAGACATCTAAATTTGACCACTTATATTTGGCCAAATTTACTCTTTTCTTCTAAATAACCTTTTATCCACATTAGTTAAATAATTTTACTATTATTTAATTAATCTCCCTAAAGTCTTCTAAATCCCTAAGGTATTTAATTAAATAATTAAATAGCTTACCCCTTTATCTCTTTCTTCTAAGGAATTAAATAAATAACCTACTTTATTAATTCCCTTTATGTTTCATCCACACTTAATCCCGATTCATCTCCCAATCCCATAATTAGGGATTTCACATATCCCTAATCCATTATTAGGATGTGTCACATCCTCCAACTTTTTCAAGTTGGTTCCTAATCATCATTAACCACCTAACCCTCTTCTAATCCCCCAAACTTAATATAATCACTTACATTTTATGGCATGTCCTTAAGTCAACCTTTCATGGTACTTACCTTATTAGGTATTGACCTCTTCCCCATGTGAATTAAAAATTCACATTTATTCCTCCCATGCATTTCTCTTTCCCATGACCTCTCATAGGTCACATCAAGTACATGGGACAAGGACCTCCTTTAGGAGGACATTATCTTATCCATGGGTTTCTTCCAAGATTTTAAATTTTAAATTCACTTTTATTTCTCCAATGCCCTTTCAAATCCCCATGGTGACAAGAGTGGACTTTATAAAATTCCTCACTTGTCAATTTCAACCCCACTTGGGGACAAGGAATTCTTTTATGAGGAAATCCTCTCCAATTCTAAGGTACTTGCAAGTACCTTGGGACCACATGGCCTTTTCCATGTCACCTCGTCCTTTATCCATCTCACCCTCCACATGGAAAGATGTGAGGGATTGTGAGTCCTCAACTCACCACAACCCTTCATCTTGTCCATGGTGGATCAATCTTAGCCATCCATTTTTCTTTAAATGGAGATTCTTGGCCTCAAGTTAAAGGTTAAGGATTTTGAAGCCATTATTGCATTCAAGTATTAAAGCATTCAAGTCACTTAAGCCATTTTTCATTCTTGCATTCTTGTATTCAAGCCATATTAGCCATTTATTATCTCACCTACCATCTTACATCATTCAACTACCCCAATTATTGCAAGCACTATGTCATCAAGGACCATACATCAAAAGCATCTTCAAGGGACAACCACTTCAACAATTTAAGCAAGCAACAAGGTATATCATTTTCATGTTGTATTGTTGTTTACTTAGATTCAACAAGGTCTAATCATTGAGGTGTTTTTTTTGTTTTCTTTGTTTCATTTACAATTAGTTTTGCATTTCTAACTTAGCTAAATACCTACACAAACCCATTTTTGCACAATTAAAACTTTGTTTAAAATTTAAAATTAACCTTTCTCCTCACCAAAAAGAATATTCCAAAAGGAATATTCTCTCTCCTCTAATCATTTAAGAAAGGGATATTCTCACTTGGCTTCTTGAGCAAGCTAAAATTGTGATCTCTTGAGAAAGTTGCCTTTGACCTATTTGTGCAAGTCAAAAGTGTGTTTGTTTGGAAAAAATGAGAACCCTTGATTATTTCTCATCTTGCATTCTCACCCATTGATGAGAATCCATGATCCATGCCTCCCATTTCCTCCATATTTGACCATTGATTAGATTTTTCAATCTCAACCCTTCATTTCTCATTTTCTTTCCTATAAATAGGTCACTATTTGGAGACAAATGGATTCATCTTCTTTCAATTGCAAACTTATGTTGTTAAATTCACTCACACTCAAATTCATACTTTAGTCACATTTAGCATATTTTAGCTCATTTTTAGTTGCATATTAACTTTAAGCTTCCATTAATGGCTTCCATGCATCCATCTTAGGTTGTTTATAAATTAGGGTTTGAATCTTTTAGCTTATAATTAGCTTAGACTAGCTTAGCAATTGCATATTTAGATCAATTTTAGCGTAAAATCATGTTAAATTAGCTTGCATCATGTTCAAATTAGCATAAATCATGTTTGCATCCATTTATCACAACAGTTTCATCAATTCTCTTTAATAGAATCGATTGAAACAAGTTCACTAATCATGGGATTGGGAAAGGGTCATTGTTCCACATCAACAAGACACCAATTCCAAAACAAGATAAGTTTCAAAAGGGTTAGAATAGGAATTTCCATTTTTTTTTTAATTTAGAATGCTTCATTTAAATAAATGCTCAGTCTAAATTTCAATTTGATTGATCTCATTTAGATTGAGTATCAGTGGATAAATTGTGCTTTGATTCATCATGGATCAAGCATAATCAACCCATACCGATAATCCTCGATTCACAGTTACTATGTTTGATAATGATATTTGTGTATGTTATTTTCCCACACATTTGTATTTTAATGGTTGCACTAGCTGAATCAAATTATTTCTTGCCTTAAAATTGATCATTAAGAAAAGTTTTGGAAAGACATTTGGAATCTACTGAACTTACAAAACCTTTTTACTTTACTGCCTTCACTTTCCTTTTAAATAAGATACTTGTATAATCGACAAAATAGGAGGTTTGTGAAACCCTATCAAAGACTGATAATGGTTTCCAAACTTATCAAAAATACCAATGACACATTGAATTTAAATTTTCACTCTTTAGCTTTCATTCAATAGAAGACTTTTGAAAGGTTATATAACCATTGGTACGGGTTGACAAATTTTTTAAATATTTAGACTTAGACTTTCGCACAAAGATTTCAGCATTTAGGAAGGTTATGATGTTTACTCACCGAAGACCGATGATATAGGAGGACACAGAATAAAGGATAAACCAAATAATTCACTAGGGATGTCAGAAAAGGGAGTTATAATAACCCTAGAAATGTTCATTGAAGTTCATAAACTTAAGGAAATACTAAGTAACAAGAATAAAAGAATTTTATGTTGAGAAAATATATTTTAAACTATGCATATTGTTACAAAACCTACCCACAAAACCCTTGTCAATTAAATTAGATCTTCATAATTATTAAGAATTATAGGATTTTTTAAATGAACCCTTCAAGGAGATTAACATGTTACTTAAATGTAATTTTTTTTAGGAGCATTCCAACATGGAAATAAATCTTGTAAATTAAATATTGAGATATTTGATAGATAAACCACAAGAAAAAAAATTAAACAAATATACCTCAAGAAAACCCTTTTAGGAAAAACCTATCCTCCAATGGATTGAACCAATGTATTACTCAACAACACCAAAAATATTACAATACAATACCAATTTTTGTCTCGATGGATATTCTCATCCTCTTCCTTTGGTACATATTTGACAAAATTACCCTACAAAAAAGTTCTCTTGTGTGTCCATCTCAACCCTTAATATATAGAATCATGAAGGCCTAAAAAACCAACATAAGGCATTAACATGGGCCCAAACAAGGATCCAAAATACCATGGCAAAAATCCTTACAACCAACACTCAATTATTTATCATTTACCACCAATGGAAATATGCTCTATGATGCAGCATAACATGCATTGTAAGTGGATCAATATTCTTAGTCAACTTTGTAACCTCCCTCTCAATCATGCTCTTACATATCATAATATCTCTTACACCATATATTTATCATAGATATTGTTAAACACTATTCATGACATGATATTCTCTTACAAATGTCTTTACACACATAAATAAAAATAAAAAAATACATGGAATAATGACCAAAACATAAAGTAGAACATCACATTTCACAAGGACACATAAAATCATTAATAATTAAAAAATCCAATCATTAGGACTAGAAAGGTGCATGAAAACCCTAATTTAAAAATTCTCCCAGTTGATACATACCTTTTAGGAGCAAAAAGGAACAATTGAAAATAGTAAACCAATCATTTAGGGTATAACCATGTTGCTCCAATTGAATCTTATGTTCTCACAAATTTAAGTAAATATCCATAATATTTATCAGGTGATAACCATATTGACAACAACACTCTTATCCTTCATCATTCGAACACATGAAAAATAAAAAATAAAAGCCAATTTTACACTTTGAATGCCACACTTCAACTCAAACATATGCATCAAATTCCATCTCCTGAGGAATGGGACCAAGTATCTTCCAAATACTCAACATCAACTAAAATAACAAGGTCACAACATGTCACTAACTGATTTATCTAATAGTCCTAATAAATAGGGTACACACACTATAGGTAGACCTTTTGTTATCAACATAAGCAATCCAAAATATTAATACAAGTCCTTGTATATTTTTTGTCCTACATAAAGTCTCTCTCCAATAATGATAAACACATAAACATGTAAAAATCTTGAAGACCTATGTACCAGAGTTCAATAACACATATAGCCCCTAGGACTCCCATTGTATGGGCAATGTCAAGTCTAAAAATGACCAAAGAATCTAAATAATATATCAACACTCACATAAATGATATGACTAAATCCTCTATCACACAATTTTGAAGAACATACATTGATCTATAAACCTACAAACACAATTATTACGAAAAACTCTCTCTTTAGTGAATATAGCTCTTCCAAATTCTATGCATCACCTAAAATAAAAATATTAAAGAGCTCCAATCACCCTTCATATTCACAAAAAATAATGAAGTACAATAATAATAAATGATTGGCTGACACCAATCTCAACTCTAACATAAAACAAACCAAACCTTTGGGGCACATAAAAAACCATTGAGAGAAAACCTGCAACTAAAACCATTCCCTTTATCAACATTAACACATTCTCAAGTCATGATAATTAAGATCTCCTTTTAAATCCTCAAATGAAAAATTTATCAATACCTAACCATCCAATCCATTGTCAAGTGTAATGAAAACAAATATCTTGAACTAAAGGAATATTAAACATTCACTCCAATAATAAAACATTCTCTAAGCCACTAACCATCTCATATATTACTCAAAACAAAATGACCTTAAAATTTAAATTTAAATTTAAGGTCAAATATGAGGATATAGTTCAAACCATAGCTATGTATCTACTCCTCCAAAAAAGTCCTCAAATCTGATGTCAACAATTCATGACTCAAAACACACAAGAAGATAAGACAAAAAAAAAAAAAAAATGAAAACTAGGTGGGCAGTACCTATAAGATCATTTTCCATTGAGAAGACCTACAGTGGAGAATGATATTTCTCCTATAGGATACATAAAGCTATAATCACTCTCTTCAATATCAATCTTGTCAATAATCCTATATCAAACTCATGCTCAACCTACATGTAGACTCGGTCTTTTTGTTGAAACCTCATCAAGAGAGTTACCATTCCACTACAAGTTCTAAAAAATCAAGAGATCTAGATTCACCCAAATCTGATATAGGTACACAAACAATCATCTGGTACAAATCAAACTCTAATGTAACACCACAATATGTAGAATATCACCAAAAAATGATCTCACCCTTCATCAACCATACTGCCATAAACAATCATCAAATATCTCACTATAAAATTAATACATAATGCAAGAACTTACCATGACCCAATTATTGCATCATTACCACAACTAAACCAAAAAATCTAAAATATTGACATGGAAACAAGTTTTCCATGTCCCCGTATACCAAGAGTCATCCTTATAAACTAATATATCATAACTATCAACTCAAGAAAAGAATCCAAGGGCCCTTCATGGCAATGAGTTGTTGACATCTTCAAAAGCATAAAAATGAAAATAATCTATTAATAGAACTAAATATGTAAATGAAATATCATCCCACCCAATGAATAGAATCCAAGAACTCCTTCAAAATACCAATAATCACTGTAGAAGATCATTCATCACTATTGTCGCATGAACTTTCACCTTGTTGAGCATGGGCTCAATATTCCAATGACATAATAGAAATAACCTCAAGGCGTGGGACCTTGAAATTGAGGTTGGATCTCTAGAGAAGGTTGAATTAATTTCTTAAACTAGTTGTAGATATCTTGATCCAACCTAGCATATGAAATTCTATCGCTAATCATATTCTATCAACTCACATAAGAAAAGGGAGAGAAATAATTATATAAAAAGTGAAGGGGAGGTAATACACGAAGATTAGAATTATTTCTTCTTGCTTAGAATAATACTATGCAACAATGAAAACAACCAAGTGGCTTACATAATTCTCTATTCAACCAATTTTTAGGGGTGCATTTGGAGGTTAGGGTTTGACAAGATGCTAGAAGGAAAAGGAAAGATTCACAATCAACAACTAAAAATATAGTTAACACAACATATAGATATATAAAATGGAGAAAATACATTTATACGTGAAGGTAAGAGAGATATACATAGAATATACAAAAGAGAGAAGAGAAAAAATGACATTTCTCACTAGTATAAAGGCACAAGTATGTTTACAATTGTAGAGTGCATAGAACTGTAGTGTCTAGTAGAGAAAATAAGGAAGAACCCTTTACAATGAGCACAAAATTTATCTATATAAAAGAAAGAAAACCAAAAAATATGCCTAGGAAGAGTTTCCAACACTTCTCTAACTTCCATCATTCCTTTTCATCAATGACCCCTAGGTATGTGTGTCAAAGGATGGAGATCACCCACAAAATGTTCAAAAAAGAACAACAATGGATGGCCCTCTGATAAAAAGAAGTTTGCAAAACATAAATGAAGCATGGGTTTCATAATCCTTTTCCCAAATCTGCAATCAAAGCATTAAATTCCCTCTTTGTATCCTTAGAAACTAAGATTGGAAGCCTAAGGAGAGTTGTTGGGCATTAATGGAATTTATGAACTTAAAACATTCCCTAGAAAATATCGTTAAATTTTTAGACCCAAATAAACAATCAAGTTAAACATTAAATGGTTCACAACCTCAAAAGTTCACCTTCATCAGACATCAAGCTTTGGGCCTGTAAGGAAATATTATAAAAATTAGGAGAAGAGAACATCCACAAACAAAAAATCCCAAAGACAAAAACCCCTCTTAGACATTGGGCATCAAATCCACTATATACCGCATACTGCATCAATGAAGAATATGGCATGAAGAATGTCAAAACCATGATCCTCAAAAGATAGCTTCTATCGAGCATTAGGTCCAACACTTACTGGAAGAAGATGAGAAAAGAAGAGAAAGCCAAAAGGTTGGTAGAAATATGGAAGAGTGTAGAGGAAGGGAAGATGTCGAACATCAAAGATCGAAGGAAGGATTAGTTCTTATAACAAAATTAAGATAAAAGATAAGAGGGAGATTCAATCATTGAAGATTGAATATATGACACTGAGGATCAAGGATCAAAAGGAAGGCTTATTTCTTATAATGAGAATAAGATAAGACTTAGAATAAAGACCCAATTATTGGTGCATGTTAAGATAATAGTTTTGAAAACCTTGTTGGGTTTTGAAAGTGGTTTCAAAACCTTTGTCAAATTTTGAAAGTGGTTTTGAAACCTTTATTAGGGACTGACAAGGTTTCCACAACTACATTGAAATCCAACAAAGTCTTCAAAACCTTACTTGGTTCCAACACTTGTGCTTCAAAAAATTAAAGTGTCTTTATTTCTTATGTATCAGCTCATAAGCCTAGTTTTAAAACCTTTTGTCAGGCCCTGACAATGTTTCCACAACCACGTTGAAGTCCAATAGAGTTTTCAAAACCTTACTTAGTTTCCACAAAATCTGATCATTTTATGGCTTCGTTACGAGGTTTTGAAACCACTTTCAGATATTGAAAAAGTTTTTGAAACCATTGAATTAGGGATTAGATGAAATAATCATGGCTTAGAAAGGAATCAATAAAGTTTAAGGGTTAAGATAGATGAGCAAAAACCAAAACAATTATACTTGGGAAAGTGATGGAAAGAAGGGTAAAATAGGTAGGAACTCAAGGGTGATAGAGATGGCATGTGAGTATGTATGTGAGTATGTAGACAACTGAAAACTCGAATGCTCAAAATATCTAACACAACCATTTTTAGGTTTCTTAAGGCATACTTCATGCAAGATGCCCATATAAGATCTCTCAAATTGATTTTTACTAACGAGCCATATAAGGGGGCATGAAATGTTAACAATCACCAAATAATGAATCCACATCACTACCAAAGATCCTGGTAAACTATGATATTGAGCTACATATGGCATCATAATAACCATCTCCTAAATGATGATAACCAAATACCTCATGCATAATCATTCATCTCAACACTAATAGTTTCAAAGGACAAAGTAGAACCATAATATCTAACTAAGAAGATAGAGTTGAATGTGTAATCATATAAATCTCTTACTAAAATATCATTTAGAGCCTCTCATGCCACCATTTAATCAACAACTACAAATTCCAAAATACAAATATCTCAAGTACTCCAAACACTATCTCTATGCCTCACTATAATGAACATACCAATGAACCAAGATCAACAAGAAAGGTCAACCCAAAATAATCCACAATAGATAGCTGATAAGATCTACACACATGCAACATACCAAAAGTGATAAAAAAATCAATGATACTCCAACTAAAATAAAATAAATAACAAAATCTGCATATCTTGAACACTGCAAATTATAAATAAATTCGACACCACATTAGTAACATGAAAAATACAGACAATTGAGGATAAAATATAGATTCTTCATGACTCAAACATCAAATCAACTCTAGCTATGATATACCACAAACCCATAATAGAATAATCACAACTTATGAGCCCAATAAGTAACCGTCTATAAATGTTAAGTGATAAGGAACATATCAACACTTCCACACCTAAGAAGACTATAACCGACCTCCTCTGACCACAAACAAAACATGCACACAAATTTACAACTACCTTTGTCTAGAAAACCGTAAATAATATTCTCTTAATAGATCCATAAAACCATAAATTTGAATTAACATGCAAAACCAACAAAATAATTTATACAAATTTTAATCCATTTATACATCTATAAATCAAAAAATTGAAAAAAACCAAATTTTAATATGAAACTTGATATAATATCACTTATATGCAAACCCACATTTTTTAAAACAAGAAAGTTGCATATTCCACATATCCAAACAACATGACTATAAAAAATATAAAAATCCAAGTACAAAATCCAAAAACTATTAGAGAGTTGTCTAGAAAATCTAAGCCACCAGAAGACCAATCCCATGACCATGACTAAGTACATACAAATGTATGAACTAGGCTCACTAGGAGCTTCCAAGTCACCAATAAACCAACTCTACTATCCATGTGCAACTAGGGGCTAATCATCTAGTACTTTTATGAAACCAAGAGCTAAAACCATAAACCCAACACAAGCACTCCTTATGGAAATCAACGATTATTGCTTTCTAATTTGACTAGGTGGCTAGACATAGGAACCCAACTTGAATACTCTTTCACTACACATGACCATGTGGTAAGAAACATGACCACCATTCTAGAGGCTAATAAGATATTTCCAGATAGAAGCTCCAATTCACAACCATGTAACATTCATACACATGTTGATCTCTAGTGAACCTCACCACCAATTTATCCATGCTTGCCATACCACTTCTTGAATTAAGAAACTAGATCCACTAAAAAATTCTACTCATAAAAGGATTTTTGAATAACCAATTCCTTCCAACACATTCCCATGATCTTCCTAGATTAATAAATCAATAAAGCAGGAATACCTAAAACCAAATCACCATGGGTCCATCACATGTAATGGCATGCAAGCAATATGTAATTCCATACAAACACATGAAACCAAATGTAAACTAGGGAACCATATTTGATCTAATACCAAATGTTAGGGAAAGTACTAATAAATCCTTTATAAATTAAATCAAGTCTTCATAATTATTAAGAATTTTAATAATTTTCACATTAACCCTTTATCATATTCCATTTCTACTCAATATAGGTATATACACATTAGTTCTATACTTGTGAATTTCATTTTTCTATATATTGTGTGTTTTCCATTCCTAAGTATTCCTTTTCTTTCAACTATTTATTATTCTTGTTGGATTTTTGGATTTCTCCATCCTATCATGCCTTCTATATATTGCCTCTCACTATTGTATTAGTTAGAATTCTCTATTCTTTGATACCCATTGGTTGACCCTTGATTCCCTATCTTATAGTTCAAGTCTTATGATGTGGTTGACCCTCAATCCTTGATATTTATTTCTATCTTTTTTCCCCCTCCTAACTTCCCAATATGTGTCATATTGTTCCTAATGATATGATTTTGGTACAATTACTTTCAAATTGGAATATTTCCCACCCATGATTGCTATTAAAATTTGAAGTGAAAGTATATATGATGGTCAATTTATCTATTTATGGAGGATATAACATAACAAATGTTTTTATATAGGGCATGATCTACACTTAATCAAGTTCCTTTCAAAATCCATTATGAGAAATTATACTCAAGCATGAGAATACTTAGAAAAAAACCCTCATGATTTTGAAGGATGATCTGATATAAGGTTTATATTTGAGCTTCATTTGACATGGACCATTTCTTTATTATACTGATATGAATTTTCTTTGTTGTTGGTATGAATTGTTGTTGTAGTTATTGATATTATAAAATTATTTTAATGTAAGATAGCCATTTTTGTAATAAGAAATAGATTGGTATTTACACATGTTATTTGATGTTTATTATAATGAGAATATTGTGTTATTTCTATCATTTATTTTTAAAAATATTATTTGATGCATAAACAATAATTTTAGTTTGAGTTATCAAAGATTCAAGTAAATTCTAGGGCTAATAATATTGCTAAGAAAATAACAATTGTTCATCGATGGTTAAGAATAGGATTTACATTAATTATTTTTCCTAGGATATTAAAAATGGTATTAGAGTTTCTAATCTTTCTAGCCTATGCTTATAATTCAACTAAATGGATGTTTTAGTTTTAGACAATATAGTGATAGAGCCATTAGATATTATTTGGCATTGATTAGGAAACAAATCCAATCTTAAGAGAGATAAAAAAACTTTATTGTCTCATATATAACCCATTATGGAAGATAGTAGTATGATAGAAAGAGAGAGGAGAATGAATGTATATGAAAAAATCAAGGGTTGTAACAAAGTAAAGGTTGATTTGATGATTGATGTGATTATATGTTTTCTCCATAGGGTGGATATTAATATGGATGCACCTAGATAGTTGAAGGATGAAGCAAATTCTTTTAAGGGTAATAATCTAATGCCAGTCTAGGCCACACATAAAGGGTTGTTCTTATTTTACCTAGAAGACTAGTTTGACCTATCTTCTTGAATAAGGAGTTGGAGGATCTAGAACCTAAAGCCCAACAATCAATATTTTATGATATTAGGTCTTGTCATGCAAAATACATAAATATTGCTATGGATATCTCAAGTGAAATATCACTTATGAATTATATGAACACAAATAAATCCTAGAATGGTTACAAACCAGAGCTTAGGCTACAAGTTTTTTAATGGGATGTGCATTAAATTTTATGGAAGTTCACACTCTTTAGACACATGCAAGTTTTATAGCACCTATGATAGATCTAATAGATGATCACCTTATGTGTGGGTTCAAAATCTAGACACATGCTTGTCCCTCACATTGATAACCTAAAATAAAGCAATCAAATTTTCCAAATTATATTTTGAGGGTACTACACATGAGTGGTGGTACCATAGAATGTCACAGGTCTATCACCTCATATGAAGAATTATGTAAAAATTTAATTGAGAGGATTGATAAAAATGATCTTATAGTTTATTTCAAATATTTGACTCAACCCACATATTGTGGTATAGTGGAGAACTAGGTAGCATGGTTTCCAAAGATGTCAGTAATGGTGCCAAACATCACAAAGAGAAGATTGATGATGCTCTTCATCAAAGGGTTAAGTAAATATCTTAAGGGATTGATCAAGGATTTTGAACCACCTACCCTATAAAAATTCATCAAAAGAGGATTTTCATTAGATACTTTCATGCAAAATAGCAAGTTTTATGCCAAAACCTTCCTTCCAAAGAAGCCATTTCACAAAAATGTACAAGCCAAGAGTTTTCTATCAGTAATTGACATTGAGGTGATGAATAAATTAAGAAGGAAGAGGTTGTGCTTAAACTGCAACGAGTTGTGGTCACCTAGACATAGATTGTTGGAGAAGGTTAAGTGTATTACATTGAGGTAAGGTCTTATGTTGAATTATTAGCTGGGTAACTTGAACCATGGTTTAAATAAGAAACCAAACATAAAATTAGGGAAGAAGAAGGTTGATCAAAAGAGGACGAGGTCATCTTGGGAGTCTCTATTGTCACACTCTCTAGTAATCTAAGGCATAATTTTTTTCATATTTTTTGGACCCCATTAATTCAAAAGAGGACTATATCATCAACGTCGATATCACTCATAACTTTATTAACAAGGGATTGATGGAAAATGAGGCCTCACGATGAAGGAATTTGAAGAATTCAATGTTATGGTGGCTAACAGTTTCACTATCCAAAGTAATAGAAAAATCTCCCACTTAAATATTAATTTGATAGGATAAAATATGAAGGAAAACTTCCATAATGTCAACATAGGGAACATGATTATGGTCCCAGGTATCCAATGACTATATTTATTAAGAGAAATCAAAGAAAAATTCTAGACCATGGAACTAAAGTTTCAATTAGAGGAGAAATAAGTTGTACTACAAGGAATGACAGATAAAGTGCCAAGGGTTGTATTGACTAAGAGAATGGAGAGGATTTTTTGTCATGAGAAAGCCACATGGGTAGGTCAATGTTTCGTGATTGTAACAAAACCCATAAAAGGAAAGAATGTGTGACATGTTGATGCATAAAATGTCTTACAAAATTAGAATAAAGATTTCAACAACATTCCTCTACAGTGATCAATAAACAAAGCCTTGGAGCATGTTAATGAGTTGGAGGAGGGTTATAATTCCATCATCACTCTCCCTATTACCACCCTAGGGGAAATGATGATGAAATAAAAAAGGACATTAATGAACTATTGCAAATGGGCATATTAGACCAAACTTGAGTCCCTTTTCTACCTCTATGGTCTTAGCGAATAAGAAATATGACACAATGCAAACATATATTAACTATAGAGAAATATATAAGAAGAATATCAATGAGACAACACCCCATTCCTAGGACCAATGAGTTGATAATGAGTTTCATAGAGTATTTCAACTCTTAAAAATATATCTTTGGTTGGGCTACCATCAAATCATAGTTTGAGAGGAGGATATTCACAAGACAACTTTTCAATGTTACTATGGGCACTAATTTTCTAGTTAGGTTGTTTGGTTTGAAAAAATTTCTAGCAACTTTCCAATCTTGCATAAATCAGGTTTTTGTAAGAAAATAAGAAATTTCATCATTTTCTTCATTCACGAAATTTTATTTACAAAAATGTGGGAGGAGCACCTATGACACATTAATGAAGTGTTGGGAATTTTGAGGCACAAATACTATTTGGTAAGGAGTCAAAGTGTGAGTTCACTATTAAAATAATCTTGTATCTAGTTCACATCATCAATGCAAAGGGAGTGTAGGTGGACATAAAGAAGATCAAACCAATTTGAGACTAGCCTCTTTGAGGATCTTGACACGACTATGAGGATTTTTTATTTGGAGCTACTATAGGCAATTTGTTTAGGGTTTCTCCCAACTAGTCACACCCTTAACCAATATAAAAAAGAAAACAACTTTCACATGGACTAAATATGTATAGAAATCATCTAAGGGGATAAAAGAGATATTGAGCTCACGTGTTATGTTAGAAATTATGGATTTTACTCTTCCTTTCACATTGGAATGTGATGCATTAAGAGAAGGAATTGGGGTCATGCTCATGTAGAATAAGAACACAATTAAATTTGTGAGTGAGAAGTTCATAGAGGTGGAATGATAGTTATTCATCTATGATAAGGAATTTTTGGCTATCATGCATGCATTGGTAAAACTCAAGAAATACTTGGTGGGTGGCCAATTTATGGTTAAAACTAATCACAATAGTTTGAGATGATTTTTAAATCAGAAGGATGTAAATGAGTTGATGGAAAGGTGGGTAAACAAACTCCAAGAACATGATTTTGATAATTAATAAATCAAAGGGAAGAATGATCTTGTTCCTAATGTGTGGAATAAAAGACTAAATATATATTCCATGTTTTAGATCTCCATGGATTAGAAGAATGAAATAATAATAGAGCATGCTAAACGTGTATTCATAGTTGATGTGTTGAAAGGGAAGTTATTAGAAAATAGGTAAACCATTATAACAAACTCAATCTCTACAAGGGAATAATTTACTTGGTATCAAAATTAAGGATGAAGGGAGAGATATTTTGGGTAACACATGACACTCCCTTGGAAGGGCCACCCTAGGAATTTCAAGACCTACAAATAGATCAATAAAGGTTCACATGTAAGGGACTTAAGGATGGTTTCATCACCCATATCAAAGAATACATTATTTTTTAAAGAAATAAAATGGAACACATATTTTTAGATCGTCTTTTGCAACCCTTTCCCATTCCAAAGTAGAAATTGGAAAGTGTTTCAATAGAATTCATCACAGGACTTCCTAAAGTCCAAGGTAAAAACTGTATATATGTAGTGTAGGCAAGCTAATGAAGTATGCACATTTATTTAAATTCTCTTTGGATTTTAAGGTGTCATAAGTTGCTAATTTTTTCTTCAAGAAAGTGATGAAACTCCATGGACTACCCAAGAGTATTGTAAGTGACAAATAAAACCACTTCATGAGCTTATTTTTTCAAGATCTCTTCCTTTTGGTAGGAATTGAGCTCACCCCTAGCAACAAATACCACTTGCAAATAGATGGCCATACTAGGATTGTGAACAAGTGGATGGTAGGTTATTTGAGAAATTATATTGTTGATTAATATAAGACTTGGATCAAATGGCTTTACTTGGGGAAGAATTGCTACAACACCACCTACCACATGTAAATTAAGATGATGCCATTTATGGCTTTGTAGCAGTATGAATCTTGGAGATTCATTGATCTCATTCTAGTAGATAACAAAGTATTTGGACCAAGTTATGTGATAAAAAAACCAATACATTTGAAGGCCACTCAAAAATAATATCTAGCAAGCTCAAAACCAATAGAAGATATATACAAAACATAATAAGGTTGAGACAAACTTTGAGATTAGAGACATGGGTTTTATGATATTATAACCATATAAGAAATCTTCCTTGAAGAAAAATGGGGTGAAAAATCTCAAACAATATTTTTACGAGCCTTAATTTTTTTTGAAAAGGACTAGTATAGTGGCTTATGAGTTGGAGCTACCCGCGGGAAGGAAGATAAACAATATCTTTTACACGTCTTACCTCAAAAATGTAATATGAAAATATATAGCACTCTTAGATGAGTTTCCCTCAATCGATGAAGATGAGAAAGTGATTTTGATTCTTGAAGAAATCATGGATACAAGGGAAATGAAGCTAAGAAATAAATGCACCAAGGAGAACATAATTTTGTGGAAATATCTTTTGGTGGAGGATGAAACATGAGAAGGACCATATATATTGGAACATCTAAACCTGTAATTTCTTCAGGACAAGAAAATTTGAGTAGAGAAGACCTGCAATTCCCAATTTCTAGTCCATTTAATTTTATGCATGTTAGGTCTATACTTGTAACTTCTCTATTTCCATTTAGTGTGTATTTTCCCTTCCCAAGTATTCCTTTTCATTCAACTCTACTTTTCCCTTCATCTTGTTAGATTTTTAAACTTCTCCATCTTATGATGCCTTTCATCTATTAATCACCTCACTTGAGCCTCACGATTGTATCTATCAAACTTCTATATCTCATCATGCTTATTGTTTGAACGTTGACACCTTGTCTTATAGTTTGAGTCTTGTGATGTGGCCAACCCCTAATCCTTGATATTTATTCCTATATTTTTGTTCCCCTCTAACTTCTCAACATGTTTTTAATTATTCCTAGTAGTCTATTTTTGGCACTTTCAAAGTGGAAAATTTTCCACCCATGATCAACATTCAAATTTGAAGTGTTACTGTACATGGTGGCTAACCCCTTCTACTAGTTGAAGATATACAAGAGTGAATATTTTCATCCAGGATATGTTCTACACTTAATTAAATTTATTTTATAATCTATTTTGAGTATTTATGTTCAAGCATGCAAATCTTATGATGGAAACACTAATGATTCAAAGGATCTCATATAGAGTTCATATTTGAGCTTCATTGGGTACCAACTCCAGTTGCATTGTACTAATCCAAATTTAAATTTCTATTGGTATGAATAGTTTCTATAGTTATTAATATTGTAGAACTATTTAAATGTAAGAGATCAAGATTTGCACTTGTTATTTGATGTTCATTATAATTGTAGACACCTAAAATCTAATCTTACCCAACCACACCTAATTATAGCCTATCCTAAGCCATTAATTAAATAAATATCTATTATTCATTTAATTATTCCCATCCTTTTCTCATATTTATCTTAATCCTTTAATTAATTAAATATTTACTATTTATCTAATTATTTCCCTTCATCATGATCCCATTAATTAAATAACTATTTAAATTAATTAGTTAGTTTCACTTTATCCCTCAATCCTTATCCATTAATTCCATTCACATGGATCACAATCTAAACTTGAAATCATAAAATAAGTGTCTCTCTCACATGATCAACCAAGACCTTGTCTAGTTTCATTAAATTTAGACACCTGCCAAAAGTTAAATTAACTTTGCATCTTGTCCATCCATTTCATATCACACCTCTTAATCCTAAAAATTCACATATAAGGATATTCCCTAATGCACATCTTAAACCTAGCCCTTATCCATCATGTGGCACTTGTCAAATGGCTACAAAATTTGATCCAAACCCTAATCCTCAATCAATCCTAGCCATCCATTAAACAATCTATCTTGGCCCTTGATTTCTCTCATGGAAATTCTATAAATGTGAGGCCTTCCATCTGGGTGATCCCACAAAATTGGTTTACAATTCCATTGAGGAAGGAAAATTGTAAAAATGGCCACATGAAGAAAATTTCTAGTTTTGGGGGGTTCGCACAAAAGGGGGGGTTTTCTCTAACCCAAAAGGGGTTCGCTCAAAGGGCTTCGAGCGAACCCAATTTAATGTTGGGACCCTCATTTTTCATGTTTTTTGAAATAGAAACAAAAATAAATTTTGAAAAAAGGGGTTTTCTTAAACCCCCCTACAAGTGAACCCCCCTTCACTTGAAAGTTCAAGGGGGGTTCGAGCGAACCCCCCTTTTTTGTGCTTCTCCCCTTCTTGCACCATTTTTTTGCAAAAAATTACCTTTCAAAGCTTAGGTTGAGGATGAAAATGGAGGAAAATTCATAGACCCAATTGGATGATGGTACTCCTCGGAACGCGTTATCCATCAAATATAATTTTAATATATTTTAGTTTAATTAAACATAGGGTTTTCATTGAAAATCAAGCTCTTTATTTTGCAAATGTGAAAAATAGTAGATTATCAAAAAAAATTCTGAAAAATATGTTCGGGCTAGGTATTGATGTCCTTAATGGATAATAAAAAATGATTTTGATACATACAAAAAAGGTTATGTTGTTTACGGTCTGCCTATGTCTGAATTGTAATTGGTTTGACTCCAAAACTCAATTAAGAAAAAAATATTCAATAAAACACTATGAAACCAAATGGACTTGTTATATATCATAATTACAAAGCTAAACTCAAAAAAATTATAATTTTATCCTTCATAGAAAAAAAGTTATGTTGTTTACAGTGAGAATCACTCCTTAAAAATGGTGTTTAATGATAAAAACTAGTATTCAAAGGAGATGGAAAAAAAAATGCAATATGATTCAAAAAAAAATAAAAATTAGAATCTATAGACAAAATGTCACAAATCACTAGTTCACATCATATTCAAATTCCTCATGGTTTAGCAGCTACAAGTGTCCGAAAGTGAAGATTTAGTTAAAAAAAATCAGTTCAATGTCTAGTTTGGCCAGAAATTGTAAACCAGTATTGTGGGATCACCCATCTCATTTGTATCAATCTTTTCTCTCATCCTACTCTTATGCTGCTGCATTTTCTAACTACTATAATTTTCTATCTAACATTCCATTATCTTAGTTTTATGATATCCATTTGATCATTAATCATATTAATCATATCATCATGTTGGTTTTATAAGCAACCACATTCCTCCATCAACACATCAAAAGGGAAAATCAAGTGGAGATAGAGTGCACTCTACTTTAGCTCTATTTTAAGAGAGAAGGAATTTAGGTGAAGATATTGTGTGTGTATTGCATTATGTTTTATGTTATTTACCTTCAATGGTTTTCTTGTCTTCAATAACAAGGTCATGAATCATTTCTATCATTTGTTGTTCAAAATATTGTTGATGCATAAACAATAATTTTAATTTAAGTTATCTAAGATCTGAGTGAATGGTAGTGTTGATAGTGTTATTATTAAAAGAATGAGTATTTGTGGAAGGTTAAAAATTATGTTTATATTATTTTATCTTGAGACATTACACACTTAAAGGAGATTAACACATTAATAATATCTATAAGAATTTCAACAATATTCTTACATGGAAATAATACTAATAAAAGAAACAATTAGAGATATTGAAGAGAAAAAAACCACAATAAAGATAATGACACATATATATCTTTGAGAATACCTCTTAGAAAAATGTAGCCTCCAAAGAACCAAACCAATGTATCTTACCTCCATGGAGATCAACATCCTCTGCCTTTGGTAGAAATATGACAATATAACCTTACAAAAAAATCCTCTCTCATGTCTCCATATCAATCCCTCAATATATAGACTCATTAAGGCCCATAAAATATTGTAAGGTATTTCCATGGACCTAGAAAAGGTCCTAAAATAGCCTGGTAGAAATTCATATGAACCAACTCTATAATTTATATTTATCACCTTTAGAAATATGCTCTATGATGTGTCAAAACATGTGTCGTAAGTGGGTTAAGGTTCCTAGTCCACTTTGTAACCTCCCTCTTAGTCACACTCGTATGCATCATAATATATCTTACACCATATCTTTATCATAGACATTATTACACATCCTTCGTGACAATATATTCTTGTACAAATATATTTATACACATAAATGTCAAAATAAAAATAAATCGCATGACATAATGGGCAAGAGATAAAGTGGAACATCCCATTTTATTAGCACATATAAAATAATAAATAATTAATTAATTTAACTATTAGGGCTTGCAAAGTGTATGAAACACCTAATCCCAATATATATAGAACAAGAAAAATGGTTGGGACTACTTGGGAAACTATCTTGATCAAATTTTATTTAATATATTTCAACCCTATTATAATTCAGAAATTTCAGAGTTCGCATTTATTCTAACGTGCTCTATTCTTTAAGATATACATACAAATAAATAAATATTATAAGATAGTTTAAAAGATTCTACAATGTGTAAGAAGTGATTTGTTTGTGAAATATTTAAGGAAATAAATGTTAGCAAGTAATGTCAAATGGTAGAGGGAAGAAAATAAAACTTTCATGATTGTAAATATATGCTAAGAAGGGCTATAGAGATTGTAGGGAGAAAATCAAAAGAAGTTATTATAAAGAATGGTCGTGAGAAAAAATTAGAAGGGAAAAATACAAAATGATTCGTTTTGAACATGACCTAGATGATATTTTTATAAAGAATTTGAATAGACAATTGGAGAAACAAAAGCCAAAGAGTTATATATTATCCATTAGAATGAACAATTTAATGGTCACCTCTACCTATCATATGATCTTTTTATGATGACTTGGTTACTTAAATTCTATTCGTTTGACATTTTAAGAAAAATATAAATTGTTAAAAAATGCTTAATTTATGAAGAAATTTATAGAAAATATTTTATATTTAAATATTTTTATCAATTTTTTTTTTGATACATAAGATAAGTATTTTATTAATTATATTAACTGAGCTACAATCATTTGCATAGCAGGAAGATGCATCATCAAAAAATTGTAACCATCAACCATCAATTCACCATTTTAAACCAATCTAGAAATAGGCTACCCAACCATCAACACAAGAAACACTATCAGAAAAAATGGTGGAGCCATTACTAACTATAACCAAAGCACCAACAAAGCAAGAAAAAAACTATTTTCCCCTTAAGCCAAAAAAAAACCCCAGCCCATTGCCCAACTTACAGAAAGCCATTTAATTTTGTGAAGTTCTCAAATTCTATTAACCATTCAACCTTTCCAACAACCTTCAACCCAAAGAATTTTTTCAAAAACTCTACAGACACCGCCACAATCATTTGGTGCCTCATAAGGCTCAAGCCATGCAAATCCAGAAGAAATGGGTAAATCTTCACTGTGTCCTCTGTGCAAATCTGCTCCATGTCACAAGGTCTAAGACAACCCTTGCCTTTGATTGCTATGCATAGAATTTCGTCCACGCCTTCCACCAGGTCCTCTCTGAATAGTTTAAGTAGCAACCCTTTCACTTCTACTTTGGGCACCTTGTTGTCCAAAAGAGAAGCAAGGAAATGAGATGAGATTTTCAGATTATCCCTCCCATACTCCTTTCTCTCCAAATTATTTGAACCCAGTATCATTTTCATAGCAACCAAAACTAAGGGATCATAATTGAGAAGGATTCGCTTCACCATTTGATCGGTGATCACCCTGAAGGAGGTTTGACTTGCAGATGATGACAAGGATATCAATGTGTCAACTCCAAACCTTGCTAAGCCCTCCTACGATACCTCTATTAAATTTTTTGAAATCTTTGCCATCGTCAACCCTGCACAAACCACTCCCAAGATGAATGATAGAGGCTACTCACTCCTTTTCGCACCTGCAATAAAAAACATGGCCAAAAAGCAAAATAAAATCACCCATAAATAATCTAATTAGTCACAAGGCTACCACCACCAAATGCAAATGGTACTCTCTGTTGGAATTTTTTACTGCAACCCACATGTATATCCCGAAAACTCTTATGAACTTTCGACATCCAATAATAAAAGCCTAGGATATGTATTGCCAACTTGACGAGAACAATAATAAGGCTAATTCTCCTACACTTCAGACTCTATAAAATCCAAGAGGGTATTCCCTAAAATGTGCTCCTACCATACAACCTTAAACTATTCATTTGTAATTGGATAAGCTACAGAGAGATTCCCCATAATGCTAAAAGGATGAAATCCTTCAAGAAATTAGCTATTCCTTGAAAAGGCTCAGGTCCAATTAATAGAGAATTGCAGACACGATTAAAGTAAACTGGCAGGAAATTATTGAATAAAATATTTTGAGGCCATAACACAAAACATGCGAGAATAGAATGTGATTAGAATTCTAGTGCCATATCCCAATATACGGAGACAAAAGAGAAAACTGAACTACAGGGTAAATTTAATCTTGAACATTTATAATCTATTATGAATTGCATTACAATCCATAAATCTATACCCGAGTTTATTACTTCTTTATGAATCCTTTTTTTTATATTGCATGAACTTACTGGTTAACTAAAGCATTTGAGCGATCCTTTGAACCAAAGCTATAGTTAAAAATAATTCATAGTAAAGAGCAAATGAAGATCAATGAAAATCATCTTGGATCAATATTTCATTAATAATCCATGCAAAATAACAAAATAGGAGAGAAAATAAACTCCAAATATTAACGAGCTTGATACAAACATGCTGAAGAACCCCACGATTAACTAAGTTCTTGAATCTGACTCAAAAATTTTAAAACTTGGACTTAGAATTCATACTCTTTGTATCACTAGACTCTTATTTCTCATATTTCGGATATTTCAATAGACCTCTCTCATGGCCCAAAATTCCCTTTTATTAAATAAGGGAGCCAAGAAGCTTCAGGACGAAGAGTACAAATGTCCATTTCTAACTGGACAGCTAATTCCTAATTCAGTTACAATTCTATTATGCGAGTGGAGATAAAAAGACAAGAATCATCATTAGTTGATACAGAGGAAAGAAAAAATTGCTCCAAAGGCTGCTCACTTTACACCAAAAGGCATGCTTAACCATTATAGTACTTATTCCACCTTAGCACCCTGTACTTGAATTCAAAAGGAGAAATCATTTTTAAAATATAATATCTAAGGCTAGACCTGTATTATACATAACCAAGCTACAATTATCGACTATAGCATTAATAATTCAAGTTCATCAGTGAACACCTTTTTCAATAATTCAAAATCCTCCTTGGAAGGCCACTTGAAAGCCACAACCTGATCAACCTTGTTTCGATAGGGTGCATACTCTACCATTATTGATGTGGCCATTTTATCCAAATTTCTCTAAGAAACTAATGACAAAATAAAACTTTTCCAATGTATTCTCTAGCATGCGGATGTCAGCATTTTTTCACATCTCATGTGTTTGAGCCATCATTATATTGTTCATCTGATCTTTCCAAACCTGCAGGGGTTTGAATTCATCCTGACTATGCAAAATATGCAGCAATGGGGTCAATTCCTTTCCATCATGTACATCCTTTAACAACTTAATCTTGGATTCCATAGGGGCGGACAATACCTGAAACTTTTGCTCAACAATTCCCTTGACTGATTGATATGTTGCTATAACAGTAGGATATTTATCCCCATGCTGTTTTGCCCCTAACACCATGAATTTCAACTTATCCATTATGGGGCTCCATCTATTCAACAATGGGATAGCCAATTCCATATCCCTTGGAAACATTTTTCAATGCTTGCAACATTAGGACATAATTTGCATGAACATTGTTTAGCGTACTCTAGACCCTTCTATTTAAATGTTTCAAAAAAATGTCCACTATCACTGAATTGCTTCTCCCTCAACCTGATATATCAATTTCTCCCTAGAGAGTCCCCCTCCAGGGCTAGTAGCCCTCTCAATTGCAATAGGAAATTGTCCCATATTATATGGAACAATAGCCAAAGACTATGCTTGTGCAGAAGGTTGAGACTATTCTATTGGTGGTATGGAAATAGTGTGGCTAGAACTAGCTTGCTTTTGAGACCTCATGGTATCAATTTTTTCCTTTAATAAAGCCAATTTAGTTTCTAACTCTGCTACCTTCTATTGAATTTTATTATATTCAATAATAATGTCATTATAATGGTCTCTCAGAGTATCCCGATCCTTGGTCAAATATTCAATAGTTGCCCTAGTAAATTTTGCAACATTCATGACCATATCAGCAACTTCCAATGCTGGGGTGTCAACAACTCTCCTCACAACCAAGTGGCCACTAAAGTCAGATGGTTCTACAACAATTGGTTTTTTAGACCCAATGGATAGAGACTAGATTACCAAAGCATCCCATTCCTCACTCAAGCATGATCCTTTGAGTGTTAGTTTAGCCTCCTCATCAATTGCAAGAAGTTTCCTATTGTCCCTTCTTATTGTTTCAAACATCACAACATCAACGATATCCCATTCAAGAAGTAGAAATACTCCACTTTTTTGTACCAATTCTCAGCCTTGCTTTGGTGTTATTTCTCTAAATTTGTCTTTCATCTATTCTCTGACCTTAGATTGAATTACCTTCTCTGGAAGCTCAGGGTGCAAACTTCATTCTTGTGCCACTTTCTCAGCATATAATGCAGTATGTTCTCTCAATACAAAATGTTTAAAAGCATTAGTTTGAATAAAAGAGTCATCCATCATGAACTCTTTGTAGGATTCAATCCTCAAATCATCATTACTTGTTATTCCTTTGATTTCATCTTTTCCTAACCTCAAAGAAACTACCCCTAAACTTGTTGCAGTGTCAACTGGGTCTGATGGCATCACCTAATGCATTTCATCTAGAGTCACAATAATTTCATCATCCTCATCACCATCAACCATCCTTTCTCTTTCAACCTTCTGCCTCTTTGGTGATGGTGGGCAGGCTAGCTTTGAAAACCTCAGAGGAGAATCCAGATTAACAATATTTGGCACTGTTTTCCCTGAAAAGGGTGGTTCAATATTTTTAGCAACATTTTCAGCCCTACTTCCCTTCTTCTAGAAAAAACCTTTATCTTCTTTTGAGGCTGATAATTAGGACTCTCCTCCAATCTTACTTCAGGGTACTCCTCGATAGTTTGTGATTTTCCCCTTTCTTCCACAACCCTTTCATCTTTCAAAACCCCCACCAAAATCTCAAAATTATCAATGACATATATCACCCTGGTTAATTCAACTTTTGCATCAGGTATGGGATCGAAATGAGGTATTCTCTCCTGCTTACTTTTTACCATTTTAGAATAGGCAATGTACATTTCCTTTCTCTCTTCTTGTAATTCCAAATAAAAAATATTCCTAATGATGTCCTTAGGAAAGTAGAAATTGTGGACAAAGGTTCCCCTCCGATGATTTGCCTTCATTTGAGAGATAAAACCCTTAGGATCATGATTCTTGGGGCACACACTCCTTAGCCTATAAGGCCCAAGTAATGTATATAACTCTTTCCATCCTACCTTTGCCATAACAAAATCGAAAAATGTTGTATATTTAGGGAAGAAAGAACCTTTCTTCTATTCAAGTAGAAAGTGTATTTCTTGAGCACCTCCCCATTGCCTCATGATTTCAAGAAATATAATTCTAAGGGGCCCCCCCCTTGGTAGAACCTTTGGATTGACATTGGTGCCGAAAACCCTAAAAACTATTGTATTATGATAGGGGATAATGTCTCCCCAATTGTGCATTAAGTTCAATTCAGGTCTCCTCTCCATTAGCCTCAAGAAATCATGACTTTCCTTTGGAATCTTTTGGGGGTCACAAACTAGAGCCTTCCTTAATTTGGATCCAAAGACATTATGGAATGTTACATAATAAAACTTGTGATCATGCATGTCAAGAATCCTAGTCCAATATTGGAAAAGCATTTCAATACTACCCTCCTTCTTTAGTTCCATATCTTTTTCAAACACAGCGTGACCCCTATACAAAAACATGTGGATTAACAGGGAAAACCACCTAAATCCAACCCAACTCCTCCCCTCCTTTAGAGCCACTAGACCCATGTGCAATTTCTCCACTAGATAAGTGGCAAAATCATACACCACATTGAAACCCGAGTGCTGGATATTTAAAACCATATACATAATATCGGTAGGCAGGGTTATCTTTAAACTCAATCCCAAGACTTGACATAAAGCACAAACAGTCTTCTTAAAATAAATAGAGAAATAATCCATAGGAAAAGGTTCAAGCTCATTCCTACGGATCACTACCTTCTTTTGATTTTTTCCTCTTCCCGAAACAATCAAATGAGGTATCAAAAGGGATGTTCTAAACAAACCCTTAGTATTTATATATTCTTGTCTGAAAACCTCAAGGTTGACATGAACCATATCTCGAATCCATTCATGAAAAATAAAAATCTTTGTGATTTCTTCTCTAGTTATCTTAATCATTTGTACACCAGCGTGAGTTTTGACAACTCAGGTCATAGGGTCATATCTCATAGAAATATCCTTTAAAAGATCTACATCCATGTAGCCATTAGGTACCACCAATTTACCCAAGTCTAAACTCCATGGGTTGCAGAAAGGGACCGACAAATTCCTATTCCCACACCAATTGGAGAACAATTGTCACTTGGTATATGGTAACTTGGCATATTGAATTGCACACTGCTTTTCTGTTATCCCTTCCAAGAGTAAGGGCCCATAAAATAAAACCTTTCCCTACTACTTCTTGTTAATAGAGGGCTTTAACAAATCAATAACATCTTGGGAGAAAGACCTGGTAGTGGTTTCAAAACCAAAAATTCGGGCCTTGGGTGCCATTTGTATCAGACAGATGATAACTCAAACTAGGTTTTTCCTTATTTTCAAATGGCAAGAAAATTACAATTTTCTCCCTATAGCCTTAAATAAAAAAAATACCTCACGATTCTAGAATCCCCCAAAATTATCTAGACAAGCTCTAAAAGAAAATCTATTCAAACAATTCTTCAGAATGGGATGGGAAACAATCACTAATTGTGTAGCAAGCAACCATAAAATCTTATGAAATTACAAGAAATGGCATACATGCTACTTATGGTTTCATTCGTATAACATCAAGGGCAGTGAGATTGGAAAATCGCAACAATGGCTTGCTTCACTTATTACCAGGAAATTCTTCCTCAGTGTAGAGATACAACATGGGAATTGAAATTCGTTGTTCTTTTGGCATTTAATTATGGGAGCATAGTCACACTCAACCATTACTATTCACTCATGTGAGATAAAATGGCTGCAGTAGAACACCAGTTTATTTTAAATACGAACCATTGATCAAAAGCAATGTTGGCAAGGAGAACGGCTCTGATTAAGTCAAAATAGTTTGAAAATGCCATTTCCATTCTCTAGTTATCAAACAGACAAGAAATTAACCTATCAAGAACCATGTCAGCATTAGAATGGGCCCCACCTCTCTAATTCGTCATTCAAAATTGACGTCCACACATCAAAAAAATGCACACCTCGTAGCATTATTGAAACTGAAGTTTCAATTGCACAAGGTTAGCAAGGGACGACCACAATACGTCGGTAAAGAAACAACTGTCAACATCATCATCCACCATCAGTTAGTGAGCAAAACTGGTCCCCACCATCAAATGCAATAGGTGGCAGAATCTCACACATCTTGCAGCATTTTTATGACATTAGCAGAAACCTTGCGAGGTCTCTGAGGAATGGTCTAGATGAAAATTAGTTCATTCGGCTGTCATGCAATCTACACATGCGAAAAGGTTATTTATAAAGAAGGGGACCGACTAGGTGGATGGGGAAATGACCCTTGAGGTCAAAAAGATTTTTTAGAGGTTAATCTAAAGCAATTTATTTGCCCAACACTATGAAAAATATAATATGGTCAGGACGCAAAAGACTGAAAGGATGGGTAAAAGGGGCTAGTAAAGTCATGATAAAAAAGGGATAAAATATCACTTAAACAACCAAGCACCATTGATAACAAGACAATGTGCAAAAATAAAACCTTATGACCCAAAATCACTAGCAAAAACCAAAACCCAACCAATTAGAGCCGAGAAGAAAAAAGACCTACAAGGGGAAGAATTTAAAAGCTCCACCAGTGGCTCCGACTGGGGTTGTATGCCCCCTATGGGCATAAAAAGATTCTGGAATCTATGGTTATGCAAACCAGACACAAAGAGAACCAAAAACCAAGGACTTGTCTAGACAAGACAAGCAGACAAAGGAAAAATAAAAGTAAACACACCTATATACATTACTTACAGGATTGTACAATGTACATGGAAAAGAGCTACTTCAAGAGAAATAGTATTTCAAGAACCATCCATGTGCTGGCAGTTCAAGAACTTCACCTGAAAGTGACTGTAAGAAATATGAGTCTTCTCCATGTGTATCCATAATTATTTATGGGCCTAGCCAAAGTGGATCAAGCTTTCCATGCTTACCCTTATCTTTTGATCTTGCATTCTAGAGCAACACCATTGTTCCAATGTCAAATTTTCTCTCAACTGCTCTTTTTTCATAGAGGTGCTTCACCTGAAGCTGTAGTCTTTCATTTCTCTTATGAGCTTCTCTTCTAGTTTCATACAATTGATTCAATTCATCCATTCTATGTTGCATCTCATCACATGTATCATCATCATATTCTTGGACAAATTCATACATCTTCAACAAGTTGTTTTGTGGGATACGTGCTTCCATCCCATAGAAAAGGTTAAAAGGCGAATGACCAATTTCCTTCTTGAGAGTTGTCCTATTAGCCCATAGTGCCAATTTTAATTTTGAATCCCAAGCCCTTTTGTTCTTCTTGATCATGCACTTAATGATCTTCATCAGAATCTTATTACTGGACTCTGCCTATCCATTTCCTTGGGGATGATAAGGGGAAGAATATGAAATAGTTATACCATATTGATTACAAAAATTAACAAATTCATTTGACCTGAAACACATTGCATTATCTGAAAAAATTCTTTCAGGTACCCCAAATCGGCTTAAGATATTATCAGTCAAAAAATCAATAACAACTTTACTTGTGGCCCTTCTAGCTGGGATTGCTTCAATCCGTTTAGTAAAGTAATCAATTTCCACCAATATCCATGCATGTCCTCCATTAGATTTTTTAGATATCTCCCCTATGAAGTCAATACCCCATTGCTTGAAAGGAGTCAAAATAGACATAGGTCTCAATGGCAAATTGCCAAAAAAATTTAATGTTCCAGCAAGCCTTTGACATTCATCACATTTTTTTACATATTTGTGGGAATCCTTGAACACAATAGGTCACCAGTATCTCACTCTTAGAATCTTATGAGTTTTTGTCTTAGCCATGTAATGGCCTCCACGAGCTCCTTTATGCATTTCTATCAGTAGATCTTTAGCTTGGTCTCCGTCCACACATCTGAGTATAATACCTTTAGGGTTCCCCCACTAGATCTCACCTTCAATAATGACATATCTAATTGTTTGCAGTTTAAGATTTCTTTTCTCAGTAAGGGGCATACCTTCAAGGCATTGCATCGTCTGTAAATACTCAAAAATCCTCTTGTACCGGCCATAAGTTTGCATATCACAAATAGGCACAATGTTTAGTTGCTCTATCTGGTTTATTTGATTTACCTCCAGATTTGCCTCAACCATTAATTTGGCTAGACCCTGACCTCTTACAATATTGGTAATTTTTATGTCAATATTAAACTCTTGGATTCTATTTATCTACCTGCATCTTCTTCCTGTAGTCTCTTGCTGGGTGAAAATGTCTTTAACTGTTGTTGTTGGTACATATGCCACAACACTTTCTCCCATTAGATAAGGTTTGAAATTATTAATTTCCTTTACCAAAGCATATGCCTGCTTTTTAGATATATCATATTTCAATTCTACAACTTGCAATGATTTACCGAAGAATACAATTGGCTGCTCAAAGCCATAATTATTTTTTTGCAACAACACACCAGCTATAGTGTGAAAAGAGGCAAAATTAAACAACTAGAATGGTTTTGAATAATCAGGTGACTTAAGGACAGGGACTTGCTTAATTGCATCTTTGATAGCCTAGAATTCTTTGGATGGTTCTCTTGTCCATACTATCTTTTCTCCCTTCTTCAACATCTTAGATATTGGGCGGAAAATCTCAACAAAATTTGTGACAAATTTTCTTTAAAAAAATTATTTGTCCAAAGAAAGATTCGATATCTTTTACATTTCTTGGCTGCATAATTCTATCAATAGCAGTTACTCTTTCAGGATCAATCCACACACCATCTTTTGAAGCAAGATGTCCTAGCAATTTTCCTTCTTTTACCCCGAAGGCACACTTCCTAGGATTTAAAGAAATCTCATATTCCAAAGCTATGATAAAAAATTTCTCTAAGTGAGGAAAATGATCCTCCTCACTTTTTCTATGGGTAGTAAGATCATCTTGGTAAATGGCAAGAAAAAGATCAACAAAATCAGCAAAGGTTAGATCCATAGCCCTTTGAAAAGTTGCTCCAACATTTATTAATCCGAATGGCATTCTTACATACACATATGTTCCCCATGGTGTGGTGAAAGCAGTCTTGAATTTCTCAGACTCTTTAACCATTACTTGGTTGTACCTGGAGAATCCATCCATCATGGATAACAGTTCACATCCTGCAACCTTTTGCAACATAGCCTCCATATTAGGCAATGGATAATTATCTTTTAAAGAAGCAACACTCAAGTTTCTAAAATCAACACATAACCTGATGTCTCCATTTTTATTTCTAACAGGTACCAAGTTAGAGACCCAAGATGAGTGTCTAATTGGTTTGATGATTCCTGCCTCCCTTATCTTAGCAAGTTCTTCCTGCATTTTGGGTTGCAGGGTATGGTTAATCAATCTATTTTTTCTTGAAAGGTTTCATATCAAGTTTGAATGTGATCTCATGTTAGAATAAGTCCTCCCTATATTCTTTAAAGTCTTCATACGACCAAGCAAAAATATGTCTATACTTTCTAAGTAGAGTAATCAACATGCTTCTAACATGTGGCTTTATTTTCCTTCCAATATAAACATTCTTAGGAGCACCTTATGTTCCTAGGTCCTCCTTATGAGTGGATTCTTGCTTAGTATTTGACATATCTGGACTATAAAATACTCTTTCAAGTGCAACTAAACCTCGAGGGATGGTATTCGTTTTGAGTTGAATCACCTAATTCCCAAACAGGGTTTCCTTCCCATCAATTTTTGTTATAAACGAGCCAAACTCAATTTCCTAGCTCTCATACTAATCCACACAATGCAAGAATTTCAATATGTCTGTGTCATCATCAAACACTTTCCAGTTACAGATGTTATCAAGTATTATAGGCATGTTCTGTAATTCTATTTGTGAAGTGCCACCAAAAGTGACATGATCAAGTTTAACAGCAATATTTGCTAATAAGTCAGCCTTAGCATTTTGTCCTCTTTCAACCCATTCAATACCAAAAGCACTAAAACCTTCAATGGTATCCCATATTGCATTTCTATATTGCCTAAGCCTTTTATCTTTAGCTGCAAAGTGGGATCTAATCTAGGAAACCACTAATTCAAAATCTCCCAAAAATTTTTATTCTTTAATACCATGCTTTGAAGCTATCTTCAAACCGAGTATGAGAGCTTCATACTCAACAACATTGTTAGTACAAGAAAATTGCAACAGGAAAGAATATTTAAATGTTTTACCTTGTGGGGAAGCAAGGAAAATTCCTGCTCTTGAGCCATCAAAATGCATCATCCATAAATCACCTTTTGATGATATCTTCAGTATTTCCTTTTCAATAGGTGCTGATTGGATTTTTTCTTCTGTTTTATCTTCCTCAACTCATAATTTTTCTAGATCAGTTTCCACAAAGTTAATTATGATAGGTTCTGGTGATTCTTCCACATTTTTAATCATGTGAGGGGCTCTCTTCTCCCTATCTACCTTAACATCTTTTTGTTCAATAGAAAATGTAGCAAAAGACAGATCACATTGTATACTCCCACCCATTAAGGCACTTCAAGGTCAGGATAATAGCATGCCATAAGTAGGTGGAATATCCACCACTGTAACACTCATGTGTAGCTCTTTCTCAAGAAATGCTGCTAGTCTATATGGAACATTATTTATAATACCTATGATAGGAACTTCTCAAGAATCCATTGCATATAACATTTACCATATGTGTTGTCTACTTTTAGACCCATTGCATGCATTATTTTTACTGGCATCACATTGTTAGAGGCTCCTGAGTCAATCATACAATTCCTCAACATTTTCCCATCAATAATCAGACTAAATTAAAAAGGAATGACATGGTTGGGATTAGCAGTAATAGTGGTACCTAAGTATATTTGGGGGCTTTCTGTGATATTTTCTTCCACACTTCTTTCTTTTCTTGATCCTCTTTTGATTTTACTTGGCTAGAAACCACCTTACTTTTTCCACTTGTAGGAATACTGTTAATAAGTGCAACAGTCTTATCCTTATGTTCATTTATACACATCATTTCTAAGAAAGGAATAGTAACCCTGACTTGTGAAAGTACTTGAAACATATCTATTGAAGTGTACTTTGGTAATTCAGGAAAATTTGTGTTTTCAGAAATTACCTTTTCTTTTCCTTTGGGAGTTTCATCATTAGAAGAGTATTGATTGCTGTATTTTATGTTCTAGGGTACAAATTCCTTCTTTTGCTTGGTCGTATCAACCTTCTTTGCCCATATTTGGGGCTCCCTTATTTCCTTAGGCTTTGAAATGACATTCTTAGCCTCCAAATTGACATTTGTTCTAGTTATATCCTTTTCTTTTATGAACAGGCTGCAAGGCTTACCTAAATCACCTGGAACAATTCTATTTCTTAATTGTATGTTATTTCTTGCCCTTGCAACTAAGGAAATAGTTTATTTTTCAATTTTTTCATCCAAAGGTCTTCTCAAAAAAATATCATCCACCTCCAGTTCATTCACAAAACAATCATCATTGTCTTCTTCATTCGGAAACACTTGTTGGTGGTGTACATCATTATGTTGTCTTTGAATATCAACATCCATGCCACAAGACTCATCATCTGAGGTATAATCATCATAGGCCAGATTAGATGGTCCTAATAATACATTTTCCATTGTATCCTAATCGTGGGGAGATTGAGCATCTCCTTGATCATCCTGAGATTCTACCATATTTTGTGCTACTGCACACTCTTATGGAGAATGGGGCATTCCACATACTTCACACCAAGGTAGATTTTTTGTGGCATTTAGAGAATTCTTCTGTAAAGGATCAGGCAAAACTTGATTGTTTCTCTAGTTTCCTTGCAAAGGTTTTCCATTATTCCAATTGGTATTATAGGGATAATCTTGTAGCCTGGGGGGCCTATCATTTCTTTGAAAATGAGGCTTTTTATTTTTTTCTTGTTTCTGCAGCAAGGTAAGGACTTGATCTATCTTCTCATCAGTAGCAGTAGGTTTACCAACCTTTTCAGTTTGATTCTTGGTGCCTTTAAAAGTTTTAGGATCTTCTCTTCTCCCCACTTTACCAGAAGCTCTTCTATTATTTTCAATGTTCACCACCATCTTATATGCTTGCCTCAAATTTTGAGGATCTTTATCTCTTAATAAATAGAACATTTTTGCATCATAAGCATTACAATACACAACCAAACATGCACTTTCATTAGGCCTCAAATATGCAGGAACTCTTGTCATAGACTTTTGGAAACGAGCATTAAACTCAGTAACCAATTCATTATGCCCCTTAGTAATGTTATTGAAATCATTTAATTTACATTTGGGTTCAGTCTGATCCCTGTATTGTTCCCTGAAAACTCTGTAAAAGGCATCTTTGGAGTCAATACTAGCATCAGGTAACCCTCTATATCAATCCCTAGCATCTTCAACTAATGACTGCATAAAGTATTTCATTGCTATGTCATCATCCCATAGTTCGAAGTCTTCAACAAAGCCTTGAAAATCTTTCAAATGGTCTTCCCCACTAAAAGCATTATTACTAGTGAATTTTGGAAGATGCTTTCGTGCATTAGCTAGGACTGGAATATGATACCCCTGAATATTACCGAAACACAGTTGTTTGTATCTATCAATCTGGGGTGCTCCTCCACCACGTCCACTTGTGGGGGTGCTTTGTTTCTCAATATCTTTCTTTTCATCCCCCTGTTTACCCTTGTCACGTTTACCTTGTTGTTTATCCTTACCAATGCTTACCTCTTCATCCTTAGAGTAAGACCTGAATTTTTTATGACCACCTCCACCTCCACCTTGGTTACCACCACCCCCACCTTTAGGAATTTTCTTCTTAGAATTATTGCTCAACGACTCATTCTCGCTCTTTCCTCAACCAAAAGCTTGGGGAGTAGGTGTAGATATCTTTCAGAAAGATATATTTCTTGCTATTTCAGCATTAGCAGCTTCTATTTCGACTTTTGTTAGATCATCCTGCAATTGATCATTTGTTAATTGCAATCTTAGGAGCTCAGGATTTTGAGGAAAATCCGATGGTCTAGGATTAGATTCATTTTTTGTTTCATCACTAGTATTAAGATGGTTTCTATAATTTGAAAAATTGTAGGAATTTTTCTGAGGTTGGTCGACATGAGCTTTCCCATGGTCTACAAAGGTTGTCTTCTTGGATCCAGCAAATGGATTTGAATTTTTGGTAGCTAATATAGCAGGGGTATATGTGGGAGTAGTAGAAGTTCCCATAGGAACTTTTTTCTTTAGGGACTTCATGAGCCCTATCAGCAGCTGCCTTAGCCACCCTTTCCTCAAAGGTTTTTCTCTTAGCTGCCTCTTCCCTCATCTTTTCAACTTTCTTTTTCTGGGCATTCCTTTCAGACTGCTTAGCTCAGAATATTTCCTGATTCTCTTTTCTTATTTTGTCCCTATTATCCTCTGCCTCCTGCAACCTCTTTTATTCTTCAATTAAGGTTTGCATGTCCTTGTCTATATCCATTTCATTTTCAAGGATGTCTCCTACCTCACTTGGAGCATGAGTATAGTAAGGTTGTTCTACCTAATCTTCATCTTGAAGCAAAGGCGTTTCCTCATTCAAAAAGGTCCCTTGTGGTTTAAAATTTTGTCCAGTAAAAACGAACATGGTACCAGGTGTTGTAGCTTCTAGGAACTAATTATATTGTTCCCAGAATCCCCATCACTCCTCCTCTTTGGAAATATCAACTTGAACTTCTCGAGCCATTTCAAAAGGAAAACTACCATGATCCATTTGAGACACAATAACTTTTGAGGAATCTCCACTAATAAAAGCACTATTCATTTATTCATTTAAGGTAGGAGAAGAAACAATAGGGTATGAAATAGATTTACTTGGGGTATCATTTAATTTTACCCATTTATTGTCCTGTCCCAGTTTGAGCTCAAGCATTGGCTCTGGGTTCTTTTTTGCATAGTTTCTAGTTTTCTTCATAGTCCTTGGTGTATGCGCACTCTCCTTTGCATTTTGTTGTTTGTAATTTGTATGAATAGTTATGTTTGAGATATCAGAGTCACCACCCAAAATATGGGGAATTATGAAGTGATTGCACTTCGCTTTTGCACTCGTGACTTTGGACAAGAGTTTGAACATTACCTGACACACTGACACAGAACTTAGGAAAACTAGACACATGTGTTGAATATGACAAATTAGGCATACAATTTAAACCAAGTATATTGTAACAAATGACTCTGACAAAATGATTTTTGCACTAGAGACCTTTCATTCAAGAGTTCCCTAGCAGAGTCGCCATTATGTTGGTGTTTTTTACTACAACCCACACGTATTTCTCGAAAACTCCTATGAACTTGCCACATCCAATAATAAAATCCTCGGATACGTATTGCCAACTTGACGAGAACAACAATAAGGCTAATTCTCCTACACTTCAGACTCTATAAAATCTAGGAGGGTATTCCCTAAAATTTGATCCTACCATACAACATTAAACTATTCATTTGTACTTGGATAAGCTACATATAGATTCCCCATAATGCTAAAAGGATTAAATCCTTCAAGAAATTGGCTATTCCTTGAAACAGCTTGGGTCCAATTAACAGATAATCATAGATACAATTAAAGTAAACTGATAGGAAATGATTGAATAAAATATCCGGAGGCCATAATACAAAACAAGCGAGAATAAAATGTGATCAGAATTCCAGTGCCATATCCCAATATATAGAGTCAAAAGAGAAAACTAAACTACAAGGTAAATTTCATCTTGAACACTTATGATCTATTGTGAATTGCATTACAATCCATAAATCTATACCTGAGTTTATTACTTCTTTATGAATCCTTTTTTTTATATTGCATGAACTTACTAGTTAACTGAAGCATTTAACCGATCCTTTGAACCAAAGCTATAGTTAAACATAATTCATAGTAAAGAAAAAATGAAGATCAATGAAAATCATCTTGGATCAATATTTCATTAATAATCCAAGCAAAATAACACAATAGGAGAGAAAATAAACTCCAAATATTTACAAGCTTGATACAAACATGTTGAAGAACCCCATGATCAATTCAGTTCTCAAATCTGACTCAAAACTTTTAAAACCTAGACTTATAATTCATACTCTCTGTATCACTAGACTCTTATTTCTCATATTTCAGATATTTCAATAGACCTCTCTCATGGCCTAGAATTCCCTTTTATAAAATAAGGGAGCCAACAAGCTTCAGGCCAAAGAGTACACATGTCCATTTGTAACTAGACCACTAACTCCTAATTCAGTTACAATTCTATTATGCGAGTTGAGAGCTAAAGACAAGAATCATCATTAGTTGATACTAAAGAAAGAAAACATTGCTCCAAAGGTTGCTCACTTTATACCAACGATATGCTTAACCGTTATAGTACTTATTCGACCTCAGCACCTTGTACTTGAATTCAAAAGGAGAATGCATTTTTAAAATATAATATCTAAGGCCAGACCTGTATTATACATGACCAAGCTGCAATTCTCAACTATAACATTCATAATTCAAGTTCATCAATGAACACCTTTTTCCATAATTCAAAATCCTCCTCGAAAGGCTACTCGAAAGCCACAACCTGATCAACCTTGTTTCAATAGGGTGCATACTTCACCATTATTGATGTGGCCTTTTTATCAAATTTCTCTAAGAAACTAATGACAAAAGACAACTTTTCCAATGTATTCTCCAACATGCGGATGTCAACATTTTTGCATATCTCATGTGTTTGAGCCATCATTATATTGTTCATCTGATCTTTCCAAACCTGCAAGGGTTTGACTTCATCCTAACTGTGTAAAATATGTAGCAATGGGGTCAAGTCCTTTCCATCATATACATCCTTTAACAACTTAATCTTTCACTCCATAGGGGAAAAAAATCCCTAAAACTTCTACTCAATAATTCCCTTTACTAATTGATATGTTGCTATAACAATAGGATATTTATCCCCATGTTATTTTTCCCCTACTACCATGAATTAAAACTTTTCCATTCTGGGGCTCCATCTATTCAGTAATGGGATAGCCAATTCCCTAGCCCTTGCAAAAAATTTCAGTGCTTGCAACATTAGGACATAATTTGCATGAACATTGTTTAGCTTACTCCGCACCCTTCTATTTAAATGTTTCAAAACAGTGTCCACTATCACTACATTGCTTCTCCCTACTGTATCCCCGACTTGACTTACCATTTATTTATACTCCTCAACCTGATGAATCAATTTATCCCTAGAGAGCCCCCCTCTAGGGCTAGTAGCCCTCTCAATAATAGGCACTTTTCCCATATTATATGAAACAATAGCCAAAGATTGTGCTTGTGTAGAAGGTTGAGACTGCTCTAGTCGTGGGTTGGAAATAGTGTGGCTACAACTGGCTTGCTTTTGAGACCTCATGGTATCCATTTGTTGCTTTAATAAAGCCTATTCAGTTTCTAACTCTACTACCTTCTGTTGAATTTTATTATATTCAATAATAATGTCATTATATTGGCCTCTCAGAGTATCTCGGTCCTTGGTCAAATCTTCAACAGTTTCCCTAGTAAATTTGGCAACATTCACGACCATATCAATAGTTTCCAATGTTGGGGTGTTAGAAACTCTCCTCACAACCAAGTGACCAATGAAGTCGGATGGTTCTGCAACAATTGGTTTTTTAGACCCAGTGGATAAAGACCAGATTTCCAAACCATCCCATTCCTCACTAAAGGTTGATCCTTTGAGTGCTAGTGTAGCCTCCTCATCAGTTGCAAGAACTGGTCTATTGGCCATTATTATTGTGTCAAACACCACAACATCAATGATATCCCATTCAGGAAGTAGAAATAATCCACTTTTTTGTACCAATTCTCAGCCCTGCTCTAGTGTTATTTATCTGAATTTGTCTTTCATCTATTCTCTGACCTTAGATTGAATTACCTTCTCTAGAAGCTCAGGGTGCAAACTTCTCTCTTGTGCCACTTTCTCAGCATATAATGCAGTATGTGCTCTCCATGCAAAATATTTAAAAGCATTAGTTTGGATAAAAGAGTCATCCATCATGAACTCTTTGTAGGCTTCAATCCTCAAATAATCATTACTTGTTATTCCTTTGATTTCATCTTTTCCTAACCTCAAAGCAACTGCCCCTGAACTTGTTGCAGTGTCAACTGGGTCTGATGGCATCTCTAGATGCATTTCATATGGAGTCACAATAATGGTGTCATCCTCATCACCATCAACCATCCTTGCTCTTTGAACCTTTTGCCTCTTTGGTGATGGTGCACAGGCCTGCTCTGAAAACCTCGAAGGAGAATCCAGATCAAAAATATTTGGCATTGACTTCCCTAAAAAGGGTGGTGCTATATTTTTAGCAACATCTTCAGCCCTAATTCCCCTTCTTCTAGGAAAAACCTTTATCTTCTTTTGAGGCTGATAATTAGGCCTCTCCTCCAATCTTACTTTAGGGTAATCCTTGATAGTTTATGATTTTCCCCTTTCTTCCACAACCCTTTCATCTTTCAAAACCCCCACCAAACTCTGAAAATTATCAATGGCATATATTGCCCTGCTTAATTCATCTTTTGCATCAGGTATGAGATTGAAACCAGGTATTCTCTTTGCTTACATTTTACCATTTTAGAATAGGCAATGTACATTTCCTTTCTCTCTTCTTGTAATTCCAAATAAAAAATATTCCTAATCATGTCCTCAGGAAAGTAGAAATTATGGAAAAGTTTCATGTTTGATGATTTGCCTTCATTTGAGAGATAAAACCCTCAAGATCATGATTCCTCGGGCTCACAGTCCTTAGCCTATAAGGCCCAAGTAATGTATGTAACTCTTTCCATCCTCCCTTTGCCATAACAAAATCGACAAATGTTGTATATTAAGGAAAGAAAGACCCTTTCTTATGTTCAACTAGCAAGTGTAGTTCTTGAGTGCCTCCCAACTGCCTCATGATTTCCAAAAATCCAATTCTAAGGGGCACCTCCCTTGGTAGAACCTTTTGATTGACATTGGTTCCAAAAACCCTGAAAACTGTTGTATTATGATAGGGGATAATGTCTCCCCAATTGTGCATTAAGTTCAATTCAGGTCTCCTCTACATTGGCCTCAAGAAATCATGAATTTCCTTTGGAATCCTTGGGGGATCACAAACCAGAGCCTTCCTTAATTTGGATCCAAAGACATTATGGAATGTTACATAATCAAACTTGTGATCATGCATGTAAAAATTCCTAGTCCAGTATTGGACAGGCATTTCAATACTATCCTCCTTCTTTAATTCCATATCTTTTTCAAACATAGCTTGACCCCTATACAGGAACATGTGGATTAATAGGGAAAAGCACTCGAATCCTACCCAACTCCTCCCCTCCTTTAGAGCCACCAGACCTATGTGAAATTTCTCCACTAGATAAGTGGAAAAATCATACACCATGTTGAAACGTGGGTGCTAGAGATTTACAGCCATATACATAATATCGGTAGGGAGGGTTGTCTTTAAACTGACTCTCAAGGCTTGACATAAAGCACAAACAGCCTTCTTAAAATAACTAGAGAAATAATCCATAGGAAAAGGTTCAAGCTCATTCTTGTTGATCACTACCTTCTTCTGATTTTTTCCTCTTCTCGAAACAACCAAATGAGGTATCAAAAGGGATGTTCTAAACAAACCCTTAGTATTTCTATATTCTTGTCTGAAAACCTCAAGGTTGATAGGAACCATATCTCAACTCCATTCATGCAAACTGAAAATCTCTCTGATTTATTCTCTAGTTATCTTAATCATTTGTACACCAACATGAGTTCTGACAACTCGGGTCACAGGGTCATATCTCGCAGCAATATCCATTAAAACACTACATCCATGTAGAAATTAGGCACCACCAATTTACGCAAGTCTAACCTCCATGTGTTACACAAAGGGACTGACAAATTCATATTCCCAAACCAATTGGAGAACAATTGCCACCCGGTATATGGTAACTCGACATCTTGAATTGCACATTGCTTGTCTGTTAGCCCTTCCAAGAGTAAGGGCCCATAGAATAAAACCTTTCCCTCCCACTTCTTGTTAGTAGAGGGCTTTAACAAATCAATAACATCTTGGGAGAAAGACTTGGTAGTGGTTTCAAAACTAGAACTTCGGGCCTTGGGTGCCATTTGTATCAGATAGATGATAACTCAAGCTAGGGTTTTCTTATTTTTAAATGGCAAGCAATTACAATTTTCTCCCTATAGCCTTAAACAAAAAAAATACCTCACGATTCTAGAATCCCCAACAATTATCTAGACACGCTCTAAAAGAAAATCTATTCAAACAATTCTTCAGGAATGGGACGGGAAACGATCACTACTTGTGCAGCACGCAACCATAAAATGTTATGAAATTACAAGAAATGGTGTACATGCTACTTACGGTTTCATTCATAGAACATTAAGGGCAATGAGATTGGAAAATCGCAACAACGGCTTGCTTCACTTGATACCAGACAATTCTTCCTCAGTGTAGAGATACAACACGGGAATAGAAATTCAGCATTCTTTTGGCATTCAATCATGGGAGCAAAGCCGAAATCAACCATTACTATTCAATCGCGTGAGATAAAACAGCTATAGTAGAACACCAGTTTAATTTAAATATGAACCGTTGATCAAACGCAATGTTGGCCAGGAGAACAACTCTGATTAAGTCAAAACAGTTTGAAAATGCCACGTGCATTCTCCAGTTATTAAACGGACAGGAAATTCACCTACCGAGCACCACATCAGCACGAAACGAGCCCCACCTTGGTTGTTCATCGTTCAACATCACCGTCGACGCGTCAACGAATCGCACACCTTGCAACATTATTGAAACTAAAGTTTCAATTGACCGAGGTCAACGAGGGACGACGATGATGCGTTGGTAAAGAAACAACTGTCAGCATTAGCATCCACCATTGGTCAGCAAGCAAAACTGGTCCCCACCATCAAATGCAATAGGTGGTAGCATCTTGCATGCCTCACAACATTTTTATGATGTTAGCAGAAACCTTGCGAGGTCTACGAGGAACGGTCTAGATGAAAATCACTTCATCCGACGGTCACGCAATCTACACATGTGAAAAGGTTATTTATAAAGAAGGGGACCGACTAGGTGGATGGGGAAATGACCCTCGAGGTCGAAAAGATTATTTAGAGGTTAATCTAAAGCAATTTATCAGCCCGACACTATGAAAAATATAATACGGTCATGATGTAAAAGATCAAAAGGATGGATAAAGAAGTTGGTAAAGTCATGATCAAAAAGGGATAAAATATCACTTAAATGGCTGAGCAGCATTGATTACAAGTCAACGTGTGAAAATAAAACCTTATGACCCAAACTCACTAGCAAAAACCAAAACCCAACCAATTAGAGCCGGGGAGAAAAAATACCTACAAGGGGAAGAATTTAAAAGCTCCACCACTCTCTACAATGTGCAAGATGTCCTCGCTGTATGAAGGAGATCCAAAAGGTCGAATATTCACTTATTTTTATGAGTGGAGATGGGAGCCATAGTTGGCCTCCGCTATCCACCGTACGTCGGTGAAAAGACCATTTCTACCACCTTATGCCAAAATGAATGTCAACTCCATCCTTCCTTAGCTCCACGTGCCTTAAAATGCCACCTCCCTTCACCAACCTGGAGGGGTGCCCACCCTTCCTCCCACTATTTTAATCAATTTATTAATCATAAATATTAAAGATATATTTTTTTTATAAATTATATCTTTAATAAATTAATGCAAATATACAAGTGGAAGATTGATAGAGACACCTTTTGTTGTGGTCTCTCCTTACTTTGCCACCACAAAACCCCTACTTTTAAGTATGTTAGAATAGAAAACACAATCAAGGAAATGATTTTCCCTATTTACATAGTGATTATGTAACTACCATGACTATCAACTCAGTAGATGATGTTTCTTTATATAAAATTAAAAAAATAATGACAACTATTAATATTAAATACAAAAATCTTAAATTTACTATTACAGTTCACAGTAAGTTTCTAAATTCATATTAGAAAATACTCATGACAATCTTGTTAAAAATATTCTAAAATTTAAAAATAAAAATAATTTTAAATTAGTATGTATTTTTATAATAAACATTATAAAAAAAATATTAAAAAAATATATTTTTTATTTATTTTTATTTTTATTTTTTAAATTTTTAATAGGTAAGTACTACGAGTGGGGGTTGCTCCCTTTATATTAAACTAAAAATAGTGTTACAACAATTTATGCATCATATACATTAGTCCCTGTACATTCATAGATCCTATATTTTTGTACTGAAACATGGTCAAAGTTGTTGCACAAATAAGCTGCAAATCATTCAAGATTATTATTCTCTCTCCTTCCCTTGATGGGTTTCATATTATAATTATAATTATATTATATTTAAGATTTTTTAATAATTTAAAACATCATATATCATTATATGAAACTATAACAAGTCAAACTATACAATTTAATAAATTAGAAATTGTAATATACCATCTAAAATTTAAAAAAACTCCCAAATAGACCATCAATTTCTAAACCTGAAATGAAAAGTGAGAGGACACTCCCACTAAAGTAGGGATGCCATTACAAACATGGAGGCATTGAACTTGAGATAGACCTCTACACGTATAGAAAACATGTAAATGCATTGACAAAGCTAGCTTGATATCTTGACGATGGTTTATAAAACGTTGTGGAATTGACTATAGCACCTAAAACATGTCGAGAGATAAATAGAGTAGAAAATGTGAAGGAGATTTTTAGCTAGGTTTGTATTTTTCTCCTCTTCTATGAACTATATTTTTGGCGGTGGGGGAGAGGGTTCAAAATAAGGAAGCCATGCGAATACAACGCTAAGCTGTTGTGTTATTAAATACAGCCCTTCCTAGGCTTTTGAGGATTTTAACTGTGCGAATGAGTACATTAGGTTTCCCATTTCATCTTTCATATTTTCCATTAGCTCACATAGAGCACTGAAGAGCATATGCAGCTTGTTAGGTTTGAAAAAACAAACTTAAAGCCATAACGGCTTTCTTACCAGATTTTTATTTGCTTTCTACCAACATTACGGCATATCGAATTTAAATTTTGGGGTAAAATTAGGACAAAAATGGTGTCATATAGACATCTGCTATCACTGGTGGAGTCAGTGGTAGTGGGGCCCGAGCAACCCCTTCCACACCAGTGGACCGAGCTCATTCACACTCTTCGCAGATGTCTCCCAAATTTTAAGTCATTTTTGGAATACCCGGTAAGTTAAATGTTTCTTTGATGTGCCTTTTCTGCACAATGTACATTGTTTTCAATTGTCAGGCTTAGAATAACAGTTCCCTTTGAGTATCTCATTGCTTTTTATTTTTGGTGGAAGAGACTGCATTATTATTTCAATTATCAGGCTTTAAAGATTAATCCATTGTGAATATTATGTTTTTAGCGGCATAGAAAATCTTGCATTACTATTTCAATTTCCAGGCTTAAAATTTCAGTTCACTTAGAAACATTATGAATTTTTATTTTTTGTCAGAAGAGCCTTCTTTTAATTGATACCGTCCAAACCCCAAAGCCATTTTTGTCTCTTTGCCCCCTTAGGCTTAGAGCTACGTTTTGACGGGTATGCGATTCACCGGAGTTGCCTAGGACTCGTCTCTAATCTCATTCCTTATTTTGGTGTCTCCTAGAATCAAGCCTTGGTAGGTTGTTTATCAGTCATTCTTCTCATTAGCCAGACTTTGATCCTTATTGGCAACATTAGGATTCTTCTAACACTGGAATTATTAATATTCTTGCAAATAGGTAAGTTAAACAAGCTACATGAGTTTCTTGGGAGTAGGGAAAAATAATAGTAGTTCTTGCAGGTTGTAATTGTGACAACCTGAACAACCAAAACCATGAGGGGAAAGCAACGTCATTGTCCCATAGATAACTAAGTAATTTAATGAAGCGAAATACTTCCAAAGCCAATTAGGTGAAGTGAGATTGATATAATGTGTTTGTTCATTTCAACTGAAATATCTGTATCATGTTTTAGAGTGCAATGTGTTGTAAATAAACAACTAATGTATCTTCTGCTTACCACTATACCATGGACCATTTAATGGAGAAAATGAAAATCTAAATATTTGTATACAACTTAAAAGGTGGGGTAAACCAGGTGTTTTATTTGTTGTTATAGCTAGAGTTCCCGATGTGCCAACACACAAAAGAGGGGTTCAACAGAAAACAAATAAAAAGATCAAGAGTTTGGACATTTAGGTGCAATGACTCACAACATATGCTACAAAATGCTAATCAAAATAAAAAGATGCAATTTAACAAAAATAGCAATAGCCCTAATCTATTGCTGATCTATTCTATTAATATTTTTTTTTCAAATTTTCCAACAAAATATAAGAGAATGCAATTTTCAGGGATCTCTAGTTCTCGTATGAATAATACAATGTAAATGCATTACAAAAGTAGAAACACTAATGCAAACCCTCAATAATGCAATGACAACAATTTATATAGGAAATGTATTTTGTAAAGCAGGCTCCTATGAGTAAGTGTTGAAGAAACCTGAGGCAGAACCAAAATTGAAGAATCCAACAAAGGGCTGCCTGACCAAGCAGCAAACAGATCAACATTCGACATGTGGAAGCAAACATTAATTAGATTGGAGGATTTGAATTGTATTGCATAAATGGTATCATTACAGATTCAAAGATGAAGATTCTTGTACAATTGGTGCAAGTTTGAAGGCTAGAACCTTTTGTTTTTCTTTTACCAAGTAAGAAACTATGAAGTATGAAAAGTAATTGATATTCATAATTGTATGATTACAAAAGGAGACGAAAGCTTCTTATAAAGAAATTTACAAGACGGTGTTTCTAAAAAGAAACCATCGTTAACTAAAGCAAACTAAAACAAAAAACCAGAAAGAAGCTAAAACAAATTAAAGTGCAAACAGAAGTTACTAAACGTTAACTGATGACTAACTAAAGCTATGATGACCATTAATATTACATTTAATATTTTAATACCCTCCTTTAATGGTCATCGTACAAACAAAAACTATGTCTACCCATAATATTTTGGAAACATATCATCGGTGACTGATAATAGGGGAAGCATAACCACCTTGTGATTACTGATCATTTCCCATAGAACAACCAAATCTAGACACTTGCACTCAAAAACTAACTATCTTCTGCTTCTAGGTAGAACTTTTCGTTGAACTTCTGCATATTTTCCAATGTTACATTGGACAAAGACAACATCCCTCTTGTTTTCCAAAGCACGAAAAATGAGGTAACACTATGATTAGCTAGAAAAACACTGGAAAATTAGTTGGCACAACTCCCATGATTTTTCAAAAATCGTCTTAAAAAAAGGCTCAGTAACTTTTCAAAAAAACCTTCAAAAACTCTTAAAAGTAAGATTTTTTCAGGAAAAAATCATCAAAAAACTTTTGCAAAATTTTTATAGATTTTTTTTTCAAAAACTCTTTAAAATCTTCAGATGCATGATTTTTTGTTGAGAAAAGAATCAACCAAAAAATTGGTCTGCAAACCCTAGCAACAATCATCAAAAAACTCTTAATATAACACACTTATTTCAAAAAATTCTTTACAAATTTTTTTATTTTTTTTGTCAAAACTGAGTAAAGAAAACAAGTCTTCATGCTGCCATGAAATCATGATTGTTCCTTATTAATTGTTGGAAGTCATACTATATTTCCATAGTAATTGATTGCCACTTGATCCGCACTCTGACTGGTGCATGAACCTATTGTGTGGGCTTAGTATTCACCAGCGCTTGGCCTTTATCGTTGTTTCATAGAGTTTCAAAATAGATGTGTTTTAGGAACCAAAAAAAAATCTCAAAATTTGGGGATGTTGTGGGGATGGGAGCTCAAAAAATATGTGATCTAAAATATTTATCAATTATAAAATTTAAAATATAATAGAAGGAATTTCCATTGATCATTAACAATAAATAAATAAACATAAATATGTTAGCAATAAATATAATATAGTCATAATATAATTTAATTATAGAATAAATTAGCAATTACTAAAAATAAAATTTAAATTTATTTATAATAAATATTTATTATTACTAAGTAAATGTTTAATATAATACTATATAAATACAAGTGGGTATGTAAGTGATATGATGGCCCATGCAGTTGACAACTTTTTTTTAACCCAAAATTGTTGAAACAAAAAGGGTTTTTAAAGGATATTTTCAGCTTTCCACAAGTATAAAATATACTTTTCTTTGAATTTAATAAATAATTATTATTTATTTTCTATTTGAATTATGACTAAAGTCTTGATTGATAGGCTGATTGAAAAACATTTATAGCTTTCAAACGGTATCACATTTTTTGAATTTGAAACATATGTCACATTCTATGCTTCACATACTATAGGATTAAAGAAAATAAAATTGAATTTCATGAAGTTTTGATCAAGTCAAGGTGGTCAGACATACAAGTTTTTATTATTTTTAAAAGTTGTAATAAAAAATTCACAATTAATTATTTACTTGGAAAAAAATTACAAAAAAATATGCATCACATCGGGACATGAGTCCTCTACTTATATATAAAATCTTACAAAAAAAATATTATCATTTTATTTTGGTTAGGGTGGTTAGACAGACACCTACTTCTTATTATTTCCCTAAAATTTAAGTACTACTGCATCAAAATTTCAAATTTTCACCAAATAGATTTTTTTTGTTTTTAAATAAACCTAGTAGTTTAGAAACTACATTCAATTTTCTACAAATTCTATTTTTACATTTTTTTGAAATAATATATATAACTTGTTCAAATTTTTATGTGAAGTTTCCTAACTTTGATTTTTTGAATTTTTATTGCCACTTAAGGGCTTGTTTTTGAAGGGAAAAAAATGCAGATCTAATGACCCAACAGTGCGGAATACATTCCCTTAACATGAATACAACAGAGGAGAGAAGCATAAACTGATTCTAATAGCTTCTAAAACTACTTGAGATGAATACAACCATTAAAAGAGATAACAGTCGAACAAAGCATTCATAGATTGACACAACAATTTATGTGGGAAAACCTTTTCAGGTCAAAAACCCACCACACAAAAGCAATACTATTGTATTACAGTATTGAAACAAATACATACAATTTACAGTCTTCTCTGTATAGCTTACAATCACCCAGAGAGATTCGAAATCACTATTAAAATGTTTTCTCAACATACAGTTCAAATCACCTCTCTTCAAGAACTCAAGTCCTTTTTCTCCTTCTGCTCTCCAATCCGTGACTTCAACCTGTTCTGCAACTTATGAGAAAAAACCTATCTCACCAACATATGTAGTTGACTCAAATCAGTCTTACACAACAATGAAGTCAATCCTTAACTCACGCAATTGATCAGACCTAGTAGATTTCCCTGCAATGAGTCGTTTATGCATTCAATGCCAACACACAAAATGGTTGAGTTCGCCACCCTCAATTGACAAAGCAACTACCACAATAACTATTTTGGTATCCATCCAATCACCATTCAGATAGGTGCCATGTGTCCAAAACCCATTGCCTATCACAACTGACAAAACGACCAAAATGGTCAAACAGACATCGAGCACGTCCAAGACTTCCAAGTCTTTCAAACACAGCCAGAGCCGGAGCCGGAACGGGAAACAAAACAGGAATCCACTGAAATTACAGGTTCAGGAACCATTTTGGTTCCATCTCTGCCCACGGAAAGAAGAAACAAGTCAGAGATAGTTCAGACCAGAGGAAGTCAACCCGAAGTCAAACCAAGACAAGAACACAAAAGACTGGAGTCGGAGTCGGAGTCAAATCGGAACAGAAAACAAGACTTTACCAAAAGTCCAAGATGAAGAACCATTCCAGTTCTGGTTTCGCCCCGCTGACCGCAGGAAACAATAAACCAGGACCGCAACGAAGCGGAGGAAAACATCCCGATGAGAATCCAAATAGCAAGGAAGACCAGATCACAAAAGCAGGAATCAGATCCAGAGTCGAAACAAAAACGGAAACAGGAACATGGCAAACAAACCTTGCTAGATTCCAAAACTGGTTCCACCTTCGCCAGAACCTGTGAAGCAAAGTGAAGATTACAAACGGTAAGAAGTGGAGCCGAGGACAAAGCGGGAATAGAAGCCCGGTACTAGACAAAAGGAACAATGCCAAGTTCCATCCTGATTCCACCTCTGACAGAACTTGCAAACAACACAAAATCTTACCAAGGAAAGAAAACGAGGACTTCAAGCTGGAAGTTGAGACATAATTTCTCAACAATCTCCCACTTGGTGAACACTTCCAGCTTCCTCAAAACATCAAACCTTACTGTCGATCATAGGCCCCAAGGCCCATCGATTTTGTGCACCATTTGAACTTGTCTGTGCTAACCGGCTTTGTCAAGACATCAACAACATTCTTCAAGGTGTCAAACTTTTCAATACTGACCTTGCCATCTTCAACCATATCCCTCACAAAGTGATATTGCACATCTATGTGCTTGGTCCTAGCATGGAAGGTTGGATTCTTTGCCAAACAAATGGAGCTTTGACTATCATAGCAGATTGAAATCTGCCCAGCATTAAATCCAATGTCTGAACACAAACGCCTAAGCCACACTGCCTCCTTGCAAGCATGAGTTACTGCCATGTACTCTGCCTCTGTTGTGGATAAAGCAACTACAACTTGTCACTTGCTTATCCAACTAATTGCTCCACCATTAAGCATGAAAGTGTATCCACTGGTGGATCTTCTGCTATCAATGTCCCCTGCCCAATCAAATTCAACATATCCTTGAATGCTAAGAGTCCTTTGTGATGCAACCATACTTCCATGGTAACACAAAGCATAGTTTGAAGTACCCTTCAAATACCTAAACACTCTCTTCACAACATCCCAATGTGATCTCCCTGGATTTTCCATGAACTGGCTTAGAACTCCCACTACTTGGGCAATGTCTAGTCTTGTGCAGACCATAGCATACATTAAACTGCCTACTGCACTTGCATAAGGCACACTGGTCATGTCCTCCATCTCAGTAGTAGACTTTGGACAATCTTCAGTAGATAGTTTCAATCCTTGCATGATTGGAACAACTAGCTACTTGCAATCATTCATGCTAAACCTCTCTAGGATGGTTTTTACATACTTACTCTGACTGAGCCAAAACTTTCTGCTTGCTTTATCCCTGGTTATCTCCATTCCAAGAATGTACCTTGTTGCTCCAAGATCTTTCATTTCAAACTTAGCAGATAACTGAATTTTAAGGTCAGAAATCATAGTCTTGCTATTACCAATGAATAACATGTCATCCACATACAGAGTAATAATAAGCACACGATCATTCTCACATTTATAATAAATGCAATGATCAGATTTTGATTTCACAAACCCAATTGACAACACAAAAGTGTCAAATTTTTGGTACCACATTCTAGGAGATTGCTCTAGACCATAGAGAGATTTATTTAACTTGCAAACCAGATTTTGTTTACCTCTTTCAACAAAATGCTCAGGCTAGGACATGTAAATTTCTTCTTCCAGCTCACCATGGAGAAATGTTGTTTTCACATCCATCTGCACAATTTCAAAGTCATACACAGCTGCCAATGGCAACAAAAATCTGATGGATGTCAGCTTTGCTATAGGGAAAAAGATCTCTCAATAATCAATTCCGTCAACTTGGGAAAAACCCTTTGCAACCAGTCGTGCCTTATACTTCTCCACACTGTCATCAAGGCCTATCTTCCTTTTGAATATCCACTTACAACCAACAGGCTTTTGCCCTTTAGGCAGTGGTACCAACTTCTAGGTATCATTTTTTTTAAGGAATCCATCTCTTCATTCATGGCTTCTAGCCAAGACTTTGAATCAGCCATGCTAATTGCTTCTTTCACGGTCCTAGGCTCATTAGTGTTGGTTATTAAAGCATAAGCACAATTTGAATCTAACATAGAGAAACCATACCTTTGTGGTTGCCTTTTTTCTCGTGTAGATCTCCTTATAGGCTGAGGTTGTTCTTCATCATCAGAACTTCTAGAGCTACTTGAGCTCTCCTCAGTCTCAGGTACACCATACAACTCTTCCCTTTCTGGAGTTTTGGGAATCTCAAATGCATCCTTCTTCTTGTCACTCTGATTTGTCTCAAGATGTTGATCACTTACTAGAGGTTTCAGCTCACGAAATATCACACTTCTGTTGTACAAAACCTTCTCAGTAATAGGGTTCCAAAGCTTGTATCCCTTCACACCAACTCCATAGCTGATGAGAATATATTTGACATCATTATTATCCAACTTAGATCTTTTTTCATTTGGCACATGAACATATGCCTCACATCCAAAGACTCGGACATGCCTTAGTGAGGGTTTCTTGCTTGACGATGCTTCCAAAGGTGTCTTGTCAACAAGAGAAGAGCAAGGAGATCTATTTATTAGATAACATGTTGTAGCTATAGCCTCAACCCAGAACACCTACTCCAGACCAGAACCACTCAGCATACTCCTTGCTTTTTCCATCAGTGTCCTGTTCAACCTTTCCACAACTCCATTTTGTTGTGGAGTGTAAGGGGTTGTCTTATGTCTTTTAATTCCATGATCAGTGCAATAACTTTCAAAATCTGCAAAAACAAAACTCACCTCCATTGTCTGTCCTCAAACACTTTATTTTCCTTCCAGTCTGATTTTCTACCAAAGATTTGAACTCTTTAAACCGACTGAACACTTCTAATTTACTTTTAAGAAAGTATACAAATTCCCTTCTCGAACAATCATCAATAAAAGAAACATAGTATCTAGACTTTGATAACAAAGGAATATTAACTAGACCAAACACATCAGAATAAACATAATCCAGTATACCAGAAAATTTGTGAGGACTAGAGAAAAAGGAGACACGGTGTTGCTTTCCATAGATACAATGTTCACATAAATCAAATTCAAGGTTACAATCATCAAGCCCTTCTACAAGATTTTTATTTTTCAAGGTTTTTAAACCTTTCTCACCAATGTGACCAAGTCTATGATACCATAACATGGTCTTCTCTGTTGGGAGTTTTACCTCCAAAGCATTTACAGACAGAGAAGAGTCTTCATCTTTCTCTATAGGTGCAGAATTACATGACTTTATAGAGACACTATTACAAAGGACATGATGTGCATCTAGCTTCTACAGAGTGCTAGTACGAACACCCTTAGCCAACACCATTGCACCTCTAGCCATTTTACATCCCTTACTAGAAAAAGAAACTTCTACCCCAGCATCATTTAACTTACTAACATAAAGAAGATTTCGAGCCAAACCTGGGATGTGAAGAACACCACCTATTCCTTTGACTCTCCTATCAGGAAACTGAATTCTAACTCTTCCTTTACCAACAATCTCCAGCGTTGAATCACTTGCCAAGTATACCTTTCCATAATCGTACTTCTCATACTTTGAGAACCAATCTCTATTGGATGTCATGTGAAAAGAAGCACATGAATCAACCAACCAAACATCATTTTATGCCTGAGTTGTCAAGGCTGCTGCAATGAAGGCATCTGCATCACTTTGAGAAGATTCATCGTCAAAAGCATTCTTCTTCTTCTTCTCCTTGCAGTCCTTCCTGATATGACCAGGTTGCCCACAGTTCCAGTATTTCACCTTGGACGTTTTACCAAGAGACTTTGATCTCCCTTTAGGCTTGGATTTCGACTTGTTGTCTTTCTTTTTTCCTTTCTCCTTAGGTCTACCTCGAACAACAAGAGCCTCTTTGGCCATCTCAGAAGATTTCCTTCGCATCTCTTCAGATAGCAGTGAGGCAACATCTTCCATCTTGAAAGCACCAGTGGTGCTTCCAATGGCCATCACAAGATGATCCCAACTGTCAGGTAATGAACACAACAGGAGCATGCAATGATGCTCCTCCTTAATCTTTACAACTACAGATGCCAGCTGAGTAACACTCATATTAAATGAGTTTAGATGGTCTGCAACAAATTCACCTTTGTCCATCTTCAAGGAGTACAAATTCTTCCTCAGGAACAACTTATTTACCAGAGACTTTCCCTGATAAATATCACCAAGTTTCTTCCACAAAGAGGCTACAGACGTTTCCTCATGAATATTCAAGAGCACAAAATTGGCTAGACTCAGTCTAATCAAACCTCTTTCTTTTCTATCAGCAAGATCCCAAGCTTCTTGGGTCATACTTTGTGGCTTAGTTCCAGACACTACAATCCAGAGGTCTCTATCCACAAGCAAGTCTTCTATCTTGAGTTTCCATAACTCAAAGTTGCTGCCATTAAACTTCTGAATCTCTACTCTACGAGATGTGCTCACCATCTCAAACATAAACAAGTTTAACAATGCAAGAATCCCATTGAAACAGTATTAGTGCAAAAAACTAATTCACCCCAACAAGGATAACACAACTGGCCAAGCTCTGATGCCAGTGTGAAGGGAAAAGAATGCAGATCTAATGACCCAATAGTTCAGAATACATTCCCTTAACGCCAATACAATAGAGGAGAGAAGCATAAAATGATTCTAATAGCTTCTAAAACTACTTGAGATGAATACAACCATTAAAAGAGATAACAGTTGAACAAAGAATTCACAGATTGACACAGAAATTTACATGGGAAAACCTTTCCAGGTCAAAAACCCACCACACAAAAGCAAGACTATTGTATTACAGTATTGAAACAAATACATATAATTTATAGTCTTCTCTGTATAGCTTACAATCACCCAGAGAGATTTGAAATCACTATTAAAATTTTTTCTCAACATACAGTTCGAACCACCTCTCTTCAAGAACTCATGTCCTTTTTGTCCTTCTGCTCTCCAATCCGTGACTTCAACCTGTTCTGAAACTTATGAGAAAAATCCTATCTCACCAACATATGTAGTCGACTCAAATCAGTCCTACACAACAATGAAGTCAATCCTTAACTCACACAACTAATCAGACCTGATAGATTTCCCTACAACGAGTCGTCTATGCATTCAATGCCAACACCCAAAATGGTTGAGTTCGCCACCCTCAGTTGACAAAGCAACTACCACAATAACTATTTTGGCATCCACCCAATCACCATTCAGACAGGTGCCACGTGTCCAAAACCCATTGCCTATCGCAACCGACAGAATGACCAAAATGGTCAAATAGACACCGAGCACATCCAAGACTTCGAAGTCTTTCAAACACAGCCGGAGCCAGAGCCAGAACGGGAGACAATATAGGACTCCACCAAAATTACAGGTTCAAGAACCATTTCAGTTCTGTCTCTGCCCACGGCAAGAAGAAACAAGTCAGAGACAGTTCCGACCAGAGGAAGTCAACCCGAAGTCAAACCAAGACAAGAACACAAAAGACCAGAGTTAGAGTCGGAGTCGGATCAGAATAGAAAATAGGACTTTACCAAAAGTCCAAGATGAAGAACCATTCCGGTTCTAGTTTTGCCCTGCCAACTGCAGGAAACAATAAACTAGGACCAGAACGAAGCAGAGGAAAAAATCCCGAGGAGAATCCAAATAGCAAGGAAGACCAGATCGCAAAGGCAGGAATCGGATCCAAAGTCGGAACGGAAACGAAAATAGGAACATGGCAAACAGACCTTGCCAGATTCCAAAATTGGTTCCGCCTTTTCTAGAACCTGCAAAGCGAAGCGAAGAGTACAAATGGTATGAAGCGGAGCTAGGGACAGAGCGGGAACAGAAACCTGGTACTAGGCAAAAGGAACAATGCCAAGTTCCATCCCAGTTCTACATCCGACAGAACTTGCAAACAACACAAAATCTTACCAAGGCAAGAAAACGAGGACTTGAAGCTGGAAGTTGAGACATAATTTCTCAACAGTTTTTTCCATGATGATCCTGCACATAACCAAGTAACAATATTCATTTAATAAGCATTTATATATTGAGAGTTTGGTAATGGGGCTCACACCACTTACAATTCATTTTTGTAGAGGCATATTGCTCTATCTAATGCTCTACTAGTGGGGATATTTCTACACATAATTAATCTTGCAAGGATATCACTTTTCCTTTCTCTAGTACCTCTTTCTCCTTCTGCAAGGCTATTGCTCTTCCAACTTCTTTAGTGGGGTTAGTGCTTTTCTCTTTCATTCCAATGACTCTTCCTATACCCCCTTTGCCTACATCCAACTCCTCTTGTCAAGCAATGCTCCTCCTCTTATGCTCATCTAGCTTATCCCACTCCTCTTATTTCCCTCCAACATTTTTTGCTCCTACTTCTCCTATGCCCTTCCTAGTTTCTTTCTCTTGCTCTAACTATAGTCCTCTAGCTTCTCCTGTAGGGATATTGCCTATGTTCCACCAAGTTTTCGGTATAGGGGGATGTATTTTGAAGACAAGATGTTTTTAGGATATTTTTGGGTACGACAAAGAGGAAAGCTATATATATTTTAAAAATATAGGGAAATTTCAAATTTTAGATATTCATATGAGTATTGATAATCATAACAATGAACATTGATAAAGTTGCAAATGTAATCATATTGACATATACATTATAGAGTCAAACAAATTTATACTACAACTACTTAAATGCTTCCATAATTCATGTTAAACCATCAATGTGCATATGATATAAAATTTTAAAAATAAAATTCTCAAAGGCTACAAGTTTTCACTACAAATGTCAAAATGATAGTCACAAATGTCAAAATGACAAAGTCACAAATGTCCAAAACATATTAATAGAAAGTATGATGGCTGCCTCTACTCAGTATCTACCAACATTGCATCAAAATCAGACTTATATTCTGAGTTATTGCCACTATGAATATGAGAGGTTGGCTCATCTAATGGAACTCCAAAAAATCCCTCCTATGTCTCCTCATCAATTTGGCAGCGTCATTGGCTCAACATTCCATTATAATGTTGGAATCTTTCGATACTCTAGAGTTTGACAATCTTAGAGTTGCAAAGCACTATGCATGACCACTAATTTCTCTGCTCATCTAAAGGTCGGCCTATTCCTCTTGATAGAGTGAATAAAGTTGCATGTGGACCAATTCCTCTTTGTAGCAAAGGAACTAGCAACCTATGAAAGGAGGCAAAAAATAAATTAGTATTTTACTAATTAGGATTTTGAATTATGATTATATAAATGTTCAACACTAATCAATTTAATAAATTATGTTAAGTGTCCTCAACTATGGTGCATCCTTCCCATGCCATGACCACCATCAAATATGATCCCTTTGAGCTAGTGTAGCTCTATCTACCTTGGCCTCTAGTTTGTCGAATATTGGACCACAAAGATTATAAAATTCAGTCCATTTTGTCTGGAGTAGACTCACCTCCTCAACTAAATACATTTTTGCAAGGGCCTTCATAAACCCTTCTTTCACCGCATCGTCATCACATGGAGGCAACCTACTAAGCCTTGGCACATACCATTTGGGATTAAGGTCAAAGGTTTCCATATGAAGTAGAGTGTTCATTGTGTCAATTGCACATCACAATGGGCTTAATTTATTTCTCATATAATCTTGAATTAGGATCCCTGTCAGAAATTGCTTTCTTCTTTTTTCCAAACATGGAGTCAAATGTTTCATAAAACTATCCAAGATTTGGAGATTTTGTATCAGCATATCTAATGGCATCCAAAATTGGTGAAATGATGGAGCAAATACATCTACAAACAAAAATTTGAAAAAAGGAAAGTTAGAACTCATAAATTAAAAGATATTAATAATAAAATCATATTTTATTTTATTTTGTTATAAAATCAACAATCAATAACAATTTTCTTACCTCACATTGGACCATCAATTATCATCAAGAATTTATTGTTTGATGCTTCTCCCTTCTACAGTTATTTCCATAGACCTTCTATTCCACTTTGAATTAATGAGCATCAACTGTAGAGCCTCTTGCACCTCCTTGTTTCTATAGGCTTGAGAAATCCTTTCTTTGAAAATGTCCTAAAGAGAGCAAGTGAGGTTTGATGGTTGCAAATAAAAATTTGAATATCTCTAGCCTTTACAACCACCTGGTGTGCACCCAATCTATCTTCCCTATGTATTTCAATGTGTTGTTCAATGCATGAACACAAAAATGGGTCCAAAAGATGTGCTTGTAAGCACTCTCAATCATCAAACTTGCTAATTTGCATAAACATGCTGAATCAGTCACCACCTATACAAAATTGGTTGCCTCGACCTCCTCTATGGCATCTCTCAAAATATGAAATTGGAATTTTGCATCCTTGTGCTTCCAAGAACAATCAACGACTGAGAAAATATGATCCATTTGTACATGTGACTGATTTTTTTGATAAGGTAGGCAACATTTATAGGGTGTTGTACCCCTAACACATCGAGCCACAACGGCCAAAAATTTCAATTCCAATAAACATAGAAACTAGCCAAAAAAAAAAAACATAGACTATGAATCAACAGTAGACAGCCAAAACATAGACTAAATAACACGTAACTAGCATTATACCAGTTCTTTGACACGAGATCAACAACATCATCCCTGACCCATTCTTGATCATCGCCAACATTCTTCCCATCCAACTCATCTTCAATAACCATTAACAGAGTGCTGGTAACAAAGTGGACCAGCTTAACAGTGAAGTGGCTCAAGCCACAAAAATGTGACTATGATGTTGATAAGTGGTTGATGTATAATATTGGTCCACCCATCCATGATAATAGAGAATCTCATCCTAATCCAACACTATCTCATGTCCTCCATCACCACACTCACCTTAGAATATTCTTTGTCATAGTTTATTTTCTCTAGGGTGAATGAGGTACTAAAAACTTCCACATCTCTAAACATTTGTTTGAAGTAGGGAGAACATGATCCATGGAATGGGATGTCATGGGTGTAGAAAAATTTGGCAATGGAGGACTCTTCCACATCTTGTGCATGCACATTGTAACATACTTGCAATTGTATTTGGTTGCTCACTATAAGTACTAGCCTTCCTCTTCCCTTTGATGGAAACATGAACACCACGACTACTACCACTACCAACACTAGGACTACCAAACATAGAGGGAATATGTATAGTTGAATGTGCAGATTGTGTTGGATTGGATGCCCCATAGATTGTCCTTTGACTTCCATATGCAATCTATAACACTCTACTCTCTCAAAATATTTTATGTCTAGACAAACCTTGAGCCCATATCCTATATAACCCAATGGATGAGAATAGACTCTTGTGTATCTCCCATAAAATTTATCATTACAAATGTGGCATTGCCATAATCTACTACCCCTTGTGTTTTTCCCTTTGTTTTATCTAGGTGTGTTGCTAATTGAAGAAAAGTTTTTTTAGGAATAAAGAGTCTTTTGTATATTTTTTGAAATCTTTGGAAGGGCATTTATGATGTCCCCTTGGGGTTTGAGCTTGAATTTTTTGTGTTTTGATTATATTCTGATTTTTTAGTGTTTTTTGCTAGATATGGTGCTAGAAATTGAAATAATTGCCAAAATGCTAAAACATAAAGGAAATACATAAATACAAAGGAACCCAATTGATATTTATTTCTTTCAAATGTATTTAGAACATACCCATTTTCTGGTTGGCACAATTATAGATCTAATTTATTTGGCCAGCAAGCTGATGGCACAAAGCCCTAGGCGCCACACTCTAGTTTTGACCAATTTCTTCTTGAGAATGTTGTTGATCTGATTGCAAAAATTGGATGCCTCTAGAATAGTTGTTGGAAACTCTAAATAGGGCTGATCTTCCCTAGAAACCCTCACGTCCTCCTTAGATGTATGGCCAAAGATTTACTCATATGTGCCACAATAAAGGTGTACCTTTGTTGTTTGTAAACCTGATATCCTTCCAGATATATACAGATAGGTTGAATGGTAAAATATGATCACAAAAGAAAGCTCCACCCTCCCATACGTGCCTCCAAACTTGTACAGTCTTCTACAATACTCACGTGGCAGTCTAGGGTTTGATTTAGGAATGAAGATCTGCTATTTATTTCTGATCTACAATATTATTTTGGATCCTTTGTAGCTCAAATGATAATTCTTGTGTGAGACTATTCAATCAAGAGTCCTTGGGTGGTCTCTCACATTTGCAAACTCTTTCCTATTTGAAGGATTCATCTTCATAATAAATTGATTCTCTAAACCAAAAAACCCTATTGCTCAACTCTATTCATTTTGCAAAATAAACAATATCAATGAATGATTGATAAATCCTTACCTTTGCCTTTTTAACCTTATCCAAACCCTATGCCCATCTTTGGAAATTCACTTTTGAGAAATATAAAATATTCCTCCTCATAATATCAATGAATTTATCCTTGGTTATTTAATGGTGTTTCTAGCTTAAGGCTAGAAGAAGATGCGATTCTACTTTGAGGAATCAGTCATTTTAAGTATTATTTTGTGAGAGTGATTAGTGTTCAATGCTATAGTGGGTTCTAGCTGCCTTTCCCATTGTTTTTTCATGATCTTGTTGGAATTTTTAACCCTTTGGTGGGTCATATTTGAGCATCGTGATAGTGGAAAACCTGAGTTGTGCTCCTATGCTTAAATGCTTAGTTGCTTCCGTGGTGGTTTTTATATGAGTTTTTGGGTTGCTAAGCCTCATTTTTTGGGAGTCCTTATGTTTTTCAAAGGAAGTTTCCTAGATGTTCAAGTCTCTAAGACAACCTACGTTGTCCTTATTTTTGCATTGAGAATCTAGTGTGCTTAGGAAATCCTCACTTTTCCAAGTGGTAACTAAGGAAGAACCTCATGGAGAGTGTCATATTGGAAGTGAGGCATGTTCTTCATGATCATGGAGGTGAGGTAGTGTTGCTTCTAGTCTTGTGTGTTTGTTGGAGCCTGGGTGAACCCACAAAAGTGGTTTACAATTCAAGTGAGGAAGGAAAAGTTGCAAAAAATGACCCCACGCAAAAAAAATCATTTTTGGGGATTTGAAAAAACTTTTACTTTGAGCGAACGTAAATGGGGTTCGATAGAAGCCCCCTTTGAGCGAACCCATTTAATGTCGGGTCTCACATTTCCCAAAAATATAAGAAAAAAAAAGCTTGTGGAAAGGGGGTTTGAATGAACCTTGGTTTGAGCGAACCCCAAAGGGTGGGTTCGCTAGAACCCCCCTTTTCCCCCATTCTCCTCTCCTAGCACCAAAAAACTCTAGAATTTTTCCCTATGAAGCTCAGGTTGAGGATGAAAATGGAGAAGACTTCACAGACTCAACTAGAAGATGGTAGTCCTTAAAACGAGCTATCCAACAAATATAATTTTAATATGTTTTGGTTTTATTATGTATTTATTTTTTTTGTTTGATTAAACGTAGGTTTTTCATCGAAAATCAAGCTCTCTATTTTGCACAAGTGGAAAAATAGTAGATTATCAAAATAAAATTCTTAAAAATATGTTCGGGCTAGGTATTGATGTCCTTGATCCAATAAAAAAAAAATTGAATTTCGATACATACAAATTTTTTTATGTTGTATATGGTTCGCCTATGTCTGAATTGTAATTGGTTTGACTTCAAAACTTGATCAAGGAAAAAATATTCAATAAAATACTATAAAACCAAATGAAAGTGCTAGATATCGTAGTTACAAATCTAAATTCAAAAAAAATAGAATTTTATTCTTCATACATTTTTTTTTATGTTGTATATGGTGAGCGTCACTCCTTAAAAATATTGTTTTTTTTAAAAAGACTAGTTTTCGAAGGAGATGGAAAATTAAGTGCAATCTAATTCCAAAAAAAATGAAAAAAATATATTTAGAATCTATAGACAAAAGGTCACAAATCACTAGGTTTCATCATCTTCAAATTCCTCACGGTTTAGCTGCTATAGGAGCCCGAAAGTGAAGATTTAGTATAAAAATTAGTTCGGTGTCCAAATTGCCCAAAAATTGTAAATCAGTATTGTGGGATCACCTGCCTATAGTTGGTTCTTTCCATCGACTACAATGGTGGCTATTGAAGGTAGTGTGATGAGCTTTGAGGTGGTTATACACCTAGTGACAGGTGGTCACTTAGCTTGTGCACCCCTAGAGTTGTGTGTGGTGTATTTGAGGCCTATAATTGGTGAGAGTCTAGAGGGTTGATCTTGTGAGTATGATGTGTTTGAAGGATCATTTACTAGGTGTGCCTATCATTTCTTTTACAAGGTTCCAAGAGTAAGCCTAATTTTAGTGGGGGGGTGTGTAGTGCCCCTCGTTTGTATCTTGTTAATGTGAAATCGATGTTTTAGCTTCACTATTTCCTCATGATTTCTATGGTGATTATTTTATAGCTTTGAGTGTGTATGAACCACTGCATGTTTGAGATGAGGTTCCTCAACATGTCAATTGGCACTTTGTGCATTTACATTTTTGTTTATCAATGTGCTTTGAAGTTCAATGACATGCATTATTTATGTTTTGATTAAAATGTGATCTTGATTATTGATGTGTAAAAAATGAAATTTTAATGAGTTATATAATGGATTTAATTTTATGTTTTATGATATTGTACTTTGTTGGGTGATTATGTTGTACTTTGGCTATATATATATATATATATATATATATTAAACAAGTACCATTGCCGCATTGAATGGTTACAGGTACAAGGTTATTTCTCCACCTAGCTACACAAGTTTGATTTATTCCTCAATTGTGATTAATTTGGAGATGTCACATTGGACATCCCTACCCATTCCCTAATCGTACTTGAATCAAGTACAATTTGTCATATTTGACCTTATGTGATCTCGGATCTGATTTAGGAGCTATTCGGAAATCCCTATGTGTTGTAAATGACTAGTGATTGTTTGATTTAATTAATGGTTTAAATTATATATTTCTACAAATGAAATATTAGGAATTTAAATGATTTTTTATATTTATTATTTAAATATTCTCTATGTTTCAAGAAAGGGGAAAAAAAAGAAGAGTGTGGAAATGAAATAAGCTATTGCTTAATTATATTGTGAAAATTCAATGGGTTGGGAATTGTGAGCTATATTTGATTTAATTATCTTGAATGAATTCTGAATTTCATAAATTTAAATAAATATATGTTTATATGGATTTAAATCATGAGCTAAATAATATATTTTATTTAGAAACTGGTTGATGTGTTTATTTGGGATTTGAGGACAATTGGGAATTAAGGAAATAGAAAATGAATTTTATTTTGAATTATTTGGAAAGTTAAAAGTGGTAAATAGGAAAAGGGGTTTTATTTTTAGTTTGGGAAGAAAGTGGAGAGAGGAAAAAACCCTCTCATGGTGAAAAAATGAATTGTTGATTGGGAATGCAGTCAGAAAGGGAATTCGATGGGATTAGATTCCTTCAGATAGGAATTGGAAGGGGAGTGTGTGTGGGATCTTTTGAATGCATTTGTTTGGTGCGCTTGAGGTATTCTTTATTTCAAAGTTGGTCATGATTTAAATTAAATTGTTAAATTCTTCTCCCTCGTTCATTTTCTTTCATTTCTGAAGATTGAATTAGAATTAGGGGAGTGTAAAAACCTCCCAATAATTTTTTTTTGAGCAAAATCCATGCTATTTATTTTATTGTATAAAATTTTGAGAATTTTCAATAATGGGATTATAATGGCCATTTTTTTGGGAAATGCATGAAATGTGGATTTTATGTGAAAAGTGTGTTGTTGAGGCATTACTTTATCCTCAAGGAAAAATTTGTTGCAGTTGGAGCAATAAATGAATCTAACATGGCCATGACCATAGTTTCTATGCCATTTGTTCCTCCTTTTCAATGCCATCACTTAAAAAAAATGGATCTACCTCCTTTGCTTGATTGCTTGTTGGAATATTAAGTTTACCTTAATAAATTCACCCTAGTGATTGCTTGTTTATCTTTATTTATTTAATAATTAGTTACATTCCTATAAGTTGGTAGTTCAACAAGTTAAATTTTAAGGGTTGCATAAAAATAATATTGTAATACATTCTCGAATCAACTCAATAATATTATTATCATTTTTTAATTTTTCACTATGCAAACGTAATGCTCTTGAATTTTCCAATATGATATCAAAGATTAGGAGATTGGAACCATGACAAAAAAAGCATAGTAAATGTTGAAAATATGATTGTCACGTTATACAAAATTGGAGATAAAAAATGTAAGAGTGATGCTAGATCATTTTTTACGATTAAGATATGAATGATGAGATATGAATGGAAGGATATCATTTAAATGTTGAATATTATTTTATCTACTATTTTTCAAATACCTCATTTTATTTATTGAAATATGCCTAGAGTCCATACAATTTATAAATTTTGACATTAAAAAATCAATTAATTACATAATGTATCAACTAGAGAATCAATATTATATATTTTCAAATAATTATATTATCTATTAGATTTCTTCATAGGAGTCATCTAGCCACACCCAAAAATCCAAACCAAAATCCTTTGTTGGTCTATACAGTAGATAAAATTATAGAAAGGAATCAAATTATAGCTGGGTATGTGTAGGATCATGATGGGCTAAAAAGTGGCAATATCTAAGTGATATGATGGCCCAGTGGCTGACGACTTTTTTCTTACCCAAAATTGATGAAACGAAAAGGGTTTTTAAAGGAGATTTTCAACTTTCCACCAATCTAAATTATTCTTTACTTTGAATTTAACAAATAATTATTATTCATTTTCTATTTGAATTACGACTAAAGTCCTGATTGATAGGTTGATTGAAAAAAATCTATAGCTTTCAAACGGTATCACATCTTTTGAATCCAAAACATGCATCACATTCTATTCTTCACATACTATAGGATTCAAAGAAAAAGAATTGAATTTCATGAATTTTTGACCAAGTTAAGGTGGTCAGACATACAATTTTTTATATTTTTAAAAAGTTGTAATACAAAAATCATAATTTATTATTTATTTGGGAAAAAATTACAAAAAAATATGCATCACATCGGGACATGAGTCCCCTACTTATATCTAAAATCTTATAAAAAAATATTATCATTATTTTGTGGTTAGGGTGGTCAAACAGACACCTACTTCTCATTTTTTCCCTGAAATTTAAGTACTACTGCATGGAAATTTCAAATTTTCACCAAATAGATTTAAAAAATAAAAATTAAACCTAGTATTTGAGAAACTACATTAAATTTTCTACAGATTCTATTCTTATATATTTTTGAAATAATATAGATAACTTATTCAAATTTTTACGTCAAGTTTCCTAACTCTTATTTTCTAAATTTTATTGCCACTTAAGGGCATGTTTTTTCCATGATGATCCTGCACATACCCAGCTATTTAAGACATTATAGATTTATTAAAATGGGCCAACCTTAAGGTATTTGCTCATATAATATTCTATGAGTTGGTTACCATGAATGGAAATACTACAATTTGGAAACCTTCCAATGACATGCATGGCTTAATATAGGAGCCTTGGATCTACAACCTTTTGATTATCTAGAAGTGCCTTATAATTTTTTCTCTTTTTGAAATTGATTGGAAATCCGTTGTTGATGTAAACCATGGCCATAAAAAATCACTTTTTTGCTATTGATGATATGGTTCTTAAATTTTAAGATTCCATTGTTTTTCTGCGCAAAGATTGGTGTTTGTTATTATTTATTTGGGCATTGAAATCTATGGCAGTAAATATTTGAAGAAGGGTTCACCACTTTTCATTTATTTATTTCCAACCTTCAACAATTAAATTGTGATAAGGAATAAGGGAGAAATAAGTAGTTACCTTTTCTTAAGGTGAAGAGCATTAAGATACTTGAAGGATTTATTTTTGCTTATGTAATGAATTGGAGGTTCTCAACAATTTTGGTATTTTTATGCATTGTTGAAATTTTTTTTACACTTTGTAAATGGGCATATTATTTTTTGAAACCATCATCTATTATGTTTTGCATTTAAACATGGATTACTATAGTGCATTTATTGTTTCCATACTACACCTAGTGAAGCCTCCAAAAAATAACATGCAATATTAAATGGATAAAATGTAATATAATTACATTGGAGGTTGGAGGCATTGGAGGTTGGAGGGTTTTCATGATCTTGAGATAACTTTTTGCTCAAAGATGGTGCTTTGTATGAGAAGCATATGTTATTTTTTCTTTCCTTTTTTGATGTTGACATAATTGAAGAATGCATATATTGTGAAGTTTATGTTTGAAGAAAAGTAGGGATCTAGTGAACTCAATAGAATTTGATCTGTAGAATTGGACCCTTCCAAGGTTCATGAGACAGCTTGATGGAGAAATGAATTGTTGTCTAACAATTCAAGGATCTGTGATTTGGAAGTTCAAGGAGGTGAAAATCTAAAATCTCAAGAGTTGCACCTCTCTTAGGGTTACAAGGTAGCTTTGTGGAGTTACACTTGGTTCACAATTTATTTTTTCAAAGAAAAATATTTTAAAAATAAGTATTTATTTGTTTCAATTAGCATGTTTGGTTGTGTGGAAGATAAAAATTAGGAGGGTGTTGGAATTTTAAGGTTTACCTTAATAAATTCACCTTAGTGACTACTTATTTATTTTTATTATTTAATAATTAGTTATGTATTCTTGTAAGTTGGTAGTTCGAGAAGTTAAATTTTAAGGACCTTATAAAATCCATATTGTAATGCATTCCTGGATCGAATCAATAATATTATTTTCATTTTGTGTTTATTATTGTGCAATTAAAATTATCTTGAATTTTCCAATACTCATGTGCATGTAAATGGGAAATAGAAATCAAGAAAATGATTAGAATCATAAATGTGGAGAAGGATAAATCTTCTTCATAATTGTTGATACATGAGCAAGCATTTCTAGTATTTGACATAGATATTTTTCAGAATCCAAGCAAATCAAATTGAATTTAAATTTAAATTTAAAATAGATTGATGATGTTATTTGTGATTGATGGACCCAACCTTTCAAGCCACCTTCCACCTCTTCCCTTAGGCATGGGTGGACATGAACTTCCATGTCACCTTCCACATACTCCCACAAGTGGGAAAGTTTTCTTAGATGGTTTGCCTCTAGCAAGTTCCACTACCTACATTTAACTATTTCTTTATTCCATGCTCAATAGCCTTCCAATAGTACTTCTAAAGAAGAAGATGATATTACTAGTTGAGAGTCAATTGATGATTCTACCACAATAATGTTTGAGGTAATCCTAATGATAATGACCCTCCTCCATTTGATAGTGCTTTAATTTCTTAGTTTTTCTTGGACTTAACCTTGTTTATTCATCTTTATTTTGGACTTTGATCCAATTAAATTTTATAACTATACCTTTTTAAAGACCTCCCCCTTTTTCTTCAATATTATACCCTTAATATTTATAATATAAAATAAAATAAAAGTTCATTTAAGAGAATTTTTTTAATGTGATTTCTCCCCTTTGACCTTGTGAAGGCGAGGTTTGAATTGAACACCTTAGATTTAAGTCTGATTTCTATGTAGGGTTTAAGTAAGATTTATGCATAGTAGCAACCTCTATGCTACAACTTTCTTCTATCAAAACACTTTTAGATTCTTGAATGTGCATTAACTTTAAAAAACTACTTGAAAGCTTTTCAGTACCTTTTAATAACAAACTCATCTTCTCCGGTGTTTTCTTCTTTTTCTTTCTACTATATTTTCCTCTTTTGATGGTAGCATCAACATCGAAATTCTCAATAGCACCCCCAATGCCACACTCTAACCTTGAATTTGTTGTTAGTTTCATTCTTCTTCTATGTCTTTCTTCTCTTTTTGAAATTTTTTCATCTCTTCTCCTCTTTATTAGGGTTAGCTATTTTGTTTTTTCTTTGTAAGTCAATTTTTTCCTTAATCTCTTGTGAATTTCTTTTGTCTAGTTTTGGCAATGGGTGTTTAAGATTTGGGATTGTATTATTGCTATATTGTGTCCCATGGTAGTTATCTAGTAGTTTTTTATTGATAGTCACACATTTTCATCGGTTTGTTTGGACCTTTTCCACCTTTCTATTTCTCATCTCCTTGGCATTTAACCCCCTCTCACAAGGTAGACATCAAGAAGATAGAATTTTGATTCATCACATTTATTTTGTCATCTAGTGTTAGTGTCTTGGTCTAGTAAAAGGTTTAGAATTTCAATAAAAATTTGGTAAGACTCAACAAAATCTGACTAGGGTCTCGACAAAGAAACCAATGTTAGCAAGAAATCTGACCAATCCAGATTAGAGTTTTGTACCCAAAGGATCTTTGCTAGTTGTAGTTTATAACCTCAAATTAGGTCCTATTGAGGTAACACAAGAAGGTATTCCGGATCAAAGATTAGTTATAAATCTGTCACGTATGGAATTTTCGCTTACTTATTTAAATGCAGACTTTATCATTTATGACGAATTGGATTATTTAATGATTATTATGAAGATGATTTAATTGAAATTCTAAATGAAATGAAGATGAAATTGAATTGAAATTGAAATGCAAATTATTGTATTTACGTTTATTTCGGGGTTTTTCATTACTGATGATGAATCGAGTGCAAGTGTACGCAGGAAACAGGTGAACGAGGTCAAAGGCGAGAACAACGATCAAGTAGAGTTGTTTAGCCGATTGACGTGTGCGAATAGATGGGATCTCACACACTCACGTAGATTGATATTTTAAATGTCTCGTGCGTATATTATGCTTACAAATCAAAAAATTCAGTTTTGATGTGATTTCTTAGAAAATTGTAAAATGTGTTTTTATAGACGATTTTGTTAAATTATGAAATTTAATGCAATTTAAATAAAATAGATTTGTTTGTTGAGTATTTTATTCTTATATTGGAAATACGAAGTTGAATTTTGAAAATTCAATGTAATATTGTTTTAAACTTGACTTTGATTAAAATTTAGTTTAATAAAGTTATTTTTAAATTTAAATGTTATTTAAATTGAAATAGTGAAAATAAATAAATTTTATATTTAGAAATAGATTTAATCTTAAATTTAGTTAAATTGCGAAATGAAAATTGAATTCCGTCTATTAATTTTGAAATTGAAAATTGTAGTCAAAATTGAACTCAGCAAAAATTGAAAGATTTAAATATCTTAAAAATATCTTTAACTAGGAGTTGGAAATTGATCTAAAGATCAATTGGAGAGAATGGTGGATTTGAGCATGCATGAATGCATGAGAAAAACAAATATTTTTGGTTGAAAATCCAAAATTAACACAGAAGAAAATGGAGACATTGTTCTTAAAAAAAAAAATTGAGATACACATTAAAATTGGGGAGAGAGGAAGTAAGTATATACAGGAGAAATTCGAATTTCAATGGAGAAGACCATTCTCCAGCTGTTGTACAGCCTTCAGGCAAGATAGAGGCATCTGAGGCAGAGTTCATACCCCACATAGCAAAGAGGGGCTAGTAAGAAAGGAAGTGCGGCCAAGAGAAGGCACCCACCTGCCTTCCCTGCCTTACACTCTCTCCATTCACCACAACAGGGGGCGGTTAAGTGGTTTTAGAGGGAAGCAGTAGCAAAAAAAGACCAAGGGAAAGGTGCGGTCATCCCTCTTTCCCATGCCCTAGCACAACAGAAACTCTTGCAGCCTCCACTCCAAACTCAGGGACAACAAGGGGTCTCTTCCTTGTTGCGCAAGAAGAAGAAACAAAACAGTAGTTACCTTCCTCAGCATAAATTTGCAGTGTGAAGGGAGCTTGGATAAATAAGCATCTAGGGACGAAGATCAGTAAGGACAATACAAAGAACAACAAGGAAAAGGAACAGAGAGAGACCAGACAACAATAGGAAAAGGAGAATAATTAGCAGCAATAGGAAAGAGAGAATAAAGAGCAGAGGAGAAAAGGCCGAGAGAAATAGGAAACGAATTCTCCAGGTAGGAACTTGTGATTATGGAAATAATAAATTAGATCCTTCAATTTGAAATTCAACAAATTTTGGAGATAAATGTTAGAAATTTAAGAAGATCTTGATTGTTAAAGAAATTAGGAAAACAGAGAATCAAAATGAAAACAATGATTGTCAGAAATAATTTTTGCATTTACCAGAACATAAAACAATCAACAAAGATGGTTTTTATTTCCAAAATTATAGACAGAAATTTAGATGTAAATTAAATGGAAAACAAATTATTTCAATTCTTCATGTGTAGGAAAATCAAACTGTGAAATATATTTCCAGAATTCAGAAAAGAATTGAAACAGAAATTTAATTTAATTATGCTGAGAGTTAGTTAAATTTTGAGTTAAATTATTCACAGAACGATGAACTAAAATTAGAAAACCAGAATGAACTTGGAAACAAACAGATCGTATTGAGAGAAAACAGAAAAATGTTGATGCAAATTAGTTAAATTATTTTGACATGAAATATGAGATTATTGACAGAAACACCAAAAGAAAAACCAAAAAACAGAATTTTATCTTGGAAATTTCATTTTTGGAAAAACTGTCAAAACTCAGAATATTAAAATAGTTAGCTTTAAATTTGATAATGATGGACTTTTAAATGCTGAAAATAGGATGAATTTGATTTGAAACGTATAAACTTGAGATTTGGTCAATTTTTGAAAACCATTTGAACGAATTTTAAATCAACTTAAATTTAAAAAAAAAGAGTTTGAGACAACTAAATGTGTGCTCTTTTAATTTACATTTTGATATGTATTTTTGACATACTGGAGATGCACCTTCGTATTTGAAATTTTATTGAGTATTTAAATGACTGAATTAAATGCTGATTTTATGTCTTTATGCGAATTGGAACAATGAAAAGTGGTGTTTGATAAACTGTTTTCATTATAAATGTTGTTTTCAGTTAAATGTTGAAAGATTGTGATTGACTATTTGAACCATGCAAGAATGATAGATAATTTTGCATGCGATGTTTTTGGGAAAGTTACCTTCTAGGACGGGTGCCGAATATGGGTGAATAGAGAGTGTAGTTTTGCTTTTTCCAAAACTACTTTTTATTGTCGTGCATGACATCTTACTTGGCCAAGTAATTATCTGTACCATTGAAATAGATGGGTTATTTGAGCTCTCTACCATATCCTAGTACTGAACTTGCTTCTTTCTTAACTGAATTAGAAAACTGAAAATGCTTGTGGATTACTAGTAGTACTAGGCTTGCACTAGATTCCATCTTGCTCGTAGACTGCTTTTTGCTAAGCAATTCGTGCAAGGTCGAGTATTTCTTGATTGACTAAGAAATTCCGAGGAAGCGTAAGCTTCGAGGTTGGGCGGAAAAGTGCCTGATTCTTGTTCTCGTCTTCTTTTGAAGATTTGCTTATGGAGGGAAGATCGACTGACTGATTCTTCTTTTAAATGCTTTATTATTCATGATGTATGTAATGACGAGCTTATGGTGACTGACTGCCTAAGTCTTGAATTTGTAAACTGAATATGTATCCTCCATTGTAAATGTTATTTGAAATGTGTATTTCAACACTTGTAAGATTTAGACTGAATAATATGATGTTATCTTTCGAATTTTATGTCGTTTTATGTATTCGACTTGTTCTTATGAATGAATGAATGTGATGACGACTTATTTGGAATATAATGGAATTTATTTTAAGTAATTGTCGAATTTTGGATTTAAGATTTCCGCACTTTACATTTCAGAATAAAATACCATGCCAAGAAGATATATCAGAATTCAAAGTTCTTTATATCCATTATACTAATAAAAATCCATTGCATTCCTTATATCTCCATCGAACTAATATATTTTGACTCAAATTCTAACGAAAGGTCGTTGGAATTTTGACGAATTTTCGTCGAAATTATTTCATGAATTTTTCGACAAAATTTAAAATGTCGAAATTCTGACCCAGCTGGCGATGCTAGGTCAGAATTTCGACGAAATAATTCCGACGAAAGGTCGTTGAAATTTCGACGAACTTTCATCGAAATTTGAGTCAAAATGTATCAATTATCATAGTCAATATTTTATATTCTTCCCTATTCTATTATAAATCACTCTATGATATTCTATATTTCTCTATGCTTCTATACACTACTAGAGAATAGATCTTTCTATATGCTTATAATTACAATAGGGGACATTGTCCTTAGATAGTATCCCTAAAGTGCATTCTATCTTCCTAGGCTCTTGTTGTGGAATATTATTTGTGTTTAGATATTATGTATCCCTGGACGAGTGTCTATACACTATTTTCCACCTAACAATGCTCTTACTAGTTGGGAGTCAATTGATGATTCTACCCTAGTAATGTTTGAGGCAATCCTAATGATAATAACCCTCTTCCATTTGATAGTGCTTTAGCTGCTTAGATTTTCCTAGGCTTATCCTTGTTTATTCGTCTTTATTTTGGATTTCATCCAATTAGATTTTGTGCATATGCCCTTTTATAAACCTCCCCCCCTTTTTTCAATATTATACGCTTAATATTTATAATATGAAATAAAACAAAATTAGAAATTCATTTAAAAGAAAATTTCATATGGGCTTTCTCCCCTATGACCTTGTGAAGTTGAGGTTTGATTTGAACACCTCAAATCCTAGCAATAAGCATATAAGGTTAACCTATATTTTTAAATGTGAAAACATTTATTTGATATATCACCTTTACAATTGAACTCAAACAAGTCAAGTTGGTGGAGTGGAAAAAAATGAAGTCTAGAAATTAACAATTTTGAACCTGATCCAATTAGATTTTGTACATATGCGTTTTTAAAAACCTCTCATTTTTTCAATATTATACCCTTAATATTTATAATATGAAAAATAAATTCTTTTAACAGAAAATTCGGAATGCCCTTTCTCTCCTTTGATCTTGTGAAGGTGAAGTTTGAATTGAACACCTCAAATCCTAGCAGTAAGCATAAGGTTCACCTATATTTTTAAATGTGAAAACATTTATTTGATATATCTCCTTTATAATTCAACTCAAACAAGTCAAGTCCGAGGAGTGGAATAAATTTGAAGACTAGAAATTAACGATACAAGATAGACATAAGCAAGACGTGTAGTTATTATAAGCATCTCAAAATTGGAAGCCAAAACTTTTGACAAATTTTGCCATGTCAATCAAGTAGATATGACTGTCTATCGTAAACAATTCAATCAAAATCTCGATTTAAATGTCAGCAAGACTATGCAAACTAAATTTGAATTTGGACATTAAAACCTCGATTGACTATAGATATAGCGCCAATGCCGTGTTGTAGGCATCTATATGGTGCTGAGATCAAATCTCAATAATAAATAATTGTAGAGGGAACAGCTGTTGTTATGACAGAACAGGAAGACCCAATTTAACAAGTTTTAAACTGTGGTGTTCCATTCTCCGTGTGATCTTTCGTATCATTCCTAGGTTGCAAAGATGAATCGTGTGCTAGTGTTGTGTTTTCATCTGTTTCTAATTCTCTTCTTTACCACTCCCACGACAATTGCTGCCCAATCCAACTCCGATGAGCAAAGTCTTTTTGCAATCAAGAATTCAATCAGCTTGGATCCCCTCAAGCTTTTTGACAGTTGGATCCCTAGTATTCACTTCTGCAACTGGACAGGAGTTACTTGTGATGCAGCAGCCCAGAGAGTAGAGTCCCTTACACTTCAGAGCTTACAATTACAGGGCACTCTTTCCCCTTCAATTGGAAATCTTTCCTTTATAAAAGTTCTCCATCTCTATAATAACAGCCTCAGTGGGGAAATTCCACAGGAATTAGGGAGACTACAGCGCCTGCAACAACTCTATCTATCAATCAATAAACTTCAGGGACCAATTCCATTGAATCTGACTGCTTGCGAGGAGTTAGTAAAATTGATTCTAGGGGATAATCATTTGACAGGAAGCATTCCACCACAGATGAGTCGCCTCACGAAACTCCAAGTTCTTATGTTAGGATCCAACAACCTCACAAGTACCATTCCTTCTTTAGCAAATCTTTCTTCTCTAAATAGGCTGTTTCTGCAAAGTAACAATCTGCAGGGCCTAATTCCACTTGAATTAGGACTGTTAAATGAATTGCAGTCGCTCTATTTGTTTGACAATCATTTAACAGGCCCTGTTCCATCTTCTGTGTCAAACATATCTGACCTCAGAGAGTTAGATCTTGACAGCAACAACTTGAGTGGTGAAATCCCATCTGAGTTGGGGAATTTAGCTCAGCTGCAAACACTTTATATATGGGGTAATAACATCAAAGGCTCTATTCCAAGGTCGCTTGCGAATTGTTCCCAAATGGTTCAGCTAGATTTAGAAATAAATCACCTGTCAGGGGTTGTGCCTTTGGAGTTCAGCAAGCTGTCCAGCTTTGAATTTCTGAGTTTATCTTCTAATCAGCTGGTCAGTGGCAGTTCTATCACAATCCCCATTCTCTCAGCTCTGTCCAATTGCACCCGATTGAATGAATTGCTTTTCCATGACAACTATTTGACAGGACGCATGCCAGAACAACTCCCCACAAATATGTCTGTGTTTTGCTAAATGGGAATAATATAACGGGAATTATACCTTCACAGATCGCTAACCTTACCAATTTAATTGAGCTTGACTTTTCTTCTAATATGTTTACGGGCCAGATCCCGTCCTTGTTGAGCAATCTCGGAAGTTGCAGAGATTACGGCTGGATAACAACAAGCTGGAGGGAAGCATACCTAGGGAGATTGGTGAAATGGAAAACCTTGGGGAGCTATCAGTGAGCCATAACAGGCCTTCTGGAGACATCCCTGTCACAATTGATCAGCGTCAACAACTCAGACGCCTTATGCTTCATCACAACCAACTGTCAGGGAATATACCAGATAGTTTGGGGAAATGCTCTAAATTGGAACTGCTGGATCTTTCCAACAATCGATTCACTGGACAACTACCCCGTGGAGTGGCCTCTCTTTCTAATTACAGTTTTATCTCAACTCGTCAGGGAATTCATTAGAAGGACAATTGCCTCTGGAGATTGAAAAGATGATACATGTCCAAGCTATAGATGCCTCTGCAAATAGGTTGAAAGGCCAAATTCCAGCCACACTAGGAAGCTGTTCAAACCTCCAGCATCTAAATCTTTCTTCAAATAAAATACAAGGCCAAATTCCAAATTCGCTAGGTGACTTAAAAAACCTAGTGGATATGGACCTGTCTCATAACAACCTGTCAGGACCAATACCCCCATCTTTGAGAAATCTGACGATGGTTGAGTATATGAACTTGTCTTTCAATAACTTGAGTGGAGAAATCCCAAGAGGTGGTGTCTTCAAAAACTTGACAGCTGCATCATTTATGGGAAATTCCTTTCTTTGCGGAGAATGGATGCATCTTCCCTTGTGTTCAGTTGTCATTCCTTCAGGTAAAAGCAAGAAAAGTAAATTTCGAACAATTGCATTATCAGCGGGAGTAGCAGCTACTGTTTTGTGCTGTTTTCTTATTGGGGGATTAGTTTACAGGAAACGCCACTTGCATATTCAGAGGATGAAACACGGTGACTCTACATGTGTTTCAACAATAAATCTCATTCGTCACACGGGGGTTTCGTATCAAGAAATCGTTACTGCAACTAACGGATTTAATGGGGAAAATTTATTAGGGACTGGTAGCTTTGGCTCTGTTTATAAAGGTATATTAAATGATGGTACAGCTGCTGCTTTCAAGATCCTGCACATGCAAAATGAAAAGGCCTGGAAGAGTTTTATTGCAGAGTGCAGAGTTCTGGGAAACTGTATACACAGAAATCTGGTTAATCTCATAACCTTTTGTTCAGAAGCTGATAACAAAGTATTGGTTCTCCAGTTCATGTCTAAAGGAAATTTGGAGCAACTGTTGTTTTCAGATGGTGCTTTAATGGACCTAAGGAACATACTGAACATAGCATTAGATATAATCCATGGAGTGGAATATCTCCATCATGACTGTTCAGTGCAAGTTGTACACACTGATATAAAGCCTAGCAATATACTCCTTGATGAGGATATGACAGCCCGTGTAGCCGATTTTGGGATTGCTCAATTGATTTGTGGGCCAGATTCCTTAGAATCACTTACTTCAGCTCTGTCTCTCAAAGGATCCTTCGGCTACATTCCGCCAGGTACTGATGTATTAAACAAATAACTGCTTGTTTTAGCCTGTTTATGATCTAATATGACAGGATTTTTTTTTGTTTGTTTGTTCAATGCAGAATATGGAGTGGGAGGGACGATTTCGACAAAGGGTGATGTTTACAGCTTTGGTATTGTGTTGCTAGAGATGATAACCAGAAAGAGTCCAACTAACGATATCTTTATAGGAGACTTGAACCTGCACAAGTGGGTCAGCATGCATTTTCCCCATAGAGTGGAGGAGATTGTTGACCACAGAGCGATCAGAGATTTTGAGGAATATGAGATAAAGTTGGTTCTTATTCCATTCATACACATTGGCTTGGTTTGTTCAAATGAATCGCCTCTGCAACGACCCACAGCACAACAGGTAGCAGGAGCACTAGAAATCATCAAGAAGAACCTCCTTCGTAGCGCAGTGACTATCCAGCCACAAACATATATTTAAGCTTCTCTTGGTAATATTGAAATATGCAGATGGCGATTTAGGTTAAGATGTGTCAATATTTAGGAATCCTTGTTTATTCTGAAATTCTTGAATGTTTTAAAAACACTGTTAGTTTCTTAGTTATGTTAAGGTATAATTGTTAGATTAAAAAATTGGCCTTAGAGCTAGCATAGAATTGTAGGTGACATAATGTGATCGACCAGAATGGTCACTACATATCCAATATTCCAACATAATTTTATATCCTGGATGATAATCAATTTGCCTACAGCAATTTATATTTATTCACATATTCCACAATAACTCAATGTCTCCAAGTGAAGCTTAGGCAAGCATATATGCAATATGTGATTTTTCCACTAGATGATAGTTACAATGATCTCCACCAAGAAAAGCTCAGATATTGCAAACACAACCATAAATGCAATATGCTAGAAAGGAAGAGACAATAAAAACAAAAAACAGAGTAGAATAAATTGTTACAGCAATACCAACTCTTAGTTTCTATTCAACTTGAAGAACATCGATTACAATGAGCCTCTTTAAATAAAGGTCGAGGGTCGGCAATAGCTAGAAAAAATAACATGCCATTTTTTTTTAAACTGCAGATTATTACATGGGAACACCTATTCTATGCTAAACGAAACAGCCATTTTATTCCCTAATTTTCTTTAAACTGCAGACTGCTAAACAAAACAATAGTTTTATTCCTTAATTTTCTCCGTATGCATGCAAGGGAGAAATTATTTGTTTATTCTAAACTCTCCTTTAATTTCTACCATTGATTGTTTTATCATTTACAATGTCAAAACTTTGTCTTAAATATTTAAATATATCATTAGACACTAAAAATTGTCTTAGATCTAGAACTCTATTTTCTTCGTTAAATCCCTTTTCATCCTTGATAATTAAATAATTTTAATTATTTGATTATTGTGTAATGTCATAAATCTTATATTAATTATTTAATTAATTCACTTCTATCTTTTTATTTTATCTTTTGATTAATTAATTAAATTTTATTTATTTAATTATTAATCATCTTTTTTATCATAATTAAATAGCTATTTTAATTATCTAATTATTCATTAGTCTTTTCTTCCACAAATTTATTTAATTGGTTACTAATTTGTCATTTTTTTCTCTTTTGAATTAAATTATTATTTAATGAAAAAGTCAACCTATTACATGTCTTTTATAATTAAATAATGTTTTCATTATTTAATTATTTATTTCCCTCTCAAATTAAATAATTTAATAATTATTTAAATATCTCCTATAACCTTTTTTTATGTGCCAACCTCATTATCTATCTCAATCTTATCTTTTGGCATCTCATTCAATTTCCACCCTTGATTAATTTATTTTATAATTCAATCTAAGCCATTCTTCCTTATCATTTGTCCTAATTTTTCCCTAACCCTATTTCATACTACAAATTTCATTCTTGGTCATTGATTGACATATCTTATTGACATTTAATCTCAACCCTTCATTCACATTTGTCTTTTTATAAAACACACCTATCATCATCATTTCTATCTATCTAGTTTATGCACAAGTACATGCTTCTTAAGGAGACAACTACTATCTCAAATATTTTTCTATAATCGACATTAGGCTATTGTTGTATACTCAAATTTGAGGGTAATGAATCATATTTCAAGCAAGATAGATAAGTTCAATGGAGGCGAATCAACCATGGCATAGGTAATGTTGCTTTATGTTTATGTTTCTATGTTGGATTGTGCTTCATTGTTGGTTTAGGGCTTTATGGTTACAGTTTTGATGCTCTATTACCTTAACCTGAGTTTTACCCTAGATTACAATATATACTAATTGTTCGTCATATCTACAAAAGTTCAAAATTTCAGTTGAATTTCACCATCATTCACCAACTCTCTAATAAAATGATATCTTGTATCAATGTGTTTGATCCTCTTGTGAAAAATATGATTTTTTAACAATGTGATTGTTGATTTGTTGTTACAAAAGATTGGTGTTGGATCCTCTTGTGCTTGCAATAGATCTATCAAAACTTTCCTCATGTCCAAACTACTTGACATGTTGTTGTGGCTACTACATATTTTGCTTCATCTAATGAAAGTGTAACTATGGGTTTCTTTCTTTATGCCTGTGAGACTACACCCGCCCCATGATTAAAGATATATCCAAAAGTTTTCTTCCTCTCATCAATGCTACCAACAAAATCACTATCAGTATAACTAATCAAATAAAAATAATTAGTTGTGGAATACAAGATTTCATATCCTATTGTTCTTGCCACATATCTCAATAAATCCTCTTTCTAACTTGCCAATGTGAGTCTTTTGATGACTCCATGAATCTTGAAATTAGACTAACCCCATACATGATATCTAGTCCTGTGGCTATAAGATACACCAAATTTTTAATTAGTATTTTGAAGATTTTAGAATCAACATTAGGCCCTTTGTCTTCTTTTCTAACTTTAGTGTTTGTTGCAATAGGTGTAGATGTTGGATTACAATTCAACATCCTAAACCTTTTCAACAAATCCTTTGCATATTTAGATTGAATAATGAAAATTTCTTTATCTGATTGAACAAATCCAATGCCTAAAAAATACTTCATTAAACCCAAATCTGTCATCACAATTTTTTTTATTATTGCTTATTTAAATGTGTCTATAGACAAATTTTTAGTGAAAATTAAATCATCAACATATAAACACACAATCAAAATGTAACCTCCTTTTTTAATCTTTGTGTATAATGTGGGATCACTCTTGCTTCTATTGAATCCATTACTTTACATGTATTAATCAATTCTACTATACCATGCTCTTGGTACTTGTTTGAGACCATAGAGAGACTTCTTCAATTTATAGACCATGTTTTCATGTCCATTCACTTCATAACATCATTCTTATTTCACAAACACTTCCTCCTCTATGAAACCATTCAAAAAGGTTAATTTCACATCCATTTGAAAAAAATTCTAATTATTTTTTGTAACTATTGTTAAAACCATTATGATAGTATTAAGTGTAGCAACTAGAGAAAATGTTTCATTATAATCAATTACATAATGTTGTGAAAAACCTTTTTCTACTAACCTTGCCTTATATTTTTCAATTTCACCTTTTGCATTAAATTTGGTTTTACAAAGCCATATGAATCCCATGCAACCCTTACCTTCAAGTAGGTCAACTAGCTCCCATGTGTGATTTCTCTTAATGGAATCCATCTCTTCATATATAGATTTGATCGAATGTTCCTCCTTAAATACTCCTTCAAAATGCATAGGATCATGAGAGAATAAAAAAAAATTGAGAATAAATCTAACTTGTCTTCTCCTTGATCATTTCTCTTTTAAACATCTCATATTCTTACCCTTATATTTTGACCTTAATGAGGCACTTGAGTAGGATTTGATTCATGACTTACTTGTGAATTGGAAGTAGGATGATATTTATGACCCGATGATTCACCTTGTACAACATTCTATGGAGTTCTTGTTGGTGTATTTGTTCTTTCTTGTGGATTTGATCGATCACCTTGCACAATTTGTTCTCTAGATTCTTCTTTATTTTGTGGTATTGGTGCTCCAATTGAGATTGTTTTTTCAATTCTTCCGTCTCATAGTTCTTCATCCTTAAATTTGACATCTTTGCTAATAATCACTTTCTTTGAAATGGGATTATACAATTTATAAACTTTTGATTGCTCACTATAACGAATGGCAATACATTTCTCACTTTTATCATCCAATTTTCTTTGTGAATTTTATGACACTAGTGAATATGCAACACATCCAAAAATTCTTAAATGAAATACACTATGCTTCTTACCATTCCATGCTTCTTGTGGAAATTTTTCCTTAACACTCTTTGTAGGAATTCTATTCCAAATGTATACTACATGTTAGAATATTAATCTTTACTTGATAAAGGTTATTCTTTAACTATAATTATTTATTAACTTGTAGTAATATTCCAAAGGAATCCCTACAAGTCTTTTGTATTTAATTCCTTTATTAAGGAATATTTGTAGCCACCTCCTTAAGAGGTTCTTGACACATTGTACACACAAAGATGAATGGTGGCATTCATTGAGTTGGGAGTTATAGTCTAACTCCTCTTCTCACCTCTATTTATTGAGGTGCCTCTCCTCCAATTCTTCATATTCAAGAATGCAAGCTTAAGGCTTAAGTTCTCTCTCTCTCTCTCTCTCTCTCTCTCTCTCTCTCTCTCTTTGTATCTCTTAGGCATTTTACCTCCATTCATAATATTGGGGTTTTTTCTTGTTTTTCCCCTTATCAAATTCTTGTGTCTACTTTTCATTTTTCGTGGTACTTGGTTTGACTTCTCTATTTCTTGGTATTCTCTTTCCTAAAAACAATACTCATTAGTTAGTACTTTCCATTGCTCATTTATTTTCTTACAAGCTATTGCTTCTACCCAAAAGTAATTAGGGAAGTTTTTAGCCTTCAAAATGCTCCTAGCCATTTTCATTATCGTTATATTCTTCCTCTCTACTACATTTTGTTGTGGTGTGTACCTTGTTGTAAATTTTTTCTTGATCCCGTGATCTCTATAAAAATATAGAAATTCATTATAACTAAATTCACTACCTCTATGAGATCTAAGTACTTAGACATATCGTCCACTTTTTTTTGCCACCATAGCTTTGAAATCCTTGAATTTACTGAAGGCTTTAGACATTCGATTGAGAAAATATACCCAAGTATTCCCAATAAAATCATCAATGATGGTTAGAAAGTAAATATTACCTCCAAATGATGGAGTTTGCATTGGTCCACATAAATGACTATGAACTATCTCCAATGATTTCCTTGATCTATATGAGATTCCTATAGAAAAAATCTCTCTCTATTGTTTTACCAAAAAGAAACTCCCCCATGAATTGGTTGGCCAATCTATAGGTGACAATATTTTTACCATCCATTTCCTTTATAAAAAACTCAAACCTCTAAAATATAAATACTCATACCTCAAATTCCATAGCCATGATTGGTCTAAACATACAATTTTGAAATTAGCTTCTTCCGCTCCTTGGATGGACTAAATTTGAAGGGGAAACATTCAATTCTTGGTCATATCCACTCTTGCAATCAACCTATCATTTTAAAATCTATCCAATATTATGCAAGAATTATCCATAAAATATACCATGTAACCCTTTTGAATTAGCTATCCAAAACTCATAATATTATGCTTTAGTATAGGTACAAAATAGACATTAGGAATACATTTTCTTTCACCATTTTTTGTCAAAATATTTATTACTCCTTTACCCATTATAGATAATTTACTATAATCTCTCAATTTCAATTCATACTTTATAGAATCATCAATACTATCAAACAAATATTTATTTCCATTCATACGATTGATATTAAATATATCCCATGCTCCCTTCGGGTTGCTTTGTTGTTTTACTTCCTTTCGATTGTGCCCGATGTTTTTGAAAACCTCAAACCATCCTTTCAATGGACTCAAAATATTGCTTCCATGTGTCATCCAATTGATCATCAAATGGGAGCTTCCCTTCCCTTCTCCTATGAGCCTTGCTTTTCCCCCACGTGTCGATTGATCAATATTTTTGTGCTTGCTTTCTTGCGGCTCTCTTTCAGGCCCTGACCGCATGCCACGTCACCTCCTCCTGCATACACTTTTTAAGTGGACCCCATAGTGGTGGTGATATGTTGAAGGCTCCTCGACGTGTCCTCAAAATAGACATTTCATTCATAGGAAAGATGGAATGAAGTTCAAGCCCTCCTATCTTGCCATGCGTCCTAACTAACTTTATGGGACTGCGACACGTGCTTTCTCGGGCTTTATTTGTTTCCAAACATTGAGACCACTGCCATCATTCACAGGGGATGCATCTAGCTCGTGAGTGTCTGTGTTCATTTTTCAGAATCTTCTCTATTGCAATGACCATGATGAGTCATTACTGTGGACATCATTGCTCATGATCGAGAATATTTTCTGTCATGGGATTTCAAGTGGTGTAAGCCTTCGATTATTTATACTACTTCTTTCAACCAAAATCAAGTTTGAAATACCTACAAAATAATTAGGAAGACACCAAGCCTCTTGTTTTGTTAGATGATTGTAAAGACTCACAGACTGTGCCCTTGTAATTTGGCCTCTCTGTTACTTAACTATTTGAAAACATTATACTGTGATGTTACTGAATAGCTTGTTTGCAACTTCAATGATTTGAATAGAATGCTGATTTAAGGCCATGTCTCTGACTCTTTCTTTTCAGTAAATCTCTATGAATTTTTTTTTATGTTATGAAATTAATTATTCAGGTCTTTCTCTTTATTGATTGTTGTTTCGAGACATAGTAGATTGCTAAATAGGCCCTTAAGTCACATCCAAAAGATAGATTTATCATGCCTTACATCTAAATCTTGGTGCATCACCCTAGTTGGATCTTTTATTTTTATATCTACTTCATTTTCCCATTCAAAACCCTAGTTACAAAAAAAGTTGACTTCTTTAAAAATTCGGAGGTCACTCACTTTAGTGCAATAGGTCCCCCCTTTAACTAAGTTTCCCATAAGATTGTTACCTTGTCAATTTTTGGCATCAACAATTTCTTTTTCTGGGATGCCCGGTGGGACATGCTTAAATGAATCTTAATTCAAAGAGGGTGTATGAGCCATCGACCTACTACTAGGTCCCAAACAATGAATAATCTCAGTCTACTAGTACTTCCATTAGGAATAGTACATGCCTCAATCCAATTAGTGAATATTTTGCTTCCTCTGCACCTACCGTTAGCCATGTTGCCCAATTCTAATAGAAATTATGTGGCTTGGGATGCTGGAAGTCCCCTTGTAGTTCCAGTTGCACCCGTCTTTTGGGCCCCTATCCCAACCTCTGCTCTAAAAGCTATTCCTAAATTCACCGGATACGAATCAAGAACACTTACCAAACATCTACAAGATGTGGCAGATGTGTGTTTGGTCTATGGGGTTATAGATCAAAACATAGCACTGAGATTGGTCATAGCCTCTTTCAGAGGGAAATAATTAGATTGGTATTGCACTTTGTCGGCTAACACCATCAGTACCTAGGATTACCTCAGGGACCCTTTCTACAAGAGATTCTCGAATGATGGAGATCGGTCTTCACTCTACCATCAGCTGACAACTATAAAGAGAGCTCCTAATGAAGCCATGACTGACTTCAATGCCTAGTGTTGATGAAAAGAAATGATAAGGTACCAACTCTTTGTGGGAAACTTATTTTTAGGGGGTAGCCTATTGCACCAAACTAAGTAACCTCCAAATTTTAAAGAAGCCAACTTCTTCTATAACTAGGGTTTTGAATGGGAAAAGGAAGCAAATATAAAATTAAAGGATTTAACTAAGGTGATGCACCAAGATTTAGATGTAAGGCATGGTAAATCTATCTTTTGGATATGATTTAAGAGCCCATTCGGTAGTCTGTTGTGTTCCAGAATGGAAAAAATCAAGATACAAGTCTGAATGATTCACTAGATGACATAAAATAACTCTCATACACATTTACTAGAAAGAGGAGTCAAATACATGATCTAAACCAACAAACTTGCATTAAATTTATAGAAGTTTCGTAAATGAGGCATTAAGTACAATAATGGCATAGTAAAACTTATCAAGTATGAAATAAAATAGAAAGGCCAAACAATGGCAGAGTCTGTGAGTTTTTTACAATAATCTAATAAAGAAATGAAAGGCTTGGTTCTTCTACCAATTCTCTTGTCAAAATTTGAACTCTTGCTTCAAAAGAAGAAGCAATATTTATAATGAAAACCTAGTGGTGAGCCAATAATAGAAAAGATCCTCCGATCATGAGTAATGATTTCCCCTTGTCATTGCAACCAAAAAGATTTGAGCCATGAACGAGGACACCCTAGAGCTGGATGCATCCCCTGCTAATGATGGTAGTGGTCCTAGCAGACTAGAACATCGACACATACTATCCGCTCATGGTAATAGTTACAAAAAATGGTAGCTGGTGTGAGGTTATCACCTACTTTAAATTTCCTTCCCGATGAAGTCTTTAGAAGATCATGTGGCAAGCGGTCAGGGCCGATGTTCATCCTTCCCCTTAAGTGATAAAAAAATTGTGCTGCGAAGACATGTGGAGGTCTCCAAGCATACTGCGCTGAAGGTGGGGGGCACCAAGACATGTGCATAGACTGATGCTACTTGGCATGTGGTCAGGGCTCAAAAGGGGAGCGATGGAAAGGGGCATTGAAGATTGTGAACTGTTGACATGTGGAAGAATGGGACAAGTCTTTGAAAAGTGAGAGAAGGAAACCTTGTGAGGAGTGCTCGGCTGACAAGTGGCAGTATTTGCATAAGCCTTTGGTAAAGGAGCTCGATATTGCTTTTTTAAAGGGGGGTGTGGCTGGTATTTAAGCAAAAAAAAATCACCCGAAGGGAGCTTCAAAATTTTATGTTCATAACTTTTGGTGACTTATCAGGGGCATTTCACTTGTGAAATGAGGAACCCAAATTTTTTTTGGCTTGTAGACCAGAGACTTATCCATTGGGCATTGTGGTCAGAGCTTAGAGATGGCGGTTTGTAGAGGTAGCCATTCATCCTCAGATGGAGTCAATATGTCATGCAAAATTTCTTTCACTCCATGCAGATCAATCACTTCTTTGTAAGTTAGCATCGATGATATATCATCCCAAGACTCGAGTTGAAAAATAATTCATGCGATCAGATGAGTGATGCTCTCAATATCTCTTGTAGCAAGGGGCTGATTGAAACTCTGAAAGGCAGACACATCCCATTGTTTCTCCTCGATCTTTTCCGCTATATCCTCTACCATGGCCACTCATTCACCTTCAAGAAAAAAAGATGGTAAGCCCATTTGAGTTAGGTGACAGAACTTGGCCCACATGCTATTCATGATCTGATCTAGTTTGGTAGCACACTCATTGGAATGAAGGATGGTTGTGTGGAAATGGATGACCCTGTTAGCTATTTTAGCAATGGCCTTTCGGTCTTCAATCCCTGCACTTTCCAAGACCTCGTCTAGGACCATATATAGCTTGTCTAATAATCCCCTAGCCTTTGAAATTCTCTCTGTGATGGACTGAGGGAATTGTTTGATCGCTTCACGAACCCCTTTGCCTAAATATGTTACCTCTGCCATAAATCAGAGCATTGGCTATAGAGTTAGGGAGAAGGCCTTCACTCTTTCCTAGTATGAAATATATAACTACTGGGCTATCTGAAGAAGGCCCGTTTGATCGACAGGAGGTAAGGCAGAGTTCTATATCATGTGCGAGCTCTGCAACCTTTTGGTTTGTGGTAGTTAGTTGCCCCTACAAGATCCGTGATTCTATGAGCCAGTTGGCCTTGACTCGTTCCTTATTTGCTACTTCTTCCTTCTAATGAAGATTTTACTTTTGCAATCTCATTCTCTAATTGGGCCTAGTGGATCTCAAAATCTACATCTTTCTGCTACATATGTTGCTCTAGTTGAGCATGTTGGTGATGAAACTCCTCATCCTTTTGTCACACTTCCTATCCCAACTTTGCCAACTGGTCTTGATATTTCTGGTTCTTTTGTTGCAGCTCAACGACCAAGTTTGGATCGAGGGATTGGAACCTCACAATTTCCTCTCAGAGCCTCTCTTGCTCCACATCGGTTTGTTGGGATAAGCGCTTAATTTCAGCCTCCCTAGCCTTTTCCTTGGTGAGCAATACCTCAACTCTATCCTTTATGCTTTTCAACTCTTCTTCCCTTTTCTTTAGCTAGTGATCAAACTTAAGAAATTTGGTGGTTACTACCCATTGTGTTTCCTCCATGAGCTCCACCTTTTCTTGAGGTTGGGCTATGCTTAAGTCGAGCCCTACGACGTATATGTTGCATTCATCTGACTGCATCTCTCCTTGTGGTTTTCTGGGAGTCGGGTACATAGTCACAAAATGTAGCGACTATTGTGCCTTATGAAAAATAGTTTGTACCTTTGGCTTCGTTGGTATCTTAGCATCTTTAGCTCTTTGCTTTTGGGCTTTGATTTCTTGTGCATACTTAATTTTATCGCCTTTTGACAAGAATTCTGAGGGCGATTTGATGAGTCTACCTACAAAAGGTACACCAGGAGGAAGGGCAAAAGGGAAAGAAAGGATAGTAGTCCCGAGTGACTTCTTCCTTGGAAAACTAACTATTTGAGGTGAGAAAGGAGGGATACTCTAATAACCAAAATATGAAATAGGAGGAGGACTCAAAGGAAGTGGAATCTCAGTTGACTCCATTTATTGGGAAGACTGGATTTGGGTCGGCACGGTAATGGAAGGGGATGTATCGATGAAGGCAATAGAGGCAGATTGTGAGATTCTTTGGGATGTAGAATGGGCCAAGGCCAATGCTGTAAGGGTTAGTGGAGGAGATAGGGAAAATGGGGTTGCATGAAGGAACTGTGTGAAATCTATCACAATCATTGAAGCAGAGGCCAAAATGCAAGGGTTGGTGTGTGAAACGAGAGGTGTCATGGACACAACACGGGCAGCTAAGGTTTATGAAATAAGAGAAGAGGGAGAAAAATATTGTGATCCTTGGCCTGTTGTTGGCTCTTTGCTTACCTCAGGGTCTTGCAAAAACTCTATAGAAGATGCCTTATTTTGCTTCCACTTTTTTGGTGGCAAGTTGTCTACCACTATGGTTTCATACTGTTACACTTGGGTTGCCTTGGTCCTCCTTGTAGTCTAGGTTCAACTCAGTGAAGACCTCACACTTGATATGTTAACCTATACATTAGAGGAGACCTTTCTGGGTTGCTTCATGGCTTTTCCCTTTTGCTACGTCGAGGTTTCCTATGTCTTTGTTTCTAGTTCTACTCCTTTGTTTGACTGCAATTCGACTTCCTCCGAACTGGAGTCCTTTTCACCACTCTTGTCAAAATTTGAATGCTCATTGTTCCACAATTTTTTGAGCTTGTTTTCCATCTCTTTGGTATCATAAGGGGCCTCAGTGCATTGGGCCTCTTGATGATATATCCAAAAATAATTAACCTTCTCTTCCTTCCAGCTATAGTTCTTTATCAGATTATTGTGGAGAGTAGTCCCCATCTTTCTTATTTTGTCATACTGCCCAATCAGGTAGTAGAATCCCAACCAGGGAGGCCGACTACCTTTTGGTAGGGATATAAGCTAGGTCAAAAATAAATTCATCTGCATCCGACACTGAATTCTGACACTTCTCCTAGTAAGGTCGGGGGTAGTGTGTTACTTTGACATATTTGTTTGGCAAGTCATCGTCAGGGTTGTAATTCCATTTATCACAAATCCATACCAGCCCTAGATGAGCCATCTTTTCCTCCAATATTTCATGAGCCTTCCTCTTAGCCATGATTATGGTTTTGAAGCTCATCAGGTAGCTGAAAAATCCGTTCATTTCCTTTTGGCTACAAAATTTGATGTTGATAATTGATACCTAGTGGAAAACCTCCAGCGCCAGTATCTAGTCTGAAGACATGATGGAAGTCAGAAGGGTTTTCTGGTGAAGCTACGCAATTGGACGAATGTGAACTCTCCACCCATTAACCAATCACACTTTGGAGTGAAGTTCTACATGAACTCAGTTTGGTCCGAGTTGAACAGTAAGACAGTGTTGCCTCCTCTTAAATCCTACAAAATTGGTTATAAGAAATAATTTGAAAATGCATAATAGTCAAATGTCACAGAGAGAAGGGGAGTTCACATGGAAATAGGCTTCCTTCTTTGGTTTTCATCAAAAATTGAAAGCCCTAGACACTTCTGGAAGAAGTTGCAATTTTTATGCAAGAACATATTTGCGAGAAAGGATGGGAACCTGAACCTCCATTGAAGTTGGTATTCTACTATTTGGTCGAGCATCTCCTACATGAGAAAATTAGAAAAATCGTACCAGAAAAGAGAATGTTGCTTGTGCAATTGAAAACCCAAACCTAGTTGAAACTCTTGGGCCTCCTTGCCAATGTCTAGGTTGCAAAAAAACTCCATCATTGATAAGGCATCCTTTATATCATCCTTGAAGCCCTTATTCATCACTAGGATTTGCATTGGCCTATTCTAAGCTTCTCTGGGTCTTTGAGTCTCTGTGCTATAAAAATTCAGTTCAAGGTATCTGGTCCTCCAATAGGTCTGTCCTTTTTCCAGAGTGAATGACTCCATTTGAGGCACTTTGGAGCTTCACTCCAAGATGCAGAGTATATTCCAGATAGCTTCCTTGTAGATAACCACACTCACCTCCTGGCCCTCAATGGTGTTGGTACCCAGGTTGAAGAGTTTGATGGACTCGTCGACTAATTCAGGGTAGTAGTGTACAAAACAAACCATATATTGAGGAAGCCCACTATACCAACACTTTTGTGCCAAGAAATATATATTTCTATTCCTTTTCATCCTTTCATAGGTTGCTTCCCTAAGTGATTTAGGGTTCATTACAAGAATGGGGTCATGAATATTTTCCCATTCTTCTTTAATTCATTTCTTACCTTTGTGAGGGCTCTTCTCTGCAAGCCAAGTATTTACCCATGTTGGTGTTTTTGGTATTGCAAGTGAAGCATAAGAGACATCCTTGAAGACGTAGGTGGCTGGTGTTGTGCACATGATATCAAATAAACTTTGGGCTCCTCCTTCTTGCATCTCTACTTGAGGACTTTGAGCGGTTGCCATCCTTTGCAAATTTTCTGCCTAGAAAGCACACTGGAGCAGTATGAATGGAATCTAAAACACAACGCAAGAGTTTGAATTCAAAACCAAAAAAAAATTCGTTCCAAGTTTAATCAACATCAGGGTAGTGAATTCTTCATGATTACCTCTATCTTCAACTCCTTCACTGCTAGATGTGCCACACCTGGTTTCTTTAACAATTCTATCCCTCCAAGTCCCTTTGTGTACTCAAGAGGTTTTATGCTCTATCTAGATTTTTACATGCGACACTTAGATTTTTTTTACTTCTTGCATTCAATCAGGTAGACAACAACTACCTTTTTGCATTTAATTCAAAATGTACTGCCAGCTCCTCCACCCATGTGAAATGACCTACTTACCTCTTTTGAAAAGATAAGAATTCATAATTTTATTGGCGATAATGTCTCTTCGACACGATTTTCATGGGAAATTGAGCCATCGATGTACTGTTTGTCATCTCCTCATCTGCCTTAATAATTAATATCTCATAAAGCATGATCAAGTTGAAATCGTAATGAGTACTTTGAGAATATTTACACTCATCCTTGGAGCTTGAAACTGCCCGCATCGTGCCACCTAGCCTCTGTCGCTATAAACCATCACCTAGGACTGTCACCAATTTTCACTAATTGATTACCGCTCCTTAATCTTGCATGCAACAATTCGTACCTACAGACATAATTGGGTTGCAATATCGAGTTGGCCTTTTGGTTGGATTTTCAAGATAACAATCAATTATCACCATGCTTTGTATGCAGGCTATCTTGGATATTTCTATAAATAGGTCCTAATACAGTAGCGAAATCACACTTAGTGATTCATCAGAAGTGGCATTGGGTGGTTAGATTGGATTATCTGCTTATGCGGTTGAGTGGGCTTTAAATTTGCATAGTGCTAGACTTAGGTGTTTTGAGCAGAAGCTGACACAATGAATACTCCAATTAGGTTATTGTGCAACAAGGCTCAAAAATCCTTTCTAGGGGAGATTTTGAATAGGTTCTTGAAGCATATGGCAAAGAACAAGCACTCGCTGGCTATCATAGCCATCAAATGGGTCATGGGTAAAGATTGTATTGATTATGAAGACAAATATCGGGTAAATACTGATATCAACTCCCATTTTGTTGTCTCACTACTTGATGTTCAAGCCCCAAAAGACATGATTCTTCATTTCATGCTTTAGATTTTTCCAAAGAAGTACCTTGGATGTCTCGACAAGGTAGTGAGAAATGTGATGTATGGCTTGGGCCTTCGTGTTGTGAGTGACCTGAGGAAGCACGTTGAAGAAGATGCAGTGGTACCATTGGTGCCATTCCTGAGTGGGTTTCAGCTTCACTCACTTGTAGAGAATTGTGATAGGGCCACCTATGCATGCCACTTTCTTTTGTGTTTCTATAATGTAGTTTTGTTTTATGACATGGATTGGTACACCGACTTCAAGAACCTTGTGTTCCCTTTTCCACTTGTTATGGGTGTTGATATTGCTTCTGCTACAGGTCTTGTTGCTATTGATAATCCTCCTTTTTCCCCTAACAATGTTCCTACTAATGAAGACAATGCTCGTGTTCCAGATACTTGAAGTTTAATACAACTTTTCTATTTTTGTATATATGTGCCTGACAGAGGGCTCGCATACATATATATGTAAGGAAACCATATACACCTAGTCATATTTTTTAGCGCATGGCCTCAGAGCCATTTTGACAATGTTTCCATCAAAGTATACATATATAATGAATATGCTTTCTTATGTTAAACTCTTGGTCTTCATTCTTGTGTTTCTACAATATGGTTTGAATTCCTCGCATATGAATTTATTTTTTGCAACATTAGTATATTCTTTCTTTGTTTTTACAATAATGGGTCCCATGAATTTTCTTGCTCTCTGAAAATGTGAAAAATGTTGGAAAGAACCAACTGAAAAAACACGAAAAGGAAAACTAATTACACTATTCACATATTTACACCTATATGAAGTAATTGTATCTTGATTGAACAATTTTAAGTGAATCCCATTAACCGGAATTCCCAATGGCTCTTGTTCCATATTCTCTAATTCGAATGCATTATTTTATTTGCACTGAATTATTTTGAAAGGGCCTTCCCACAACTTGTCAAATTTTCCATGCTAGCTAGGCTTTGTAGCTCTTTCATTGAACTTTAGTACCTGGTCTGAAGATTTTTTGTTGAACCATCTCTTAACCACCTGTTGGCAATTAGTCATGGCTATTAGGGCTCTATTTTTCTTGCACCTCTAGTAATTCGGCCAACCGAACCTCCATAGCTTCGTTCTCTTTAATTTCTAGAGACTTGAGTAGCTATAGGGCGGGTATCTCTATAGAGATAGGCAACAACACTTCTTTACCATACACTAGCTCATATGGTGAAGTCTTTAGGGATTTCTTAGGAGTTATGCGGTCCGTCCAGAATACTATCTGGAAATTCTTATGCTATTCCTTGTCATGATCAGACCTGATCCTTTTAATGAGTCAGACTAAATTCTTATTAGTCAACTCGGCCAGGTCATTCCCCTGTGGGTAATAGTTTGAGGATGTTTTCAAGAATATTCCATGCATAACTATGAATTGCAATACCTTAGATCCTAGGAATGCTTTGGCATTGTCTGAGATGATGATCTTTGGTAGGCTCAATTTCGTTACTAGCCCCTCGAGAAAGTCTACAGTTTTTGCTTTTGTCATGTTCTTTAGCGGTATGGCTTCAGTCCACCTTGTGAAGTAGTCTATTGCTGTGAGAATCCACTTATGGTCAGTGTTGGAGGCAAGATTGATCATTCTTATGAAGTCTAGCCCACATTGTGCAAATGGTTCATCCAATACTATCAGATTGAGAGGCATGGAAAAAAATTCCCTCCTGCTTGCGTAGAATTGGCATTCCTTGCAATGTTTTATCATGTTGTAGGAGTCATTGAATAGCGTAGTCCAGAAGCACCCAACATGCAAGATTTTGATGATGGTGGTTTTTATAGAGAAGTGTTCACCTTTGGGCATGTTGTGCAATGTGTTAAGAATTTTTTTTGCTTTCTCCATGGTGACACATCATAACAAGATGTCATTGAAATTCTTCTTGAAGAGAATCCCCTCAATAAGTGAGTACCTACTATTTTGTAATCGGTAGAACCTTCCTTTCTAAGAATGAAGTCTTGGTGGATATTTTTTGGTGTGCATAAATCTTACTCTATCCATCAGCCAGCATCCTTCAGGTTCAGATTCATTTGTCAAGACAAGATCCACTTTCTCTTCTTTCATTTCTATCTCTTCGTTGTGCACCAAATATTTAGATATCCCTCTTCCTTTGATAGTCTTTGTATGATTGACCTCGATGTCCTATTCCAGGATCTTAGTGATCTAATTGGCCCTTTTTTCGGTGATTTCTCCTTCCATAATATATTCACGCACACTAGAATATGTGACATAAATGATCACCTTGTTGTAAGATATAAGATGTCAGAAATTTTTGAGTCCCTTTAAAATTGTGAACACTTTCCTTTTGATGAATTTATAGTTCACCTCATATTACTTCAAGGTCTAGGAGTGAAATTCTATAGGATGTTCTCCCTTTCCTTCGTCATCCTTTTGAGTCAAGACAGTGGTGATACTTGTCTTGCTATTGAAAAATAACATCATGAAGTCTTTGGACAAGTCTAGATTTACCAACACAGGAGCTAAATAAATAGCATCCTTCACTTTCTCAAAGGATTCTCTTGATTCTTTGGTCCATTTGAACAATTGGTCCTTTTTAACATCAGGGTGATGGGCTGAATTATCCCTACAAAATCATAAATGAATTTTCTTATGAAGTTTACCTTTCCCAAAAATGATTGAACTCCCTTCTTGTTGACTGGAAGGGGAAGTTCCCTGATCGCCTTTACCCTTTCAGAATCAATAGAAATTCCATCTCTAGACACTACACGCCCTAGTAGCTTGCCTTGAGGCACATTGAAAATAGATTTTTTCGGGTTCAAGGATATGCCTAACTCTTGGAATTTTTTGAAAACCATTTCCAGATGATCGAAATGGTCATCTTTGGACTTGGAAAACACAATCAGATCATCTAAATAGATGAAAATAATTTTATTGATCAGTTCACTCAAGGTGATGTCCATTGCCCATTGGAATGTGGCTCCCGTATTTGATAGGCCTAATGGCATTTTGGAATATGTGAATTTTTTCCATTTGGTAGTGAATGTGGTCTTGTATTGATCCTCTTCTTTAACCCGAACCTGATTGTAGCCCGAGAAGTCGTCCAATAGAGACTGCCACAATCTACAAGATGGATTCCATGGAAGGTAGCGGATAATGATCCTTTAGTGATGCCTTATTTAGGTTGCAGAATTCAGCACAAAGACAAAAATATCCATTCTTTTTTTAGACGATAAAGAGGTTAGATACCCACATACTATGCTTGATTAGAAACACGATCTTTGACTAGAACAGTTTCCCTAGCTCTTGGGCCATCAAGGCTTGAATATTTGGATTGATAGGCCTTTGCTTTTGTCGGATAGGTTTAACACCTTTGTGAGTTTGATGGTGTGGTGGATGATACCAAGATCATATCTCCCTGAGGTCATCATAAGACCAGATCATGACCCCTTAGTATGTTTCACAAAAGTGTATAAGCCTATCCTTGTCGCACTGTGGGACTTCCTTCCCGACCTTCAGTTTTCTTGTGCCTCTAACCTGAAGGGTAGCATAGTTTGCTTAGTCTGGTACAAATTTCCTCCTATCATTCTTTGCATCATCATAGTTGAACATGTTTTCGAGTGTGACCAACCCTTTTAGAAGTTTGTTTGATCTTACCTAAATTATTTTCCCTTCGTATGCTTCTTCAATCTTCGGTTGAAGTTGATTAATGAAATCTCCTAACTATTGAATGAATGAGGTGATGTGTTCATCACTTTCAAACACTTGTGATCTTTGATCATTATCTAGAATGGAGGGTCGGACGATTAGTCGCATGGAGTGTACATTCTCCATCAAGTTAGAGATAGGGTTGAATTGATATCCTATCATTGCCATGCAATCCGGAATTGAATTTTTCTCCCTTGGCACTGCGTGGATGTTAAAAGATTCAAAGCTCTCAATGTGGTCCCATACCCTATGTATATAAGATTGCATTCAAACATTTTTTGCAATAGAGATGTTTCTCACTTGATTGATTATAAGTTCAAAATCTCCAAACACCATTATTTGTTTGATACCCATGCACTCTACGAGGCTCAGTCCTTGCACGAGATCCTCATATTTGTCCTCATTGTTTGAGCAAGAAAATTGGAAGTGGAAAGATATGAGAATATAATCATTTTTTGAAGATGTTAAGCATATCCCAACACCAACACCAACTTTTCATCTTGCACCGTCAAAGTGCAACATCCATAGCTCTGAGGCTTGTTTGATCGCAGAGTCCTTCACTATCTTCAGAAACTCTTGATCTTCATCATAGATGAAGTAGGTTCCCAACATGGTAGCATGATAATTTCCGAAAGGGTTGGAATCTGCATAGTTTCTCAAAAATACTTCTTTGGGATTGGCTTTGTCTTTGGTCACCTTCTCGTCTCTTAGTAGCTTCCTACCAATAACTTCTTCTTTAGTGAAATAGTTATGAGCAACTTCAATTTCTTCTTTCAAGGAAGAAGTATGGGAAACCTTGTATTTGATCATGGCTTCATTGACTACATGCTCTAAGTGCAGGGGTTTTGATATTATCTTCATCTTAGATCTGTGCTTGGTCATAAGAATTAGGTGAGACCAATCCAAAGAAAGGTATCCGCCTATTTTTGATGTGAACTCCTGCAATAGGAAGAGATAAAACATGGGAATAACATCAATGATCATGGTTTCTTGTGGCATTGCGATACTAGGATAGGAAAAGAAGGTTAAAGGGAGGTCTTTAATGAGGCCCATAGTTTTGACCTTGTTCCCATCTAGCTGCATAACTCCTCTTTTTAAGTGCTTATAATAAAGCCCTAAGGATTCAACTATTTACTTGGGCATGATGTGGTGTTAGCACCAGATTCAATCATGGAGTTGTGTAGAAGCTTCTTCCCCATAATGAGAGTTAAGAATAAGGGTTTGGGTTTTGGCTTCTTCTCTTTAGCCTCAGTCAGAGCCTCCTCTGTAGTATTCGTAATAACTTTGGTTGGAGGTGATGAGTCGATAGTCTTCTCAGAAGCTTGTTCTATTGGTTGTACAATCACATCTTTCTATAAGGCCTCCTGTAGAAATGACTTCTACTCTGGAATGGCTAAGATATCCCAAAGGGATACATTAGGAGAGGATTTCTCCAATTGTTCCACCACATTGATCGGTGATAGATTTGGAGGCTTTTATTCCTTTCCCTTGGTGATAACAATCTCCATGCACATTTAAGGTTGTGGAGGAATTGTAGAAGGTCTAGGGAGGTCGTTCGAGATGTTCCTAGGCTACAAAGTGATCAAATTTCTTGTGAATCTCCTCTTTGATCAGGTGTTGTAGTTGGACTATACTTGCAAGGTCACTGATGTGGATTCTTCATAAGTGAACATTGCTTCATCCCCTTCCATCCATGAGAGGAGGGAATGGTTAGGAGCTATGCCACTTTCTTTCTCTAGAGACATTCCTTGCATCTATGTGGCGAGAACCACATCCTCCATTTAGGGAGAGGCATATGTATAGCCTCCTGAATTCATCTCCATGCCTTGGCTATGTTGTTCTACAATTTTTTTTTGCAAATTTCCACATGAACAATTTTGAGACATATGTGCATCGCCCCAAAGATAGCACCAGAGATTGAAATATTCAGTGAGATTGTTCTACCCTTTGGTTAGCTCTCTGCTTTTACTTGTTTGAGTAGTTCCCAATGGAGATGGTACCAGTACTATTTGGTTATTTTTCTGAGTCAGTGGGTTTGTGTGTGTGGCTCCTTGATATTGGTTCTATTGGTAGGAAGGTTTGTCTCTTTGATAACTTTGATAGGTTGGTCTCAGAGGAGCAGCTTGATTGCACTTGATAGTGGTCACTTCGTTTGTTAAGTTCAGTAAAATTTCCTTCAGTTCGCTTATCTCATCCTTGGGAGCATTGGATGTAGAAGTAACATTTTATGGCACACTCGGATATGTGTACATGGATGGGGATGGTGTGGATGTGCTAGTAGATGGCATCTCCTGAGTCATAGTTGATATTTCAGGGAGTATCAACATAATGGGTCGAGATGGAAATTTCGCTATGTCGATCAAGTTGTTCTTTGATTTAACCACTATGTTGTATTCATCTGGTAATGTGGTTCCTCCAAGTGATTGGATCCTCATGGAAATGTCGACGTTGATGGAGTTTAAGTAGAACACAAATGCTAACTCATTCGGTGGTCAGATGGCATTCTGGAGTCTCTGTCAGGTTGTATGAAATTAGGCATTGAACTCTATCATGGATTTAGATGGGGCCCACTTTATTGTCGATAGATGGTGATATAGTCAAGATCTATCTTTGTCATTAGAAAAAAAATCATAAAAAGGATCCTTGAGCTCATCCCAAGTACTGATAGTATTAGATAGCAAAGTGCAATACCAATCTAGTCCTCTTCCTCTGAAAGAAGCTACAAGAAATCTCAACTCTATGTTCTGATCTATTACTCTATGAACCAGACACACATCTATGACATCTTACAAATTTTTGAATGGTATTCTCGAGCCATCTTCGAAAAACTTTGGAATAGCTTTAAGAGTAGAGACTAGGATAGGAGCCCATATGATGAGTGCGACTGGGGATGCAAGGGGAATTTTGGTGTCCCAAGCCACATAATTTTGGTTTGCGATCAACATTATGGCTGGGATCCGAAAGTTCTACTAGGAAAGTTTTGGTATGTGTTGTTACCAGTGGAGGCACTAACAAGCCAAGATTATTTGTGGTTCATGACCTACTAACATGTCGATCACTTACACACCCTTTTTGATTTGATATATTTAAGTGGTCCCACCGGGTGTGCCAAGGAAAAGAAAAATTGTTCATGCCAAAAAATGGCAAGGTAACAACCCTTTGTGGGAAACTCAGTTTTAGGGTGGGACCTATTGCGCCAAACTAAGTAACCTCTGGATTTTAAAGAAGATGACTTCTTCTATAACTGGGGTTTTGAATGGGTAAAGGAATTAGATATAAAGTAAAAGGATCTAACTAAGGTGATGCACCAAGATTTAGATGTAAGGCATGGTAAATCTATCTTTTGGATACGATTTAAGGGCCTTTTCGATAGTCTACTATGTTCTAGAATGGAAAAAATAAAGATAGAAGCCTAAATGATTCACTAGATGACATAAAATAACTCTCATACACATTTACTAGAAATAGAGCCAAAGACATTATCTAAACCAACAAAATTGCATTAAATTTATAGAAGCTCCATAAATGAGGCATTAAGTACAATAATTATACAGTAAAACTTATCAAATATCAAAGAAAATAGAAAGGTCGAACAATGGCATAGTCTGTGAGTTTTTTACAATAATCTGATAAAGTAATGAAAGGCCTGGTTCTTCTACCAAATCTCTTGTCAAAATCTAAAATCCTACTTCGAAAGAAGAAGCAATATTTATAATGAAAACCCAACAATGAGCCAATAACATAAAAGATCCTCTGATCATGAGCAATGATGCATTTAGAAATGATTTTCCCTTGTCGTTGCAACTGAAAATATTTGAGCCATGAATGAGGATGCCATTGAGACGAATGCATCCAATAAAAATGATGGTAGTGGTCCTAGAAGACCAGAGCATCAACATGTACTAACCACTTATAGTGACAGTTACAAAACATGGTAGCTGGTGTGAGGTTTTTGCCTGCTTTAAATTTCCTTCATGATGAAGTCTTTTGAAGATCACATAGTAAGTGGTTGTGGCCAATGTTCATCCTTCCCCTTAAGCAACAAAAAACTTACGCTGTGAGGACACTTGGAGGTCTCCAAGTATACTGTGTTAAAGGCGGGGTTTGCCAAGACATGTGTGTAGATTGATGCTATGTGGCATGTGGTCGGGGTCCAAAAGGGGGGCGATGGAAAGAGGCATTGAAGATTGTGAGTTGCTAACATGTGGAAGCATGACACAAGTCTTTGAAAAGTGAGAGAAGGAAACATTGTGAGGAGCGTTCAGCTGACATGTGGCGATATTCACATAAGCCTTTGTGAAAGGAGCCCGATATTGGTTTTTTAAAGGGGGCCATGGCCAATACTTAAGAAAAATAAAATCACCTAAAGGGAGGTTGGGAATTTAAAAATTCACACCTAGTTTCACATAACTTGGTAGAGGATTCAACCTGCTATCCACCCACTAGCTGAGTTGGCATTCATGTTCTATTTGAAATCCATCAACACCGACATATCGATGATGATTCAGTCTCACGGTGGAACCACATTTACAAATGCATATAGTGTCGCAATTTAAGAAGAGAACAATATAATTGACACTTGAAAGTTTCCCCCTGGCCTACCATTCCTATATTCCTTGAGATATTAGTCTTTGTCGAGGTGACACCACCTACCACTGCAGTCGCTCCTCCTCAATACATGTATACATACGTGAGATCACCGCAAAGGGTTGCTTTTACATCTGGTTTACCAAAGGATGATATAAGAAATGTCAAGGAGATGTTACAGGTTATGACCAATGAGATAACTATTATCAAATGTAACCACGCCATTCCTCTGAAGCTGACCTATCAAAATTATTAGGGAAGGAGATCCTCTTACCAACAAAACTAGTTCCAAGGAGGAACTCACACAAATCTGGAGGGACAAACAAAAAATCAAATAGTGTCGGTACCCACTCCATTGCAGAGTGCCAACCTAAGCTCAAGCAGAGAGATAATTATGGGGCGAAAAAATTTAGTCGATGATGCAAACCCATGGTGCTTCCCTTGCGGTGATTCACATATGCCTCAAAATTGTTCGCATGATAATTTACAATAGAAGGTGGTGGAGCAACGTAGCTAAGGTGTGGCATTGAATCTTAGAGTTTATTCATATGCCTCTCCAGAAATGGAGAATTTTATGCTTACCGCGCAGATGCAAGGAATGTCCTTGGAGCAAGAGAATGAGATAGCTCCCAACCATGCTCGTCTCTCAAGCAATGTTCACATACGAGGCATCCACTTTAGAGACCTCACAAGTGTAGTCCAACTACAACAATCACTCCAAGAGGAGATTCATGGGTGAATAATTTGTGCCGCAATTAGTCAGTCCACAGTCTAAGAGTGCTTCTGATCAGACCCCCAACACCTCCATAGTAGTGCCACAAAGTCCACTGTGAAGGGATATTTTTATAACCAAGACCAAAGAACAAAAGCCTTTGAATCCGCCACCTTTCAACATGGTGGAAAAATTGAAGAAATATTTAGTTAGCGTATCCCTTTGGGATATCTTAACTATTCCAGAGAAGGAGACATTGCTGCATAAGGCTCTTTGGGAAGATGTGGTTGTTCGACTGAAAAATAAATTTCTCAAAGAAAGAGATGTCGAACCATCACCTCCAGCTAAATTTCTTACAAATAATATGGAGATACCTCTACTGACGCCAAAGAAGAGAAGCCAAAACCCAAGCCCTTCTTCTTAACTCTCATTATAGGGGAGAAATTACTACACAATTCTATGATAACATCTAGCGCTAGCACCACAATTATACCCAAGCAGATAGATAAGGCCTTAGGACTTAGCTATAAACCTTTAAAGAAGTGAGTTATGCAGCTTGATGGAAATAAAGTTGAGATTGTAGGCCTCATCAAGGACCTCCCATTGACTTTGTTCACTTGCCCTAGTATCACAGTTTTGTAATACACTGTGATCATAGATGTTCCCCCTATGTTTGTTCTCTGCCTATCCTAGGAGTTTACTTCAAAAATAGGTGGATATTTGTCTCTATACTAGTCTCATTTGATCTTAAGAACCAAGCACTGAGCCAAAATGAAGATAAATTCTAAATCTTTGCATTCAGAACATGTGGCCGATGAAGCCAGAATCAATTTTGAGGCTGCCCATACTTCTTTCACTTAGGAAGAAACCTATTGTACTGAGTTGCTTGAAGATGAAAAGGTGATTTGAGATCAAACCAATCAAGAAGAGGTCCTCTTGAGTGAATAGATAGACTCTGACGCTTTTGGTAACTATCATGCTACCAGGCTAGGAACCTATGTTATCTACGATGAAGATCAAGTGTTTTCGAAGGTCATGAATGAACCTAAAAATAACCAAGCTGTAGAACTATGGATGCTCTAATTTGATGGAGCAAGATGCAAAACTGGTGTAGGAGCTAGGATATGTTGGACATGCCCACACAATGAAAAGAGACTTTGATCAATCCGCTTCTAGTTCACTTGTTTGAACAATGAAGCCAAATATGAAGGCTTAGTGCAAGGTCTGAGCCTCATAGAGTGGATGGGCATCAACAATTAATGGTGTTTAGAGATTCTGAACTAGTGGTCAACCAGGTCTAGGGAATTTTCGCAACCAAGAATGTTTGCATGAGATTCTACAGACATAGAGTCTAGGACTTGATTGAAGGTTTTGAAGCCTTAAACATCCAGATGGTGCCCCGAGAACAAAATGATGATGTGGATAGCATGGCTATAATCGGATCCCAATTCGAACCAGCCTTTGACCTAATGCATAATAGACACTCTATATGAGTGATATTTCAATAGGTGATTCCATATAATGATCAGAGTTGGCAAGTATTTGACAACGATGAACATATTGCTTCGTTCTTCTCACAGTTGGGAGAGTTTTTTGACCAATTCCAACCAAACATCATCAAATCCTACGATGGATAAATCATTCAACTAAGATCTAATAAGCTTCCAAAGGGTCTAGTCACTCTCGAAAACCTTTTTGATTGTGACAATGCAAGAAATGATAAGAGGAACTTTTTAGCGGACAAAGGTGATTATGCAAACCTTCAATTTGAAGATGGAAGAAAGCTCAAACTTAAGAAGGATTTCCCACACCGTGATAAGGAAAGGATCATCAAATTTTGTGAAAAATATGAAGGAGTTGTTGCCTGGTCATATCATGATGTCAGGGGATATGATCCTGACATCATCCAACGTATAATAGAGCTGACAGAAGGGGCCAAACTAGTTTTTTCCAAAATAAAGGCCAGTGAATCCCAATATTGAAGCACTAATAACACAAGAGTTAGAAAAGCTATTCTAGTCATGGATTGTCTTCTTAATCAAGCATAGCACATGGGTATCCAACTTGGTGTTAGTCTGAAAGAAGAATGGAGACATCCACTTAAGAGTGGATTTCTAGGATCTGAATAGAGCATCCTTGAAGGATTACTATCCCTTGCCTTTGATGGAATCTATTCTACAAAAAATAGTAGCATTGGAGATGTTTTCTCTATTGTATGGTTTATATAGTTATAATCAGATCCAACTCAAAGAGGAGGACTAACATGAAATGACGTTCACTATCAAGTGGGGAACATTCGCATACACCAATATTCCTTTCGACCTCTCGAATGCAGGAGCCACTTTCCAGCAGACCATGGACATCACTTTTAGCGAATTGATTAACAAGATTATCCTGATCTATTTGGATGATCTGACTGGTTTCTCCAAACATAAGGATTATCATTTTGATCACCTTGAGATGGTTTTTAAAAAAATGCTAGGATTTCAGGGTCTCCCTGAACCCAAAAACATGTGTCTTCGAAACATCACAAGGCAAGCTATTGGGACACATAGTGTCCAAAGAAGGTATTTCAATTGATCTCAAGTGGGTGAAAGAAATAAAAGAGCTTCCCCTTCTGGTTAACAAGAAAGGTGTTCAGTCTTTCTTAGGAAAGGTCAATTTTGTTAGCAAATTTATTTATGAATTTGTAGGAATAATTAGGCCAATCTCTCTTATGCTGAAAGAGGATCAGACATTCAAATGGACTAAACAAGCCAGAGAAGCCTTTGAGAAAGTTAAGGATTATATTTCCTTAGCTCTTGTACTGGTTAATCCAGACTTATCAAAGGAATTCATAATGTATGTATTCAACAACAAGTCTAGCATTGCTACTATCTTAACATAGAAATATAATGAAGGAAAGGGAGAACATCTGATAGAATTTCATTCCTAGACATTGAAATAATATGAGATGAACTACAACTTCATCGAGAGGAAAAATTTCACAATAGTTAAGGGACTCAAAAAAATTTGACACCTAATCTCTTAGAACAAGGTGGTTGTTTATGTCATACATTCCAGTGTGTGTAATACATCATGGAAGGATACATCACTAATAAAAGGGATAATTGGATCACCAAGATACTTAAATATGACATTGAGGTCAAGCCTACAAAGACCATCAAAGGAAGGGGATTGTGTGAATATCTGGCGCATGATGAAGAAGAGATAGTTAAAGAAGAGCAACCGGAGCTGGTTTTGATGAATGAGTTAGAGTTCAAAGGTTGTTGGTTGGCAGACTGAGTAAGATTCATTCATATGGGAAAATATCTGCCTGACCTTTCTTCTCAAAAGAGAAGATTCTATTGATTGCAGAACAATGGGTATACGCTCATCGAAGGAATCTTGTTCAAGATAAACTTCAATGGTGTTCTGTTGTGGTGTGTCACCAGAGAACAGGCTAAAATAATCCTTGACACTTTCCACAGTAGTGTTGTGGGCAGAAATTTCCCCGCTAGGACCACCACCATCAAAATCATGTGCGTTGATTATTCTTGGCTAAGGCTATTCAATGAATCCTATTCATTGGTTAAAGCTTGCAAGGAATGCGAATTATTTGTTGGAAGAAGAAAGAATTCTGCAATTCCTCTCAACCCGATAGTGGTTGATCAGCCATTTGCATAATGGGGCCTCAAATTCATTGAAATGATCAATCCTACCTCTAGCATTGGACATAAGTGGATTCTAATAGCCACAGACTACTTGACAAGGTGGACCAAAGCCATGCCCCTGAAGAATGCAACAAAGGCAGAGATAGTAAACTTTCTCGAAGAGATCATGGCAAAATTAGACCCTCCTAAAACCATCATCTCCAATAACACCAGAGCTTTCCTAGGCTCTAAGGTAAGTCAATTCAAACTTATGCATGGAATTTTCCTAAAAAAATCTTAAAACTACTACCCGTAGGGTAATGGCTTGGCAGAGTCAACTAACAAAAGTTTAGTTCGTCTTATCCAAAGAATTGGGTTGGAGCATCGAAAGGAGTGGCATAAAATTCTTCAGGCAACACTTTGGGTGGATCACATAACTCTGAAATAGGTTCTCAAGACCTATCCATATGAATTAGTGTATGCTAAAGAAGCATTATTTCCTATCTCCTTAGAGATCGCGGCACTGCAATTGCTTAAAACTCTAGAGATTGAGGAAAATAGAGCTATGGAGGTCCAATTGGACGAATTAATGGAAGTGCAAGAGAAAAGAGAAAATGGCCCGTTGGCCATGAACAACCACCAAACCATGGTAAAAAGGTGGTTTGACAAGAAAGCTTCAAACCAAGGTCTAAAATGTGGGGACTTAGTGTTAAAATTTAATGAGCAAGCTAAAAAACCCAACCAACACGAGAAATTTGATATCTTGTGGGAGGATCCATTCAAAATAATTCAGTGCAAGCAACATAATGCATTTGAATTGGAAAAAATCGAAAGAGAAGCTCTAGGTATTTTTGATAACAAAATCCACCTTAAATTGTTCCATTGAGCTTAATTAAACATTTCTACCATGTAAATATATAATTAATTTAGTTATTTTCCTTTGTGTTGTCTTATGTTCAACCAGTTTTTTTAATCCATGATGCAACAAAAATTAACATTATGATGCAGTGAATAACCCATATGCTAAAAAGGATAGAAAATATTCAACAAAGCAAAAAATGAGCCATAACAGATGATAGTAGAAAAGAAAAGACACAAAATAATATAAAAGGATATATTCATTTGGAAAGTATGATATGCTTCAATTTTTAAAAGTTCAAAATGTCTTTGAGGTTTTATTTTAAAGTAAATCTATATATATATGCAACTATATACGAAGGAATCCTTTTTTCTAGGCTTATATACAAAAAGAAAAAAAGGAAGGGGTTGGTATTTCAGTTGGAGACAATAGTAGGAACATCTTCATCCACGGGTGCAGGAGCAGGAACAATAGTAGTGAAAAAATATTCATTCATAGGAGCCAGGCTGGTAGTAGTTACCATGAGAGGTGGTGGGAATACCAGATTCCTGAAATCAGTGTACCATTCTACATCATAGAATAGTACTACGTTGGAAACACGCATCAAGAAATGGCATGCACGGTAACCTTTTGACGGTGCTCAGCCTGCACCTAGAGGAAAAAACCATTGAGAAATGACACCCATGGCACCACCACATCTTCCTCAATATTCTTCTGGAGGTCACTTATAGTGGGTATGCCCAGGTCATAGACCGCGTTCGCCACAATTTCTCCAAGACCCACAAGGTATCGCTTTGGAAAGATCTCTAGCGTCAAGTGGAGAATCGTTGGATTTGGAACCTAGATATCAAGCAAAAAGGCCACAAAATGTGAGCATATATCAATGTTCACTCTATATTTATCCGTGTATTCCATGCAATCCTAACCCAAGACCCATTTTATTGCTATAATTTCTAGAAAATGCTTGTTCTTCATCATTCTCTTCAATCTCCTATTTGATACAGTTTCACTGAAGAAGGAAATCTATGATTTAGTGATGCTAAGCCTAAGAGGAGTATTCATGTTTTCTATTGATACTTTTCTATGCTACTACAATTGCTACTCAGACACTACTACTCATACTACTCTAATTTCAATCACCAAATGCGAAGCCAATCACCTGATACCAATTCTGTGAAACGTTGCTAAGTGTGATTTCACCATTTTCTAGGCACCTATTTATAGAAATGGCAATGGTAAGCATGGTAATTTTCAAAACATAAGAATGAGGCTAATCAAGTACCACCTTGAGAACTGCACCAAGGCTAGCTTGAGACTCTCACCCAATTGCATATGCAAGTACAAGTTGTTGTGTGCAAGATTAGTGGAATCTAATTAATTAGCATAATCTAGTGGCAGTCTCCGATAGTAGTCCATACGGTCAGATGCTGAGGTGTCATTATGTAGGTGCTTCTCAAAATCCAAAAAGGAATAAACTTATTTTCGGCACTTATTGCATACTTTAGCATAATTATTCTATTTGGGATATTAATTGTCATGGCATATGATGCCTAACCTACCCTCAAATCCTTGGCTCAATTTTGAAGGAAAATCATGTCATGGGTTGTAAGTACTTGAGGTAACTATGAATTCTTGTCATTTCAAAATGGAAAGTAATTCACTTTGCACAAGCAAATAGCTGGTAGTACATGCAAAATTTAATGCAAGAAAAACAACCGTAGTCTACCACTCGAAGGAAGAAAAAGCTAAGTATTGCACACAGTTGTTAAAATAGAGAAGAAATATCTTCAATACAAAGTCAGAGAAGAGAAATTTTGAAGCGCATAATCGCTAAGGAGCATGTAAGAAATTACATGAGTTTGAACAAAAATGGAATCCGCTACCCCTTAAATAGCTCAGAACTCGCAGATGGACAAATCAGGCGAGAAATCTTGAACCTTGGTTGATACGATGCTCACAACACCCATGGTTAATACTTTCCAGGATGAGTCTTATGCTACGCCTGGAATTCTAGAAAATTTGACCTGGGTTCGCACATGGGTAGCTTAGAAGGGGACTCACAGAGATGCAAGTCAAATAATAAAGAGGGATAGAATTTATGACCCTATCCTCAGAACCAACCCTAAGGGCTTAAGAGAAGAAACTTGCACCAGAATGAAGAAAGCCTTCGACATCAACAATCATTAAAGAAATGACTCTGTGGGCTTCCACAACATATGGTCCCTTATGTGCACCACTATCTAGAGATTGTCTGTGAGAGCATTCGGTGCTTCAATCTGGCAACTGGCACCATTGAGGGAAGAAAGATGAGAGTTTTAATATCTATTGATGCTCTTAGAGACATGTTGTACATTCCAAGGAATAGCATTAGGACACTACCCATGGAGCCATTCAACTAGAAAAAGGGCTTGAGGTTCTAGAAAGGGAGAAGGAACACCTTGAATTTTATAATACGGAGATTGGAAGACCCCAGGATTGCAAGCAATCGATAAGGGCTCCAAATCATCATGTTGAATTCAAACAAGCAGACCTACAGGATGCCTTCTCCATGATGGATTTTGTGTATAGGTTGGACGATGACATGATTGTGCATGAATCTCAATTTGGTCTGGGTTTTTAGCTAAGGAAACATCATGACCCTTTCTGGTATGATTTCACAAACATGATTGTTAAGGATATGCTGAAATAGATTGTAGAGTTCGAGACTATCGGTAAGTCCAGATATCCTTCTTTCCTTTCGCATATGTTTCTACATCATAACCCTAATTTCTTCAAGGGGAAAATAGAATTATCAATTTTTGATGAGAAAAATCATCAAAAGCCAATTTCAATGTGGAATCACATCCTCTCTTCCACCTATGACTTATTAAATTTTTGAGAATTTCTTGATTCTAATTTTGCATGACTTGAGCTCGGATGGTTACCACTATCACCTTTCAACTGATCAAACTAGTTGGATGCAAGCTCTGTTCTCTAGGTGTGACTAGTTCTTTGGGAATTATTTCACATGCATCTGAGTGTGTGGCTTTTCAGAAGAGGAAATATGACTCCCAATATGTGTCACCGATTAGGTATTGGCTCTTGAAGTGTTTTGACAAATGACCAGTATTGATTGGAATTTTTTTTCTAATCCAAAAAAGAAAAAGAGAGTTTTTCGAATGCCTATTGAGCTACAAAATAGTGGTCATGGTAAAGAAGAAATCAGCTGAGCCATTGGAGGGAAAGGTGGCTCACCTCGGGCTAGTGTTCATTTATGTTAAGTCAGACTACAAACCCAAGGATGATTTGGGTGACACATTTATTAAGGTAAAATACATACCTCGTCCTTATTGGGAAGCGTAGAAGAACCCTCTGAAGGATTTGAGCAAACTATGGGTGGAATTGGCTAGCATGTCGGTAGATAATCGAAGGCCATCATGGCTCGGTTTATACCATCATAAGGAGAAGGTCAATGAAAATTTCCACATGAGTGCTACCCTCTGCAATAGTTTGATGAGGGAATATGGCTAGAAAATGGAAAAGATCAATGATTTTTGGATTTATCGCCAAGAGATCGGGTGCCTCCACACTCCATTCCAAGACTCATCATTCTTTGAAACTGATGATTAGTTTCATAGTCTCTGGAATGGAGAGCATGTTGATTCTGATGTGAGTGATAATGAAGAGGTTGACCTTGAGGAGGCCGCACAATGTTGTGATAAGGGGAAGTAAAAGGAAAAGGAACCAAGAGAGAGCTCGACATAAAAAGTTAAGAAAATTGGAAAGCAACCTAACATGGATATTTCAAGGCTACAAATAAATATTTAACAATCAGGGTCTTCACAGTATTGAACCTGGGCCATAATAAAGCCTAGAGGAATGAAACAATCAATGAAAGTAGTAGATGTGGAGAACTCTTTACCAAGAAAAAGAAGTGTACTAATGTAGCTTCCGCTGAAGGTTTGCAGGAGGCTATGGTGAGCCAGGGATCATAGATAGAATCCATTGCTCAAGTATCTTTCTCTCCCCCTCTTCTTGGCTCTTAGTGTCTTGTTTCTTCCACTATCTCTACATCGCCCATTGCTCCAAGTTTTAGCCTAGATTTCTCTATCTCTGCTACAATTGCTATGGGAGGTTTTTCCCAGTTTTCTTATATCGAACAGATGGCTTTCAATTCCCCAAGAGTTGCTTCATCTTTCATCAGAGCCCCACTAGCATCCACATTTTCTCCCCTATCTGCATCTTTGGCTACCACCCCCTTGACATTTGAAACAACTTCCCCTATTGTCTCTACTGAGTCAGATCTGACCCAACCTTTTCAACAGATGGAACCCGTTACATCTCCATTGCCACCACCATTTCCCATGAGTCCTCCAACACCTTCATCACCTTGAGTTTGGAATATTCCTCCCTTCTCTCTACTCATGGTTTCCCTTTCAAACAAGAAAACATCTAAGGTCACCTAGCTATCATTCCCTTTTGTTGTCCCTCTTGGCACACCATTTGTAGGAAAACACATCAAATCACCAGGTCAATTCTTATTGCAGGGCAATATAACAAAGAAATCTCGAGCCCTTCGACTCCAGAAACAAAGGGAAAAGGTTGCTAAGAAGCTAGCAGAGCCCAAGGTCTAGAAAATTTATAATAAGGCTCAAAAATCATTGCATCTCACAACCTTGCATCCCAACATCAACAAACTATAGGGGTAAATGCAGCCTATTGACTATGACATCTACATCGTTGGACTTGACTTGCGCATTGCTTAATCGTAGGATAAAGTCAAGCTCATGTAGGAGACACAATGGGTAGTGACAGCTGAATTTCTCAAGTTTGGTCACAAGTTGAAGATGGTAGAGGATGAGTTTAAGGCCATCAAAGAAAGAATTGAAGTCTTGTTGGCAAAAGACAAGGCATGTGAGGAAGAATTTGTGTGATTAGCACAAAATGTGTGGGAACAATAGGCTAGCCTAGAATAGGAGCTCAAGAGGTCCTAATCCCATGAATCCAACTAAGTGGTTGAGCTATAGAGAAGGAATCAAGAGTTACATGACCAGTTGGTCTAGGCAGAGAAGGAGGTTCATCAAAAGGAGAGAGATCTAGTGAGCCACCAAGCTCAGTTTGAAAAGGACATCCATGAGATCAAGGTTTCCCTAGATAAAGAGTCTACGACCCAAAGCCAGGCTGAGAAAATGTGGCTTGCTACACAGAGGGCCTTGCAAGAGAAACTCTCCACTACCTCAAAATAAATTATAGGGCTCACACAAGAGATTGGGACAAAGATGGAGAGATTAATCTTTTGAAGAAAATTCCTCAAACTCCTACTCCACAATCAGATCTCTTCTTAGTGGCCCAACAACTATATGCTTCCTATTGGGAAAGGGTCAAGGCTTTGCGTCTGACTCTTAAACTCACACTTCAATTTATGGTGAAGGCAACAAATCTAAGCAGGGAAGTTCATGGTGCAATGGGAAAATTCCTGAATATCGTAAGGGAAAAGGTTCCTGAATTAGAGAAGCTGCTAGACAGGCTGTACATAGTGTCAAATGAAGATCTAGTGCACGTAGGTATTGAAAATCAGAGGTTAGCTGCTAATATCACAAGGGAGTTTATCTAGTGCCATGAAACCACCCTCCATGTTCAACATTGCTTAGTCACATTAGGCTAAACTATGGATAGCATGTGGGCAAATTTTTCCTAGCTGACACAGATGGGCTTTCCCTCTCCATTTATTTTTGATGACTTGGTGGCCACTGTAGAGAAAATTGCAACCAAAATTGAGGAGAAGTAGGATTTAGTTGCTTTCCAGAGCTTCAGCCAGCCTCCTACTACCAAGGATATTAAAGGTGGCACTCATCAGATTGTGCAGTTGCTCTTTCAACTTGAGTCTAGGTCTTGGATATTAATGATGCTTCGCTTTAAGCAGATAATCAATCTACATGAATTGCAAAAGAATCTACATGCCATATCAACATATTCCGAGGCCAACTGGTTGCCCCTATAGACTTCTCTTTCCAAGCTTTGACTCTGGTGCTCATTGAATAAGGCCCTGGTCATTGAGCCACAAATTTTTGGGTTCATTGTTCCATCGGAGAAATGCCCCTAATAGTTGCCAACAATTATGGATATTAAATATATCACATGCTCCCTCTAGGTTGCTTTGTTGTTTTACTTCCCTTCCAATTGCACCCAATTTTTTTTGAAGACCTTTAGCCATCCTTTCAATGGAATTAGACCATTGCTTCCATGTTTCATCCAATCACTCATTAAAGGGGAGCTTCCCTTACCTTCTCCTATGAGCCCCGCTCTACCCCCACGTGTCAATTGATTGGGCTTTTTGTGCATTCTTTCTTGCAGCTCTCTTTCAGGCCCCGACCACATGCCACATCACCTCCTCCCACATACACTTTTTAAGAAGGCTCCATAGTTGTGTGGATATGTTGAAGGCTCCTCCATGTGTCCTCAAAATGGGAATTTCATTCATGGGAAATATGAAACAAAGTTCGAGCGCCACTATCTTGCCACGTGTCCTAACTAACTCTATGGGATTGTTACACGTGCTTGATTGATCTTTAGCTATTTTCAAATTCTATGACCACTACCATCATTCACAAGGGATGCATATGGCTCATGGGTGACTATGTTCATGCTTTAAAATATTTTCTATTGCAATGGCCATGATGAGTCATTGCTATAGACATCATTGCTCATGATCGAGAATATTTTATGTTATGGGCTTTCAAGCGGTGTAAGCCTTTGGCTATTTTTATTGCTTATTTCAACCAAAATAAAGTTCAAAATACCTACAAAAGAATTAGGAACACACCAAGCCTCTTTTTTTGTTAGATGATTGTAAAGACTCATAGACCGTGCCCTTGTAATTTAGCCTCTCTGTTTCTTAACTATTTGAAAACATTATATTGTGCTATTATTGAATAGCTTGCTTGCAACTTCAATGATTTGAATAGAATGTTGATTTAAGATTGTAACATAGGGTAATTTTTCAAGTTAGCTTCATTAAAATAAACAAAATCAAACCTAAGTAGTCAAAGAAGAACAAAGGAGGAAACAACAAAGAAAAGGGAAAGATCTCACCAAATGCCTTTTACCTCCATGAATCACCTTCCTTGCACCTTCTCTATTTGCTGCAATATGTGTTTTCCCTCAAATTTCTTTGTTCTCAGAAACTATGATTATGACAAGACCATGCAAATGTTGAAGGATTTGAATGGAGTGCAAGTAAAAAGATAAGTTCTACATGCACTACAAAAATCTGCAAAATAACAAAGTTAGACTAAAAGAATGATGTGAAGAAGTGAAGAAGAAGAAGTTGAGAGATAAAATTCAGAGATTCAAGAGATATTAAGAGATAATATTACGAGCCATGGAAATGAAGACAAAATTGGCCTGTTATAGGAAAAGCAAGTTTGTATGGACAGATGAGTTTAAAGATTGACAAGTACCCTAGAATCTATTGTCAAGATTTAAAATAACAACCTCTTAATTAGGATTAGGAAAACTCTAGGATGAAATTAAAATTGAGTGGATGAGATTTAATTTAAGAAATTAAATCAAGGGAAGAGAATAGTTGTGACAGTGAGATGAGAATTAGCAAGTAGAAAATGGATGATATAGAAAGTCAAGTCATTTTAGAAATAACTTATATTGTGGAGAGAAATGCTATTTTGAAATTAATATTTTAAATTAATTCCAAAATGGTGAATTTATGTGATAGTAAATAATAATAATTTTAAAATTATTTACTTGGAAAGAGGGAAATTGTAAATTTAAATAAAATGCTTTTATTTAAATTTAGAAATAAAATCAATAAGAGAATTAAATAATTAAAATTATTTAATTGTGGAGAAAAATTAGAAAGTGGGTAATTTTAAATAAATGTTTTTATTTAAAATTAGAAAGAAAGTTGAATTTTGATTTAATTCAAAATAGGAAGAAGATGACAAATTAATAAGCAATTAAATAAATAAAATTTATTTAATTGTGGAAGAAGAGGATAAATGAATAATTAAATAATTAAAATAAATATTTAATTATAGTGGCAAGACCATAAATAATTAAATAAATATAATTTATTTAATTATAGAAGACAAGGATATTAGTGACGTATTAAAAAAATAAAGTTTATTTAACTAATCAAAGAGGAAATAAGAGATAGCAATGAATTAATTAAATAATTAAAATTATTTAATCAATAGGAGACTTATGACATTATAAAATGGTATTAGTTGGTCTAGGACATTTTTTATGTGTCTACAAAGACCATGTCTCTGACTATTTTTTTTTAGTAAATCTGTATGCAAATTATTTTATGTTATGAAATGAATTATTCGGGGCTTTCTCTTTGATGATTTTTATTTTGGGACATAGCAGCTTGTTGAACAAACCCTTAAATCACATCTAAAAGATAGATTTATCGTGCCTTGCATCTAAATATTGGCACATCGCCTTAGTTAGATCTTTTATTTTTATATCTGCTTCCTTTTCCCATTCAAAACCCCAGTTACAAAAGAAGTCGGCTTCTTTAAAAATTTGGAGGTCACTTAGTTTAGCGCAATAGGTCCCCCCTTTAACCGAGTTTCCCATAAGGCT